>VYXB01001099.1:399899-484589 GCA_013397135.1 Pachyramphus minor
TACTTGAAAAAAAAAAAAAACAACCCAAACACCGCCCCCCCCCCCCCAACCGATTAAAAAAAATTAAAGTCTAAAACTGCTTAACATTGGCCATGGCTTTGATGTCTTTATTTAACCATGTAAGGATTTATACTAACCCCTGGAATATATGTCAGGATAGTCGATTTGCTTTCATTTCACTCTGAAAGCTGAGTCTCACCCTCACTGTTTGTGTGGTAATTCTCAGCTTCCTTCTTATCCCAGTATAGGTCACACATATCATTGACTTGAGTGAGGAGTTTTTATCACAGAATGGATTCAGGGCTCCTGTTTGTGTAGTGCAGCACCGCAGATGGTGTGTTGATGTAACTGGTGGCAGTGGTAAACTGCAGTGTGCACACAGGATTGTGTAGCTGATGTGTGAAACTGAGAACTTAGTAAGGTGCTTTTGCTGCTCAGGCTAATGCAATGTGTAAATACATTTTCAGTCACCCTAATAGTACTAGAGGGTTTAAGTTCTATATAAAGTTCCGGTCACCTTGTCCTACAAGTGCTCTATGATGTCTATTCTGTAGTGTTTTTAATCTAGTGCTAATAGCTCTAAAGCAGATTTACTGTTTCCTGAACCACAGGTATAATGGAGTAAATCACTGGTTTAACCAAATCATTGGTTAAAGTCACAGAATCATAGAATGGCCTGGGTTGGAAGGGACCTTTAAAGAACATCTAGCTCCAACTAAATGGCATGGAACACCTTGTGTTCCACGTTAGCAGTATGCAACATATGTGTTCCTTGTGTTCCATGTTAGCAGTATGTAACAGCTTGCACTAGACCAGGATGCTCAAAGCCCCATCTAATCTGGCCTTCAACACTTCCATAACTGCTGTGGGCAACCTGTTCCAGTGTCTCACCATTCTTACAGTGAAGAATTATCTCATATGGAATTTAAACTTATCCTCTTTCATTTTAAAGCCATTCCCCCTTGTCCTATCACTACATGCCCTTGCAAAAAGTCCTTCTGAAGCTTTCTCGTTGACCTGCTTTAGTGACTGGAAGGTGCTATCAGGTCTCCCCAGAGCTTTCTCTTCTCCAGGCTCCTATCTTTATAGGAGAGGTGTTCCAACCCCTCTTACAATCATTATGGCCCTTCTGGAATCCCTTCAGTAGGTCCCTGTTCATCTAATGTTAACGTCGGTTAATAGGATCCCGTCTGACGTAAATGTAGTCGGGATTGTGAAGCTGTGTTTGGAAGCCCTTTTCACCTTATAGTACACCTGTCCTGGTAATGAGAATGACAGCTACTTATACGTACATGAGTCTTTTGTAATGTGTACCTTCAGAACAGTTCTTTTTCTAAGCACATAAATGTTTCTGTGAAGACCAAGATCTTGGCCAACTGGTAGATTTTGTTAGTAAGTTAACTAGAGGGCAATATTGTATCTGGAATAGTGGTTATTGCACCAATGCTTACAGGAATCGAGTTTTTGGGTACCATGATGTTAAAGCTCTAATATTTTGCTCTTCTAGATGCTTTGGCTTTTTTAGAAATCCTGTTTTGTAATTGTGTTCCTTCAAATTTTTTTTCTCTTGTAAATTTGAATTGTCTAAAATATTTAAGCAAGTTCATCAAGAAATGCATAGCAGAAGCCTTTAAAAATACGGCTGTAGCATTAGTCTCCTATGAGCAAGTGATCTAGTTTAAAGATTGCTTTTATGCCATTCTTTTCGAAAGGGTATTTATATCTCAACCACAAAAAACCTTAACTTATAAAAATTTAGTGTATAAATAAATGCTAATCTATAATTCAGAATATTCTCTTGATGCCAGGAACCGTAATAGTTTCATGAAAACATCTTCAATACTTAATTTTTGCAAGAGATTCTCATTGCTTTTTTAGTCTGTTTTAGTGGGTTTGTGTTTAGTAATATTTAATTTGCTCTGAAATATCTCAGAGGGACTCAAACCTGCTGTTTTATTGTGCTTCACTATAGACCATTATCTCATTTCTCCATCCCCACAGTCTTCAAGTGGGTAAATGTTACCTTCTCTGTGGATATTTCCAGTTAAATAAATGGCGTCGATTATAAAATAACACAAGGTATTTTCTTACCTTGAAAAAAATTAAGCTGTAACATGAAATGTTTAGCACAAAACAGTTGAAATTTTCTACATTATACTCATACATGTTTTACTAAGCTTTTTAGCTGACCACTGAACTGAAATCCATTTTTAATGCATATCTTTAATTATTCTGTTACTGGAACACTAAGTTCAAATTTGTCTTTGTTTGCAGAGAAAGCCACGTGAGTGGGCTAGCAAGTTGCAGAACAGCTGTCTCCCAAAACGTATAAACAGTGAAGATATTCTGTTTACTTCTTTTTAAATGGTAAGTTGTTCAAGAGAACTCTTACTGAGCATTCCTTGTCACTTACTTTGTGTTTGTGTGAGTCTATTAGAAATAGTTTTGAAGACTTAGTCCCTTGAACTGAAGACCACAGTGAATTTCGGAAACTGTTCAGAAAGTTTTGAGTTAACCTTGGGAAGGAGGTCCGTATTTTTGTGATGTTGAAGATGTGCTGTATTAGGCCCTGGAACAAATGTCAAAAGCATTGCTAGGTTAGGAGACTAGTAGCAGTTAAATACTGATCTTATTGTGTAGAAAACAGAAATAAATTTACTTTATTCATGGTTGTTCATGAGATACTGGATTTATAAATTTGCATCTGTTAATTACTTTTACCCTGTATAATCTGTATTTTGTTGATGTATTGTCTAAGAGATTTAAACTAAATCTGCTGAGGTTAAATATTTGTTTACCTCAAAGTGCAACGGATAATAAAAGATTTATATTTATTGATATTAAACTAGCTTTGTGGGGAAATATCTCCCTCCCCCAATCTGTCTCAGCTGCCACACTCAACACTGTAGACTTTTAGGTGAGGACTATCTGTTGTGTTGGTCACTGTGTGACATAAGACGTGGTACACACTGGGAGGTGCTAATGAAGGACTGCAGCCAAAGTGCAGACAATTTTGTTAGAATAAGTAAAGCTGATAAACGTATATAGATATAAATATATATATTTATTTTGGGGGCTGCAGCATGTGTTGGCTTCTGCAGTGGGAAAGAGAAACCTTTTGAGCAATGGAAGAAGCTGGAGACCAGGTTTGTTGTTCTTGCTTCTGCGAGGGTAAAGTTAGAAGCAGTATTAGCTACTTGTAGGAGAGACTGTTTTCTTCCTGCATTGCACACCACAGTGCTGCCTCTGGCAGAAACCAGTGCCAGCCTTGCTTCAAAGTCTGTGAATAACAGCAAAGTGTGCAGCAGTGCTTTAGGATACTGTTGGCTTTGCCTGGAGAACTGACTCTTCTGTAACCCTGGCTGTGATCCTTTGCCACATTTTGTCCCCTGAGCTGAAATTCGCATATGCTTATTTTAATTCTGAGTTCTGATTATATGCTTGATGATATCCAGGGTGCTTATCAGCGTATATGTTCTGAAAGAGATTGTATTTCAAGTTATGAGAAAGAAGAATTCTGGAAAATGTGTGCTTTCACAGTGTCATTCCTTGGAGGAATGAAGGGACCAGTAAGCAATATGGTTGGTGCACACAGAAATGTGAAAGTTCTGGCAACAGCTTTTGAAAAAAAAGAATGAAAAAAACCCCCATTCTTTCTCCCTTTACCCCTCTCGCATTGCCCATTAAACAGTAAGGTGACTTACATATTGAAATGTTTGGAAAAAAGATCACTTGCTGTAAATTTCAAAAGCGGAGAAAGTGTATCAGGGAAAGTAGTCTGCAGAAAAATTGGTAAACCAGATATAAAGACTGAAAATATGCCACACTACTAGGTTATTAGATTAACATATTGCTTATTATTTAATGAAGCAGTGAATGTTACAGCACGGTTATATTTCAGTTGCATTTCATGATGCATGGAAGCCTCACTGCTTTTATTCATGGGAAGCTGTAGAAATTAGTTATTAGAGGATAAGAACCTAGGATTTGGAATATTTTACCTAGGTTATATTTATTTTAAAAACTTCTAAAATTGTTTTGAGATATTTGCTCTTTATACTCAATGTAGTATTATCAAATATTTTCTGTTTCTCTGTGCAGGTTAAGCACAACTTTCATGCAGAGTTTAATTGAAGTATCTAGTGTTTAATAGTCCAAAGTTTAATGTAACTGAAGGGTATTTAAAGATAATGTTGAACATACTTGAAAATAATCAGCCTTTGTTTTTTTTGTTTTTTTTTTTTTAAGAAATATTGAAATCTAATTTTAATAAACAAATTCTAATTTTTGGTTGAACATTGATCATTTGTATATCACAAACATTTTAATTGTACATACAATATGGAAACTCTACCTGGTCAATAAAAGGGGAAACTTGTACTTAAAATAATGGTTGATTTGTACAGAAATGTAATATTTTTTTCTTTTTAAATTTCTGCTTCAAAGAATTTCACAAGTCATAATTAAAAATTTAAATGGCTTAATTCACCTGTTCAGCATGCATAGTAAGGCATTTTAATTTTAAATTGAGTTACTAATTTCGTCACTTGGATTGTAATTGTACCTTGTCTTTCCTTGCTTTTCTGGATTTTCTACTGTGTTTTGCTAACATAAATGCCCTCCAAAATATTAAAGTTGCTACAAATACTATATTAAATGTTTGTGAAAGCTTCTGATTGCTTAACATGCCATCCTGCATGAGTAGCATGCACTGGCTTTTCTAAACTTCCACTATAAACCTACAATACTACTGTACAAAAGTGTCTTTCACAAAGAAAGTGTGTGTGGTCAGGAAGGAAATACCAGATACAGGGCTTGAAAACAGATCCTGATGCTTACCAGCCCCAATAATCAATTCACTAGACTGGTGGAAGAATTATTTTGGCATCATATGCAAGCAATTCTAAGAAACACACCTTTATAGTTAGTTTGGCAAATAAAAATGTTACATATTCAGTTACATATTTGGTAGAAAGATGTTAAAATTGTTTGTGATTGCTGTGTGGATACGACTGTTCCAGTCTTTAGAAATACTTTTATTGGAAAAGCAACTTAGATATTTTTAGTCAGGGTTAAATGAAATTTTCCTGCAAAGACTTCTGCCTGTGCTATCTGACTCTTCAGTTATGTGTAACCTGTATCCTGTAACTGTTGTGGCTGGTACATCAGAGAATGATTTAGAAACTTAAATTCTTGATTTAAAACAAGCTACTAGGAAAAGTTTCTTAGGAATTTTCTTCAGAAGACTATGGTCTCCATTTTTTGTGAGGGAAAGAAGCTTTCTAGAGTAGGGGGCAGTGAGTGTGAAAAGTAGGTTGGGCAGGAGAGAGAAATAGTCTCTGGAGAACGGTGGAAGGTTTTTGGACTACTTTGCCAACCAAAATCTGAAGATCACTAATTGCATAGCAGTGACTGGGGGAAGTAGTAGGACAACTTTCTATGTGGTCTCCTGGGGAGAAAACAAAGGCTGTGAGAGAGGAGAAAATATCCCAGAATTCTTGCATTGCACATGGTAAAGCTAAAATGGTAAAACCAAATAACTGGTTTTGGGAGAAACTGACTAAAAACATGACAGAGGAGTGATCACAGATTCAGATCTTGAGGTGAAGGCGTTTTCTGTTTGATTCTGAGACTACAAGAGGCTGAATATTTGGCCTTAACTTTTGCCTGTCTTAGGTTAAACCCTATTCAGTAGACCCTTACTCTATATTTTGGACTTGACTGCATGGAGTTGAGGGGCTTTATATTTTAAATTGCAGCCTGGCGAAATAGGTTTGATGTTACTAACTTCTTTTGTGTAGTAAAACTGGCATCTGTTCTGTGAGAGCCTTAGTGCACTCATGTTTTCAAAAGTGTTAGGAGCACATATAGAAATATTCTTTGTTATCACTGTCTGAGGCTGGGAAGTTCAGTGCTACTTCATTACTGCAAATAAATGCAGTCATTGGCCTCTTCTCTGAACATTTTCTATGATTGGCATCATATCATCTTCCTTTCGGAATTATGCAGCCAGTGTGTAGGGATCTGTGTTAAGATGAGGCTTAAATCTTGGTTGCCTGTGCAATGATTAACTAAATCAGTTTCTAAATTTAACTGATGTAGTTAAATTTCTTCTTGAACTGTATGTAGACTAGTCTCTAACGGCTTTTTTTTTTTTCATGCATGCAGCTTGTAGTCTCTGTAGATTACACTGTCTCTTTTAAAGTGTAATTAAGAGCAATGTAAGTGTTGATAGGTTTGTTACATAAGTTAGTGGGGTGTGTAGAAGATCCATGAAATCATAGATGACTTTAAGTGAAAGTCAATGCCTTTGTACCCTATCAGTCCACAAAAGGTCTGGTCTCCGATGCAGTCCTACAGGTCTTGCTCGCTTTGATGCCATTCTTAAATAGTCTCAGGAAGGGTGCCAGCAACCACAGTATTGCCTCCTGGAGCCCCACTACAGAGGTGGCAATACCAGCCATCTTTTTGCTTAGCAGCCAGCTGGTTACAGCTGTAGTTAAGAAATCTGTACCTCTTGGATTGTGGGGTCTCATGAGCTTAATGGGTTTTAAACTAATAATTGCATTTCACAGGAAAAGATTTTTGTCGCCAGTATAACAGCAACAGCAGTGCTGGGAGGGAGGCAAGTTTATAGTAAGTTGACTTCAAAATTCTGCATTTTTCTTTGTTTAAAGAAAAACAAAAGCATCATGGACATTCCAGGATTTAGTTTTCCCCCCACTGTTTTCACTTCAACATATTCAGGTTCAAAATCTGCTTACTAATGTTAAGAATGAACATCTAGGAAACTCTTTTGTTCAAAGCAGTTTGATGATAGGGAAAGTACGGAAAGTATTTTGATCCACTGTGCTAAATATGTAGAAGCAAACTCAGGGCAAAGTTCAGTCTAACCATTGTGGAACTGGACTGGGGAAAATAATCGGTTGTGTTTTTTTTGTTGTAAATAGGTGCTGTAATTAATTTCAAGCTGCTTTCTTGAAGTTCAGAAGAGTGATCATCAGGATCTAGATGGTTCCTTTCTTCTTTAAATTCAAGAACAAAATTAAAGCAGATTTTATCAACAGTTATTGCAGTCATATACCTTTACTTGTAAATAAAACATCAGCTTTTAAAGCCTCCTCATTTTTTATGTGCAGTTTGTGTATTTGCCAGGATGAGTCAGGTTGGAAGGGCCACAGTGGGTCATCTTGTCCAACCTCTTTGCTCAAGGAGGGCCATCCTAGAGCACATGGCACAGGATCATGTCCAGATGGTTCTTGAATATCTCTAGTGAGGGAAACTCCACAACCTCTCTGGGCAATCTGTTCCAGTGCTCGGTCACTCACAGAGTAAAGAAATTCTTCCTTGTATTTAGGTGGCACTTCTGTGTGTGACTTTTTTTGTTGACTCTTGTCCTGTTGATTTGCACCATTGGGAAGAGCCTTTAGGATTAAGCAGACTACCCTTAAGTTATCTAGTTGCAGCTATAACACAGCCTCAGCTATGCATTAAAACAGTTTAACAAGAGGTATTAATGGCTTCTTAAAAATAAAGCAACGAATCTTTACAGATGGCTGCCTGATCTGTAGCATCAGCATTTAGTTAGCCAGGTACACTTTCCCTATTATTTGGGGAGAAGCTGAAGTTAGTTTTGAGGGCTTGTAGAAAGAGTTGATGTGTTATGGGGCCTATTGGACGAGTTCTCATATTCAAATAAGAACACAGCCTTTGAACAAGATATTTTACCTTAACAGTGGGAGAGTGGTTTGGAATGTGTCTGGGGAGTAGATAGGGAAGAGGGAGAAGCAATTATCCTGTCCCATTCTTTTAGTTACTGGACTCTTTCTTCTGAGAGTAAGAAAGTCTTTAGAATCTGTCTATGACTAGTAAACATTTCTAACGAAAAAAAAAAAGAAATGTTTTGTACCCAATAGGGCTTTTGGGCAAAGGTTTCAATATAAAACTGCAGGGGAGAAAGGGTAGTTGGAAGCATTAGTTCATTCCTCTCTTAATTACCAATGCCTCCAACTCTTGTTGGACCAGCTGGCTCCTTGTAAAGTAATAGGCATTGCCAGAAGTGAGGTGTGGAGAGCAGAGTCTGAGTTAGTAGGAGAAAGCAGCTGTAGATGTGTGAAGCACACAAATCTTCCTTGCTGTGTTGGCAACCGGAGTAGAGGGTGGTGTGCTAGAAGTGAAAGAGAAGGTGAAGCCCTGTCAGTAAGTCTCTCATAAAGGAAGAAAATGGCTTGTGGCTCTAAAATGTGGGCAGGGCATCTTCTCAGTATAAAACTGAGCAACCTCTCTTCAGGTGTTTGGCTAGTTTTGATAGATGGGTGTTTCTCTCTACAATTAAGAAATATGAATTTGATCCGTTCAACATGTAATCTACATGCATAGTATTTTATGTTTGATGATTAAAGTAATGGTAAACAAGTAAAGAATTGTTCTGTTCTCTATGAATTGTAAGAATTGAAATTTTTTAGATCCAAAACATATAGAGAATGGTTCCTTAAAATTTTTTTAATGGTTTGTACTTGATTCCACCTTACTCTCCTTCAAAAGAAGAAAGGGATCGTCACAATTTATGAGGAGGAAGGGGCCTGCTTTTCTTTATGGCACTTTTCATCAGATTGGTGACTTGTTCCTGAGAAGAGAATACCAATTTTTGTCTTCAGTTTCTATCCATGCTCCTGTTTCAGAGTAGTGTATATTTATAGAATATATATGTATTTAATATTTCATGCTTTTAAAATAAATTTGGCCTTAAATATTTATGGGTATATGCTGCTTTTTTTTCTTTTGGTAAACAAACCACAGAAATCAATACATACCAGGTTAGCATTAGCTAAAAACATAATTTTCAGGAAGAGATGGAAATGATGGAGCCATAAACTACTTATGCATCTAACAAGATAAGCAGAATTTGTAATGCATACACGGGATGTCATGTAGTAAAGTCCTTGGGACATGACAGGTGGCTCTCTGAGCCTGAGGAATAAGTATATATCTGTTTTCTTCTATTCAGAGATTTTTTTTTGTTCACCTTCTCAGAGTTTGCTGGGACTCCTACATGATTTTGGGAAATGTGGCAGCAGATGGTGACAGAAAATTTCAAGAGCTCTGAGCTCTTTGGTGTCATAGGTTTGTGTTCCTACCAGGAAGATGGACTAGGACTAGAGGGCATGACTTTGAGGAGCAGCTGGACATAATGGGTTTAAGCTTGGAGAAGGTAGGTGACCTTACTGCTGTCTACAGCCTGCTTGTGAGGGAGGTGCTGAACTTGTCTGCCTGGTGTCCAGTGACAGGATGCAAGGAAATGATGTAATGCTGCATCAGGAGAAATTCAGATTGGATATTTGGAAAAAGTTCTTCACTGAGAATGGTGGTCAAGCACTTGGAACAAGTTCCACAGGGGAGTGGTTGTGACCCCAAGCATTTCAAAGTTCAAGAAGCGTTTGGACAACTCTTAAGTATCTGGTTTAACTTTTGGTTTGCCCTGTGTGGAATTGGCAGTTGGATTTGGCTGTTCTCATGGATCCCTTCCAACTCTGGGCATTATATGACTAGACTAAAATTCTTTTAATATGGCAATATTGATGCCCTTTCTTGTAGGAAACAGTTTAATTAAACTTTCAGGTCTTGTTATCTAGACTCTTGTGCTTAGCTTGCTATTCACCTACACAATTAAACATTGTAATTGGTGTTTTGCATGCCTCTGTCATGTTTCGGTATGAAGTGGGAGTTTAGCTTGAATTGCTTTGTTGGTTTTTTTCCCTTTGTGCTGAAGCCGATTGAGTGCTCTCGCTATCACTTGCATGCTCTCAGATACGAGGGCAATAATTCCATAAACTGCTTTGACTTCTTTGCTCTGGATTAAGTTTGTGCTGACTTCCAGTCTGATTCCAGCACTAGAAGCAGCTCAGCAGCAATAGTAGCACAAATGTTGAAACAGGGAATGGGGGAAGGAATCCATTTAATGAAATCAAGGAGTGGTTGGCTTACAGCTGTCTTAAAAAGCACAACTTCAAGTGTAGCGGATCCTAAGGCAATGACTGGGGTTTTCATCTGGGAAGGAAACATAACTCAGCTTGTGGTTGAAGCATTTCTTGCAAAGTATTGATATGATCTAGGTTCAACTTCCAATCCTTCTACAGGCTTTATGTGCTGGTCAGCATCATGAAGTGGCTTTGTGCCTGTTAGCCCTATGATTGAGAATGCTATTTCTTGCCTTTCTCAAGCTTGGAGAGTAAATTTAGTGTCTAGGGGTTCATATATTGTAGGAACACAGGCAGTAGGTAACCTCACTGTAATAAGCTTTCTGATGCTACTTGGCAGTTACAGCCTTGCTAGGTTTAGGTGGTCTGTTCCTCTTTCAGTAGGTGTTAGTTGCCTGTATGGCCAGGAATTTGGTATGTGTTTGACGGCCAGCTAGTGAGGAAGATGAAATCTTTCCGCAAGTGCTGGATGGCTGAGTGCATTATAGGGAGGGAGAGGACCAGAGAAGCTAAGACTCTTGTACATAAAGTTGTTTTACCCCCTCCTTTCCCATGGAGCCATCACTGGTAAATATTGGAGGGAGCCATAATTAAAAAATACCATGTGACAGGTTTTCGCCCTTAGATTATTGGGGTTTTTTTAAGCAGTATTTGCCTCTTTTCTTCCATCTTTTCCTTATAAAATTAAAACCAAAATAAAACTAGGGTTTTTTTTCAGTCTTTACGTAGTGAATTGAAACATGCTGGAACAATAGGCATTTTAGGATGCATTATGTTATAGGTTTGGCTTGGATCCGGGATTATATTTATGATGCAGATTCCCCAGATATGGAATATATGAACTCTTTTCCTTTCTGATGAGTCTGAAACCAAAAAGGTCTCTCTAGGAGCATACGTGATGGTGTTCAGCATCTGATGGGCCAGGAGACTGGGAGAACGCTAGTTTGGAACAAATATTCCTGCTTCCCTATGAAAAAAATGTATACAAGATGGACAACTATTATACGAGCAACTATTCTGCTCTGCAGGTGTCTGCTCCTGTTGTACCACGCAACTTGCTAATGCAGTCTTGGTTACTGTTTTCCTGACTCATTTTGAAGTCTTTGAACGTCCCCAGGAGTTCACACGTGGAAAAGCTCTGATGAATGGTGCTGCTCTTTCTTGTGGACTCCATATGTTTTGACCAATTGTGCTCCTATTATATGTAATACTGTTTTCCTCCCAACTCGCTCACACTTGGCATTCAGCCTCACTTGGCATTTACTGAAAGAGGACAGTTATAGACATAGCTGTAAATCAATATGATGCTTTCAAATATTCATTGTTAGGTTCTGAAATTTCATAGACTTAAAAAGCTAAGTTTACATTTTCAAGACGTATATACATGTATGTCTTGAAGAAAAACAGAAAACCTTGGTTTACAAAAGGTTCCACAGAGGATATTTAAATGCACAGATTTAAAGTGCTGGAATGAAGCAGACTACAAAGATTATTTAGTATTGGCATTGGTAACCTCTGCATCCCCAAGTAATTTTAGCTAAGATTTGATGATTTTAGCTAGGAGAAAAAGTTGCTTAAGCCTCTTTTTAGTGATTGTTTATACACAGTAAGAATACTTTTTTCCTTGAAGCTTGGTTTCTGGAGCACTTCTGCCTGGCCAGCTCCATGGAGATGTGTTGATACAATGCCAATTTCATGGAATACAACTTTCCAGCCTTCAAGTCTTGAAAGGAGATTTTTACAGAAGACTAACTGCTGAATTCTGTCTGAGACTCACTATGGTTTTATAGTAGCTTATTTGTCTCACAATGGGAGTTACTGTATGTGTAACGAGGAAATCTCTTTAATGCTGCAAATAAGGTTTTGTAAGTCAATGTTACTGTATCAAAGCATGTTACTTGTACTACTGCTGGATGTTGATTTTAGCTTTGTTTAACACCCCCCCCCCAAAAAAAACCCCCCAAACCCAAATGAAACAACAAAAAACCCCCAACCAAAACTAAACAAAACAAAAATACAAACAAACAAAAAACATAAAAAAGCCCAGTCCAAAACAATACTGAAACTCTATTAAAAAACAATGGCAAAAAGACAAACCTAAGCTCAGGCTTATATGTTGAATTATTAGGCAGTTAATGGTGGGCAGAATTTTGATATCTGAATTTGGGTTGCCGATAAGAAAGAGGATCTGTCACAAAAGAGACAGAGACACAAAGAGAAGGTAATGTTTTATTTAGGGAGATGTAGCTGCTTACATTCTTATTGTGCTCATGTATTAGTAACATGTATATCAAGTGTGTTAAGATTTGATTTAGTTTTTTACTGTAATTTCATTTCTATTGGATTTTGTTCTTGGTGAAAGGTATAAATGGATATCTGCCCATGTAAGTTAGTTTAAAAAAAAAAATGTCTTCAGTATTGGTAAGGCCAGGAAAAGGAGTATGATCCATCATGATTTCTGCTGGACCCTACTTATTTTGTGCTTGTGATTCAGTTGCTGGGGTATAGGGAGCTCCTGTACTCCTGGTAACTGGATGTTCTGCTGTGCCATCTGTAACTGTTGCTATTTTATTTTATGAACTGAAAAATAACATACTGCTAATTTCTCATGCATCAAACAGGAATGGTTTCTGTGATTTACTTGAAGATGTTAGCTATGTGGAATACAGCAAGGAGATTACCTGGAAGAGGGAAATTATTGCTCAGGTTACCATGCGCATGTAGGAAAGTTATGAAATGCATCCCCCACCCTGGGAAAACCTGACCAGAGCTCGTCCCTCCTTGGACACCAGAGCGAAATAACCACAACACAAAAAATTGCATTAATATTTGGGGGGGAGGGCCTTGATAGGGCTGTCTGTGCTTTGTGGTGGTTTGGTTTAATGTGTTGTTTTACTTTTGAAATTTTTACTGCTCCCTTAAGTGTTGCTCTCCGTCAGTCCTCGATCGCATGGCACTTAGTTCTGTTGCTGTGGTAGCTACCAAAAGATGGATTTCATGGGAACAGATGGTGCACTTGGCTCAGGATGAAAATAGTTGGGAATTTTTGATGTTGATTCACAAAATATTTAGTTCTGTTTTTCCATAAAATCCCCCAAAATAAATCTGTGTCCCCCCCCCCCCCGACAAGTTGCCATTTCCAGGTTTCTGATATATAAGGGGAGCAAAGTGTTGGTGGTAGTGTCATAACTAGGAAAATTTGGGAAATCTTGTTTTCTGCTGAAATTTCATAGCGTAGGTGTGAAGCTTCACCTTGAGGAAATCTAGGGATGTTACTTTATTTTGTAATAATATAAGTCTTTATGGGCTGTCCATGTGTTTCCTGACACATACCAGGAAGTTTCTGCTGTTGTGTGGTTGTTCAAGTGGACATTGAAGTTGCTTAACTGCAAGGTATGTCAAGGATTGTGATACAGTGTGATAGCCTGATAAACCATCATTGCAGTTGTTTCCCAGTGGGAAAGTCTCTCCTGCCTGGTAAAAGCTGGGAGTGGAGGAGGCATGTTAGGAGTTAAGGTGGGGAAAGGTTAGTGTTGAATTGTCATGATAGGAAGTCCTTCTCCTTTTCTGTTTGACCTCTGTTATTGCTCTCTATAAATATGTATAAACGGTGTGTGTATGTGCATACATAAAGGATATGTACATGAACTGTACTTGTGTGTATATACATGTATGATATCTGGAAGATTTCTTGTGTGGAAAAGAAGCATAAGAAAACCTGACACTTCCTGAAGACATTTTAGATTTTGGATTAACTGAACTATGTAAAATCTTAACACTTCCCTATGACATTTTAGATTAACTGCTATGGGTTAAAAGAGTTTTAAGAACAGATTTTTTTTTATCTGAAAAATACTGTTCTAAAAGGATTTTAATGTTAAGTATTAGATATGTGAAATAGGGAACACTGTTGCCAAAAATGGATATTATTGGACATGAAGGGGATCCTTTATCCCTTTTGTACTTTCCCCTCCAATTTAGGGTTAATTGAAGTTCTGAGAAACAAATTACTGAATTTTCTTCTGGTTTAGCTTGAGGTCATTTGAGGATCTGAATGGCATGTTCTCCCTGCAGGAGGGCTCCTGAGGCCTTACCAGGTGGCCTTTGTCACATGGACTGTGACCCAGACAGTTATTTCGAGCACTTTAAGTCCAGTAAGGCTCTGTTAAATGGGATCAATGTAAGTCAGCAAGCCTAGCTGCAACTTAGGTTTTCTTTATATAATCAAGGCATTTGCTTCTGGTAACACTTACTGTTTGTGAAGGAGGAAGGCTGGGACAAATACACTTTAAATGGTCTTCAGGAGCTCTTGTGCATTACTGTAGCCTAAAATGTTAAGAAAAAGCTTGTTTATAGTTGCAGACTTTCAGTATTCTGTTGCAAGTTGTTCCAGCATTGTCTAAAGTAGTGTAAAAAATTATATGGTAATGATTCTTGTGTTACAGATTTTTTCCATTTCTGTAATGTAGATAAAATGTGACTTTCCATAAAATATAACTTTCCATAACCAAACTAAACTCTTAAAAACTGTGCATCAGATAGCTCAAACAGATTTAAAGCAAGCACTGCAAGATGTTTAATGCCATTATTCAAGAGACTGTATTGAAAGAGTCACACTTAACATGGTTTCTCAGTGGCTTATCATAAATTGGGAAATGAAAAACCGCTTTTTGCCTTCTTATTTTAATTGTCAAATGGCTGAGGAAAGGACTTGTGTTTGTAATGTTGCATTTTGGACTGCAGTCCAAAAAGATCCTGGAATGGGTGGGTAGAGAACAAGAAAGACATTTCCTTGTTAATTAAGTAACAGTGCTTATTCAATAGCAGTTCTCTTGTGGCTTTTGTTTTGTTTTGGTTTTGGTTTTGTGTGTGTGTGTGTTTTGTTTTAATTATTATTTTTTTATTTATTACCCTGTGGTCTTATGATATCAGAATAATTCTGGGTTTTGAAATAGTGGCCTGTAGACATTTTCTCAGCTCTCTGAGTTGCTGAGTTTTGCTGTGGAGAGTGAGAACTGTGTGGTTCTGTCTACGTAAGGAACTCTGTTCACATCTGATTAAGATGCAAGCCTGTTTCCAGATGACATCTGGAAACATTTTGACCTGCTAGTGGAGGGCTGTTCCTGACCTAATTACCTTGGTGTTATAACTGGCTCTCTGCTGCTTGGTGATTTTGTTCTTTTTGACTTCATCTGGGTTATACTCCTCACTGAATGTTACCATTTAGAGTACTAAAGGTTAAAACAAAATTACATTTTATAATTTGCTGCTTTTCCATTCGATGCTTTAGTGCTTCTAAAACTTTGTATATGTAATCGTTGGTTATTCCGAGTACAAAGAGCTGAATAATTCAGCAGCCGTATGGTTTGCACATGTCAAGATGATACAAAGGAGTGGGATGATCAATCTAAGTCTTTTTTCCTGTGGTGTAGGACAAAGCACTGCTTCTTCCTCTTAACTCCGTGACGAGTTTCTTCTAGTTCTGGCTGAGTGCTTCTTTTCAAGAGGTGGCATTTCTAAAGAGTAAATGTTACTTGAGAGGTAGACTGTATGCTGTAGTAAGGTATTTATATTTTCATTTCTTTCAACTCTGCTTAAGAAACAAAGGCTACCAATATTTCTTCATATGCACAAGGAAAATATTTTTGAGTTGCTGTGAGAAACTGGTTAAATAGAATTTAAACAAGCTCCAACAAGTGCATACTGTGTATCTTTTTGGTAAAGACAAATAAAACTAAAGGGAAACAAACGGTTACTCCGTTAATTTCTTTTTGCTGGAATAGGAGAAGGGCCGATAATAAATTCTTGGAGTATAATACAGATTTCAAGAAAGTTCATATGAAAGAAAACTGTTTTCAGTGCAGCGGAAGTACTGCCTGGTTGAAACAAGTCCATTCTTAAGATAGCAAAAACAAAACAAATGCTCTTATATGACTTGAAACGACATTTTTTTCCTTTCTCACGTGCTTGCATGTCATTTACACTGTACTTGGTGTTAGCATAGTAATATTAGGTTGAAATGGTAAAATTGGTAGCGGCAGTAAGGTTTTTGGTGGGTTTTTTTCAAATGCACGAACACAGTGGAACAGATGTTCAGAGCAGCATGGAATATTCCTTCTTCCCCATCCCACCATCCCTTTCACACCGAGCCATCTGGAAGGGACTATGAGCAGGATGAGCAGCCATCACGCTAAGAACAAGATTAACGTGTCGGCATCTTTTGTTGATACTTTAAACTGGTCACTGTTTGTTCAGCAGAAAGAAACAATGTGAGGTCTCATCATTGTGCCTGTGCTTAGATTATTCGTGTGGATATGGAAAGAAGGCAGAAGAGAAAATAGATTCAGATATTTGTGAAAAAGCTTCTGTACTTATTTTTCCAGAGTTCTTCAGTCCATGCTCTTCATGTGCTTTATTTTTTCACCCTGATTTTGTTTTTTTACAGCAACAAGTATACCATGCATGGATGTCTTTCAGTTTTCTCAGTTGGATTGCTGTAGTACCCTTTAGCCTTGTATGTTTTGAAAGAAAGCATAAATTAGTGTTTTGGCTTAATGAACAAAATTTTGTTTAGAGAAAGGGCAACTTATGGACTAGAAATGACTCTAGTCATGTGTGAAGGTGCCCTGGATCAGCTGTATTCTGATACAGAATGAGTAGAAAAGGGTGGGTGGATCTGATGCTGGTACAGTGATTGGATTCAGTACAGCAAGCTATTGTATTGTGCAATCTGTGAAATTCCAGTAGATTTCAGGTAAGCAAATCTCTTTTTAAATAGATATCTTAGTAACATTAAGTGTATCAAGGAAAATTACAATGTGTTTCTGAAGGAGAAATTGTATTTAAAAGCTTAACACACAGGTTCAGTGGGGTCACAGTGTCTTTCTTCCATTGTTTTGTGTTTCTTTCAGTGAAGAGAGTTTTAAAGAATGGAAATCTGAAATTAGATTCAGGAAGGCTGTTTGAAAATGAGATACTTAGAGGCTGAAACTACTACTGCTGTAGTGCTTAAGCTGTTCTAAATGAGAGAGTAATCAGAGGAAAGTGACAAAACTCAAGATCTCAGCTTTCACATCTCAGTTTTCAGAGTAAAGATAAGCATGAGAAAAAGAAGAGACTTTAAAACTAGGTGAGGGATATTCATAAGTATTCTGAGGAAAGCTTATCCTCTGAAGAAATAGTGGTGATGTCAAATAAATATTAGTGTTTTTTAAAAAAAGTACTTCAACATGAGAAATATACTATGTATATGTTTTCCTATATTTTTATAAAATCGTAAAGCGTCTTTAAAAAGCATGAAGATTTAAATGACAGGTAAAGAGATCCAATGTAATTTACTGGCAAAGATTTTTGCCTATTGGGCAGTGGAAGAAATTCTGTGAGTATAAATTGCAGAATCCATTAATTTGGACAGTGAGAAAACTTAATACAGGAAATTCATTCTGTATTCCCTAGGTATGTTGTAGTTGAGCCTGAAAAATTGTATACCTGGAAATGGAGGTAAACCAATGCAGTAACTTCAGTTACTGGCTTTGTTAGCAGGGAGTGAGAAATACCTTTATTTCTTCCTTTAACAAGGATGAAACCATTTAATTGGATGACATGTATATGATCCCTGATTTTGGAGCAGGAGATGAAACTTCATAATCTATCTGTATGTCATAATGATAAAATTTTTATTTCTTTAGAAGCTGCTGGGAAAAAAAAGTACTATGAAGGGGAGAAGTTACTCTTGGGACTGTAGCTATGTAATATTTAATTTCTGTTGAGATGAAAAAGTTAGTGCAGTAACTTTGAAGTGGTCCCTCAGTCTTGTTCACTCTTGCTTGGCAGTGAATTGTAGACACAAATACTTAAGCAGAACTTAATGAGACCTTTGCCACTATTATAAATAGCAGGTGTGCAGAGATCATCTTGAGCCACAGTCAACAGGTAATGTGAAGATGGGGTTGTAAAACGAAGGCAAAAAGCCCCCCGAAACACCCATCCAGGAACCTTTGGAGTAAATAAGGCAGATTTCTAACTTCGTAGTTTTTGATAGTATTTGGAAACCTCTTATATTACAGTCTGCACTCTCAGGGAAAGAATAGCTACTTAATTTCAGGTTAAATCATTCTCAGGGCCTCCTTTTTCCTGTATTAGTGAATGTTCTCTCTTCTAGGCTTTAGAGTTAATGTGACGCATTGATGAGACCTAAATTTAATATACCTGTAAATGTTCAATACTGTGAAGATCTGTTTGCTTTTTTCTCTCCAAACTTTTTAATTAGTGGAGTTTCTGAATTAATGCCTTCACCTTTTAATGGGTCTTCAAACTTTTGTGGTGCAGGCCCGCGGTGTTAAGAGGTAGCTGTTGTTCTGCCTTTTACGTGGTTTTTGAAGATGTGGAGGGTTGAATAGGAAAATATATATCCATAAAATTTATTTAGGTTGTAAATAAATAAAACTAAACACCATCTCCCCTTCCCTGTTGTCCTTTCTCTTGTCATTGCTTAATGTCTTGATTTCCTTCTTAACATCACTGGACCATAAAATCTGCCCTGAAGATCTCAGCACAGACAATAACTCAGCCAAATAAAGAAAACAAAACAACCATCCAAGTTGGTGAACCTTCAGAAATAGCTCATTGCAACAGACATTAAAGAGTTCTATTAAAGAAACAAAATAGCTTTAGGGATTTCTGTGCTCATTTCATCATTGCTAAGACTTAAGTTGGTATGATGAGAGAGGAAGATCAGAAGTGGTAGTCTGATGCTAAAAAGAAAGAAAACCTGCTTTCATTCCAGCCTTGACTGTCATTCCTTTCATGTAGAGCTGGCAATCAGACGGGAGATCTGTGAAAATGGCGTTAATAGAATTGGCTATGTATTAAATTTTAGTGGGGTGCACGCTTTTTAGGCATTTCACTTTACATGTATTGTTGAAAGATGTGGTTTGTTGTGGATAAGAAATGTTCTTGATTTTTAGTTATCCTCAGGAAATAGAATTCTATTAGACTTTGTGCGTACTTGTATCAAAAGTTTGCGCTTGTGTCAGCAAACTCGTATCAAAATCAGAAGAATTGCATTAAAAATTATGTAAAACATGATAAACTTGTATGTGAACTAAAGATACGCTATCCTTTAGATTGGGATAGTTCTAATAAAAGTAAAGTTCTTGGTACTTAAGGCATAATTGTTAACGCATTATTTTGTTTTGGTATTTGTTACATAGTAATGTGGCTGAGAAAGGAATTGCATGCTTATAGAACTAGAATAATCAGAAGATGCTATTAAAAAATCAGTCTTTTTAAGATGCATTTTGATAAATATTAAATAATTCTGGGTCATTGGAGCGCTGTTGTAAAATATTTAGCCATCAGTTATTGTATGGTTTTTTGCAGGACTCAAAATGTGGATTCAAATTCTTGTTAGAATGAAGCCAGTTAAAAAACAAAACAAAACAAAAACGAAGCTTCTAAAAGTGCAGATGAATGATATTAGTCAGATCTTGAATTCAGTAATTTCAAGATTATATGCTAGTTTATTTGTTTTTAACTTGCCATTACTGATAAGGTAGTAAGTGACATTCAGAGATGGCAAGTAGGAAAGGTTCTCAAACATCAGGTTCCCAGTCATTTAGGACAAGCAAAAACTAAAGGGGACATACATTAAGACATATTCATTCCTTTTCTTCCCTTGTGATAACAGGGATAGCAGTGTTTGCTATGCCTGTAGCCTTTTGTGTCTTGAGAAGAATGAAGATCCTTTGGAGGACAGGGAGATCTGTGATGATGGTGACTGGCAGGTGTTGGAAAATGGGGATGAAGAGCATCCACAAAACCAGTGCTTGGGATTTTTCATCTTCCTGCTTTTCCTTCTATTCCTATTTAGCACATACATGAATTTTGAAGGTGGGTGATGGTAGACTACCGAGAATTATGAACTTGAATAGGAAAATGGGCAATAATACCAAACTGGGTGCCATTCAGAGATGGAAATTGTGTGTTGAATTATGTTTTAGGACATTAGGTATGGGAAACCTTAACTGTCTGCAAACATTTAAAATGTTGAAATGCCCTAGATATGGAGACTGTGATTAGGAGGTAGTGTAACTTGAAACTTGATTGTGTGGCCTCAGGTGAGGAAACGGCAGTATTTCTGTGGTTTTATGAGGTGAAATGCAGTTCTAGATTCAGACACTGAAATTAAGGTATGTGCATAGCAGAGCTTACACATGAGGTGTTTGAGCTCACTGTGTCATTTTTCTATCTATCAAGAGATGCAGTGATTTAGTTGCTCTTCGGGCTTTTGCTGAGCTCAAATATATGTAGTCATACAAATGTAGGTGCTTAAGTTTGAATGGAATCCCATCTGGTACAATACTCATGAGAAGCTGCATGTTCAATCCATCTCTTGTTTTTCTTCTCCATAGAAGGAGAATTATGGAATGTTCTCTTTCTATAGAGGTATATGAGATTCAAAAATGAAAAGCTTTAAAGCTCTCTGAAAATAGTAGAATGTATTCAGGGAGAAATTTGGGTTCATGTAAAGAAAGCTCGTCTTCATGGTAAAATGTTTAGCTTTGTGGTATTTTACTGGAGGATTTAAGCAGAAACCTCTGAAGAGCTTAAAAAATGGATTCAACAGTGTCTTTGAGAAAATATAATAAGTAAATATTCACAAGTAGAGGGTCCGTTTAATGAATTGGCATTTGTGGTATTAGTGAATGTATGAAGAACCATGAAATTCAGCTACACAGTTTTAGCACTAGTGTAAATTGCAGTACCTTTTTGGGGATGTGAAAGGGAAAAAGGCAGGTTTGGGGAACAGCTGGTGCTTTGAGATTTTTGCCAGTTGCTAAAATACTTGAAAAACGCAGCTTGTTTCTTACAATAGCCATGCTCTGCTGTTGTTTGGAAAGATTGTACATTGTGTTTGTCATCTTTCATGTTTGTTACTGTACAGCTGCTTTCTACATGACTTTTTAAAAATCTGACTTGCCAAGGCAATGTCAGATTTCTTGCATGCTGTTTAACAGCTGTTGTCCAGAGGAAGGTGGTCTGAGTTCACCCTGCGAGTATTTCTGTGACTGCAGGGAAAGAAAAGCAAAAATGCTTTGATTAGGTCTTTCTGTACACACTTGTCTCTACAGCAATAACTACTGGGATAAGTGCCTTCTAATTTTAAGACAAAAGGCAGTTATGCAAGTAGTTGTTGGGGGGAGGGAGGGAGAAAGGAGAAAAAGGGAGGTGAGAATACTGAGGGACCATGTAAAATCTGAATTTTAATGGCTTGATCTAAGCTAATTGAAGCTTCTGATGTCCTTTCCTTTCAGAATATGTGTGGAAGTAGAGTTGCTGATGCCCTTAGGGTTTGGGGAGCAGTGTCCATTTGTACTCAAGTCAGAGCTCAATCCAGCTAAATGTCACATCCAATCCATATCCAATGAGGCATGTGTGGATTTAGTGAGATGTTAAGCGACATTTCACCCTCTTAGTTTTCTTCTTTCCCCTTTTGACTCCTCCCACTTTTATGGTCTGATGCTAATGTCTCATACATTTCTACTGCAGCCAGTTGTACATATGCAATATAGCATCTTTCTGGATCTTTCATCTCTTGTGCCAGATGCAGCTGATGACTTAAAGCCAGCTGTCAGGCAGGAGTGGCTTCGCACAGGGAGTGGAGTTAGACCTATTTATCCCAGTTGTAAGCCTCTGCCTTCATTGTGTACTTAGCTGGGCAAAAATGTGGGAAAAAAAATCATAAACTTATGATTGGGATCAATCTTCTGCACTGACACAGTTTTTCAAAATAGTAACTTATTTGCCTTAGATTTTTCATTTATTTGTGGATGGAAGGTGTGCTGGTTTTGTTTGGGGTAGAGTTAATTTTCTTCATGGTGGCCAGTATGGGACTCTGTTTTGGATTAATGCTGAACAGAGGATTGATAGTATATTGCTGAGCAGGGCTTACACAGAGCCAAGACCGTTTCTACTTTTTGTACTGCCACGCTGGGGAGGAAGGTGGGGGGTGTATGGAAGGTTGGGAGGAGATACAACTGGGACAGGTGACCCCAGCTGGCCAAAGGGATATTCCAGACCGGATGACCTCATGCTCAATATGTAAAGCTGAAGGAAGGAGGAGGAAGGGGGGACTTCTGCAGTGATGGTGTTTGTCTTCCCAAGTCACCATTATGCATGATGAGGCCTTGCTCTCCTGGAGGTGGCTGAACAGCTGCCTGCCCATGGGGAGCAGAGAATTAATTCCTTGTTTTGCTTGTGTGTGTGGCTTTTGCTTTCCCTTCATTCCAGCCCATGAGTTTTCTATCTTTTTGATTCTCTCCCTGATCCAGCTGGTGGGAGAGTGAGTGAGTGGCTGTGTGGGCCTTGGTTGCTGGCTGGGGTTAAACCATGACAGAAGGGAAGAGAAGTTACTAAACTTCTGTGTTGTAAAATTGAATATAATTTGCTAAATCCCAATGAGTTTGGGATACAGTGACATCACAATGATTACTAGACAATATCTGGTCTAGTAATAAACTGTGACTGAATGCGACTCAAAATAGGTGGAAGATCAATGCAGAAGGCAATGGAACTGCCATTGCAAATTCTTGTCTTCTGCACCTAGTAACACTGATGAAGCTTCTGCCTGGCTGAGCCTCATGAAGACCCTGTAATTCAGTGTCTTATTTTGTCTTGATTTCTTGTTTAAACTCTTATTGCATAGGTTTTGAAATAAATTTAGCCTCACTTCTCATGAATTTTTCTTTAAGATAAAGTTCATCAGTTGTATGTGGTGAAGAGAAGGCTGGTAGTGCTTTAGTTGTAAGGGCACGAGCTTTTTATTTGCTAATGTGTTAGTATCTGAATAGGTCTGTAAGTGCTTGATTCAGATAGGTAAAGGTTTTAAATTAGAAGAAACCTATTGCAATTGCAAAGTTTTTTTTCTTTTCCTCTGATCAGGAACAGGTAATGGATTGCTTAATTTGTTGCATATATTTACTCATCAGTGTTCAGCGTACCTTTTGGAATTAAACCTCATACTGAAATGAGGTAGCTACGTAGTAATTTAAATCATGCATAAAAATATGAGACTTGTTTATTTCCTGCTGCCATCAGCCCAGCTGTGTGCTGTAGCCTGCCCTGTAAAGAAATGAGATGTCTTGGGTTGGTCTGTCTCCTCCCCTGGTAGCTCTTGAACCTATCGGACCATTTCATAAAGAATTGATGAGAAAACGAAAAGCTCAAACAGTGATTGTATGTTTTCTTCAAATTAGCTTTTACAGACAAGGAAGAGCATTATGTGGAGAAAGGACTCAAATTAGAGCTCCTGGTGAAAGGCATTCTGGTTGTACTCAGTGTGGTACGTGTTTCTAGAGGTAGCAGGCAATTAGCTGGGCACTGTGCAACCGGCTTCCGACTGGGCCCAGGGTGTTGCGTGGGTTAGTGGGGAAAAGGTGGGTGAACTGTAAAAGGTAGGAGTGGGGCCAGCTCTGAGAATGCTAGACAGAAAGCCACGGGGGAAATCAGGCTTTATTCTGGTGGCCTTCTTGTATAAAAATTTAAGTAAGGTGGGTTAAAAAATGAAACTGAGAGTATGAAAAATGTAGTAAAACATATTCTCAGTAATTCTCTTAAAAAGCCAAACCCCACAGACCCCAAACCTAGTAGAATGGAATGGTTGCCTTGTTCTCCAGAGAGTTTTACTGATGAATTGCACATCAATATTAGTTCAAAGAAAGACAATTTTTATGAGATGTTAAATCACCCACCAGTATTTCAGGAATTGTACTGTCATACTTGTAGGGAGTCTTTTACACCTTGAATTTATATGACAGTGTTCATGTTACAGAGAAAACAAAAATTTGTAGCTTGTGAGTTGAAATGATACTAAGGTTTGGAATTGGCTGCTTTAGTGCTAATTTATGCTCCTATTAATTTATTTCTTACCAATTACTCTTTATGTGAAATGTAAATGTAAGAGTGAGAGAATTCCTCATAGTTATTTTCATTTAGTTGTTACAGTGCCCGAGCCTGTTTGCAGTGTGATGCTGCTAGATGTTGGTAATACTGACTTTCCAGTTTTGATCTATTTTTGTTCAAGTTCTAAAAAGTGTCTATGTTGGATATTAAGTAGTATTTTGAAAGGCATCTGTTTGTAGAGGAATACAAAATTATAGAAGAGAAAGATTTTTTTTTTTTTTTTTTTGTCAAATACAAAATTGTTCCTCTCTTACCTCTGATGTATGGTTTAAATTTTAGCAAACTCAGCTGGCCTTAAATTCTGATGTACTCAAATATACTGTCTCACGTTAAGAGATGTAAAACATAATTTAAGACCAGTGCTTAGAAGTCATGACCTTTTTCCTTCCTGACCTGTTATGAAATAGTCTTACAGTTAAATAATTTGCTTTTTGTTTATTGAAGTTGTTAAGCTTTTAGAAATGTTCTTGAGAATAAAATATTCTAAACCTTTTGGGGGAAGTCGTTACAAAAATTACTATGCAACATTTGAAAAGCAAGAAGATCTTTTGAATTTAGTAATGTGATTTTAATTAGAGAAATTGAAAGACTACTTTAATTGCTTTAGTTCAGTAAAAAAAAAAAAATCAATTAAGTATTTTCCAAATGACTTTATGTCCTTGGTAGCACGGTAACTTCTCATTCCATAAAATTTTGGTGCCACATGGTCTTTAGACAGAATATTATTCATAGGAAGTACATGGGACATTGAGTTGTTGGTGTTTAAAAGAAAAAGTAGTCAAATTGACTCATAATTTTGTTTTTAAAGAAAACTGGTTTAAACCTTTTTTAGCATACGCTTCCCTTTCTGGGGAATTCTGTCCCTCTTGGGCATCCTTGGTCTCAAAGATGTTCTCTGCAGGTTATGTTTTCCATGCCATTGTGCCCTTTTGTGTAGCTTTCATACCTCTTTTTGTACTTGTCTTCCCTGTCTTAGTTTCTTTTTTTTTCCAAGAAAGTTCTGACAACCTTAGTTATCTTGCATATATGTCTTTCAGCATCTGGCATGTTCCCAAAAGCTGTTCAGAGTGTGCCCATACCCCAATCAGAGTGTCATTCAGCACCACCTGTGGAAAACCTGCTTCTTCCTTGTTCTCACCCAGCTAATTTTGAGAGGCAGTTTCCTTTATGTGTCAGATGGAGTTATCATTTTTACTGAAAACTGCCTGAGCGGGGGTGGGTCAGTGTCTGACGTAGTCAGGGGGCTGTAATGCACAGTCAGTCTGTTGGTGGCCAGCTTGACCAGGCAGCAAGCCAGCTTGCTCCAGACAGCGATCTTTCCTGCCAGTCCTGTGGGGACTGCCAGATTTTTATAAATGCAAATGTGCCCTGAAGTCCAGTGGCTCTCGCACCGCAGCTCAAGTCTGTGTGTACAGTAAATCTTACACCAAGTCTAAGGCAAAAAACATACATGATCCACATGTCCTGTATCCTCTGCTGATCTGCAGAGCTCTTGTCATGTTCTGGCTTGAGTGCACAACTCCAGTGCCTTGGTAGGAATTCCACAGGCTGAGGCAAGTGCATTAAAAGAAGAAAGGTGAAGTATTTTTTGTAGAAAAAAGCCTGAATGTGTACTGCACTGATTCGTAGCTCTTAATTTCATTTTTGTAAATATCATACTTGTACATGTTTTTAAATTCCAGGTTTTGAGCCATGCCTTTGGTGAAAAGGAACATTGAACCGCGGCATCTCTGCCGAGGAGCTCTGCCAGAGGGAATTACAAGTGAACTGGAATGCGTAACGAATAGTACCCTTGCTGCTATCATACGCCAGCTAAGCAGCTTAAGTAAGTATCTGTAACTTCCTGCAAGTATTTGATTCCTGATGAAAAAATGAAGAGATGAAAGGCTTTAAGATGGCTTGTTTTAAATAGAAAAATTGCCATACAGGACACTACCACTAATGTATTGTAATAATATTCTATTTCATTGCTTTTATGCTACTATATATTTTGAAGTTTATTAAAGAAGAGGAAAACCCAACCTTCCCCCTCCAAAAAAACGTTCCAAAACCGATCAAGCAAAAAAACACTGCGGGGGAGGGGGTAACAAAAAAAACCCCTCAAACCAACAAAAAAACTACAGCATAGAAAACCAGAAATTTTTCTAAGCTGGGAGAAATCAGTGTGAAAAACAAGACTAGCACTTGAGTTATTCTTGCCTTTTGATTCTGAAAGATGAAACCGGCAAACTCTTCTGCCTCTTGGCATTAAATGACACATTTGACTGAAATTTTAGTTTTTCTTCATGCTCTTACATTTCTTAAGCCTTCTCTCCTATATATGCATCTGCTCAATTCATATGAATGAAATTAAACACAAAGAAAAAATGGCATTTACTGAACAAGCCTGTAGGTTCCTGTTGAGGCAAGTTAGCATCAGCTCCATGCAGAGGAGCCTACACACTACACCTGTCAGGTGACACCAGCACTAGCAATTCTAGAAGTCTGACTGGAGTGTTTGCAGGATGAACAATATTTTTAATCAAAGAGAGTTTGGGGTTTTTTTGTTTTGTTTTGTTTTTTTTTTTTTAGAGTGCATTTAACAATCAGCAGCTGTTGTTGTGCTAACAACTCTGGTCCTAGAAAAGAAATTACTGCTTCATCAGTTGCTTCAGTTTGTACATGGAAGTGGTTTAAGAATCTCAGAGTCTGTATGGAGCTTAGACTATGGGTGCCACTAAGTCTCGTGTTCAGTTTATGATGATAGGAAAAAGCCTGTGCTTAGGGAAAGAGAACAAGAAACACACCATTTCCTTTTTCCAGTAGTCAGTGATTTAGGGATTTTTCTGAGCTGGAGATCCATCGGAATGATCCTATGTAACAGGCATTTGTACGAGTATCATCTGTGGCATTGCTTAGAGTTGTTGAAATAGGGATTGCACTTTTTTCTTGTCTGATGTCCTGTGTCATAATGCCCCACAATAGAAGTTGATCTATTTCTTCCTTTTGATACCTTCTTATTCTGGTAAAATGAAAAATAATGAAAGGTGATTTCATCTCGTCTATTTCCATAATAATTTGTGATTTTATTAATTCCTTATCATGTTCTCCTAGTGATAGCCTTTCCAGGTTGGAGTATCCTGATCTGTTAGTACTCTTTTTGAATAAAAACTATTTTGTATTGCTGATCATTGTTATTTTTGCTGTGGATACATAAGTTAGGGCATCTTGTGGGTATTTTAAGGTGGAGTGTTGAGGACTTCAGATCATATTCGAAATGTACTTTTTCTGTTTTATCACTATTTCCCTAAGAATTTATACAATTTTCATTGTTGCTAAACATTGTTATTTTCAGAGGATTTTCCAAGTGATTCTCTGATCTTTCTGGAGCAGGAGCTGCCGATTTAGTGGCTGATGTTATTTTATAGTTAATTTATGTTTGCATTGCCATTGTTTCATTTACTGTTTTCGCAGGCAGTTGCTTAGTGATAACATCCGTAAGTTTCAGAAAAGTGAGAAGAAATGGCTACTGCTCTTAATTACATTAAAGGATACCTGATAAGACCTCATTTTGGTACTGCACAACGACTGCTAGGAACGTCTAGCTTTCATTTATCCAGATTTGATTTTGGGGCTAATCTGTCTGTTACATTGTGTGTTCAGATCTTCTTATGATTGTTGCTGAGGAACTAGCTACTTGTATCCATATTCTGCAATATTCCCTTTGTGGATCTTTTGGGTCGTCAGAAGTCTTTGTAGATTTCTGTCTAAAGTCCCTAAAGTTCTATTAGTGTCGAGTTAAAGATCTATGCAAATAAATTATATGTCCTTTGTCTTAACAGATGAATTCATGGCATTTAATGAGTGAAGAGTATCACCAGCCTCATCCGCAGCCTAAAATCTGTCAGGTTTGCAGTTTTTTCTGCAGGCAGTGTTTGTTTTGCCTGTGTTTCAAACCAAGTGGGAGCAAGGAAATGATCATAGAAAAAAGCTGTGCTGGAGCTGAAGCAGTATGTCCTGCTGACAGCATCAGAACTTGTTGGTGTTCCCACAGCTTGAGGCATAGAGAGAGCAAGTACAAGTCTATCTCGCAGTCACACTGTTTTTTTAATGTTGCACTGTGAGTTCAGTGTGGATTTTAAAAACTGGCAGGTCTGTGCTGTTGCATACAAATTTGGCTTACTTCTGCCTTTGCTCTTTTCAGGAGACATGAACAAGTTCCTATCCAATGGGAATGTGCTCTCAGGAGAGCTTTTTTTCTATTATGTTTTCAGATTAGGGTTCATTTCCAGCCAGCTGGCTTGGAGCACAGGCAGAGTGAGCAGCATTCTGTATGAAACTGTGCACTTTTGTATCAGGAAAAATGTTGTCTGGGGACTTGCCTCCACTTGGGAGGAGAGAATCTACTAGTGTGGAAGGGACTGGAAGCATTTGCAGCCTGTGTCTGTAAGTACTGTGATGCTTTACCTACTAAACATAATCGCGGAGCAAAGACTTGAATGCTTCCACAAAATACTCCCATGCTTTTGGCAGTGGAGTTTGGTCTGATGAGTGCAGGACTTAAGCCATTGAAAAGGTTGCTTTCTGCAACAGGATCTCTTGCAGGATGGTTTTGTTCCCGAGTTTTACATATGTTTATATATGGGGAAGAAATCATAAATCATATCTGATTGTTGTTGAAGACTAAATATTAAAAACTGTATGCCCTCCTTCATTGAACTTTTCTTACTTAGCATGTAGTCATTAACATACATTAACAATACTCACTGTGTTTCAAGTTGCATTACCTCTTGAAATAATTCCTTTCCTCTCTGTGAGTCTTGAAATATTTTGTATTTTTCGTATTTCTGGCTTCTCTGTTCATTCATACAGACATTCACTCTGACAGATACTACCTGTCAGGTTGAAATCTTGTCTACATGGATATAAACCACCTGTACACAGGTACAGAGCTACTTTCTTTGACCCATGTGCAAGTGACACCAAACAGTTTTTGCTGTACAACGTAAAATGGAGGAAGTGTCATCTGCAGAGACTTAGAAGACTTTTTCTTTCACTCAGAGAACAATATCCACCAGCTTGCCTCCTAGTATTTTCTTGGGTAGATTGGCTGTTGGCTCATAGTTTCATTGGTTTTCATGCAGGCCTGAGCACACTGCATCCAGCTTTGTGTCACTCTGCTCTTTAGTACTGCTGAATTAGGCTGGGTTGGAAAATTAGCTTTTTTGCTATTTAGTGTTATGCTAGAGGTACTGTGAGAAAGCAGATGAAAATCAAGACCTAGTTTGTAACAGCTTATCACTTTTGCTCATTTAAAAAAAAGGGGAGGGGGGAAAGCAGGAGTCTAACATTTCTAATTAATCCACTTATAAATGTGTGGGTGGAATCAGTGTCTTCTGCTCCATATTGTAATAAGATGAGCATGTCCTTGATGAATTCCAGTTTGCAGAACAGCAGATAGTTCCGTGGGATATAGTTTCAGTCCTTACCTAGGATCCTGAGGACACCAGTAGTGTAGTGCTGGCTCCTTTTAGAGCAGCCCCAGTGTCATCTTTATTCCAGTGTCTGACAGAATCAGTTAGGCTGGAAAAAACCTTTGAGATCAAGTCTGGCCTATGACCAAACACTGTTGTGTCAACTAGACCATGGCACTAAGTGCTGCATCCAGTCTTTCCTTAAATGCTTCCAGACACCAGAATGCCAAGTGAAATTACCTTTTTGCTTTCATAATGCATAGTCATGGCATGAAAAATGGTAACCTTTCTAATGCACTCAGAGTCTTTCTGTTGTGCATGTTGTCCCTGGTACTTGTGTTGTGGAGTAAGGAATGCAAAGGAAAGCTGTACTTTTCAGACTCAAGTTATGTGAATGGAAACTATATAGAGTAATAAACACATTGGGTTTCCAGTCTTCAGACAAGCCAGCATCATTGTTGAAATTCTCTTATGGTACAGCACTGAGCATTTTGACTGCTGACAAAAGATACCTTTGGGTCAATGTGTTCAATGTGTTACTGCACACTTTTTTTAATGCAGTATATGAAAATCAATTTAATTAATTCGGGTGATGTTTAGTCTGTGCTAGGGGTGTTATATACTGGTGTGGCAAGATGATGTTTCATGTACTTACTGCAGAACTTGAATAGAGAGTATTATTTAAATTATTTGTGAAATACTGATCTGCAGAAATGTCTTGTAAAGCTTGGAAATTTATTTTGTGAGCAATGAAATCTGCAACTCCATGAAGATGACCTGTGAAAGTGCTAGAAAGAGGTACTTTGGTTAATTGACATTAAAAACTACGGAGAGCAGGGATTTGCTGAGGCAGAATCATGACTAAATCTACCTGCAACTACTTCATTGGTTGGAGGGAGTTTCAGAAAGAAAGACTGCATGATTAATTTGGTGGATTTTTAAATTATTACATACCTTATATTTTTAAACCATTGTCTTGCAGTACCAAGATCAGCTCTTAAGTTGAAAGATACATGATTGTATTTCAGATTAGTTGGGTTTTTTATCCTTGCTTGTTTCTGTTTTTTTAAAAGTATAATTTAAAAGATGGTAACATCAAGTAATACTTAAGTGTTTTCTATTTCTAAAATTTACTGCATCATGTTAATCAGGACAGCATGTCTAATATTGCTTTTTACCACATCACTGTTTTCACAGGTTGGCACTTGTCTTTCACGTGTTTTGGGGTAACAAGTGTTGAAAAAAAATTAAATATTAACAGAAGCATGTTCCTACTTTGGCTTCTGAAAAAGAACTGATAAGCACCCATCTCCTTGACTTCTCTAGAGGTGATGTGTTTAATCCTAAAATGCGGCAGTCCTCTCTCAACAGGCTGATTTCAATATATTAACATAAACTAACATCCATTAAAATTGATTGAGCTCTGAATATTGGTGGCTGAAGAATGTAATAACTGCTTTATTTAGCTGAAGAGTTGAAAAGCTTATTTGTTCCATAGCTTGGAATAACATCTCCATTTGGAGCAACTAAATCAAATGGGAATTATAATATAATAATAATGGCCAGACTTCGTGAACGAAGATCTGGGGAAGCTCTTTGTACGCATTCCAGCCTGCGCATTGGATTTATTTTAGGTGGGACACAGTGCGCGCAGAACTGAGCCCACCCTTTAATCCTAAGGTTCATCTGCCGGGGCCAAGCGAGCTTGGACAGTGGCAGCGAGGTCCTCAGGACGTAGGTGGATCGCCTTACAGGGCTAACAGGCTCCGCCTACCCGGAATTATAATTGAATCTCAACTAGCTGCTGGGAAGCACTTAGAGAATACTTTTTTAGTGTGAAGGTGGTTGAACACTGGCACAGGTAGCCCGGAGGAGTTGTGGAGCCTCCACTCTTAAAAGTGTATTAAACCCTGCTGGTCGGAGTCCTGGGCAACCTGTTCTGTCTGATCATGCTTTGGGCAGGGAAATGGGCTAGAGGATTTTTCAACAATGCTGTGGTTGTGTGACTTTTATTTTGGAGGGGGAGGAGATAAGGAATGAGTAGACAGCACACCTTGCCTATGCCCCTTCCACAGGCACATGAAGCAGAGTTTGGGTACACCAGAATACCTGATGTTTTGGGTTAGTTATTGGCTGATCTAGCATTTAGTGAAGAAATCTATTACTGGTAAAGTCCTGTGATTTGAAGGCAATCACATTAATTTTTTTTTTCTGTAGTTCACAAACAGCATTTTTAAAAATTGTTTTAGTGTAGTTGTCATTCCTTTCCCCCCAAAGGGGTAGAATGATTCAAGAAAGGGGCAGATCCTCTTGTATTCCTAAGTGTGGCTTTTCTTTTTCTTTTTTCTTCTTTTTTTTTTTTTTAAACAATGATGTTCACAGGACGGGGTCTTAATTGAAATTTTCATTATGTTTGTACTTTGTGAAGTATTAAGGTTGGTTATAGGATCCAACTTAAAATGTCAATAATTGCCATTCTTTTGGAAGCCACTGTCACTTAGGTGGTTAATACATATCCTGTATTGTTCCAAATGTTAGACAAGGTTTCACTTTCCCCCTCTCTTCCATTTCTGCTCTTTGGACTCCTCTTGATACAGGTCATAATTAATTCAGATGTAAGGTTTTAAAATTTATTTTTATTTAAAAAGCACAGTTAAATGCAGGAGGCAGAATTTTCCTTTCTGCAAGGAGAACTGATGTAGCGGACATGTCTTGAGGGCTTTTGGCTACAGAAATTGTAGAGGGGAGATCTTAAAGGGAGGCAGCAGTATCTGTGTAGGAGAGACTGTGCTTCAGTGAGGGCAGTACATTTAGGTGGACACTGAAATTCGTAGGGAAAGGTCTGAGGCGGGACGTATTAAATTGGGAATCCGGAACGACTGATCCGGAGTCGTGGAGAACTTTGGGATGGGGCATGAAGAGAGTCAAACTGTAGATGAGGATGCCTGGTACTTTGGGATGTTTAGGAAAGGAATGGGCATGCACAAGGCTCTGTGGACCAAGGGGCATTGGGTTTATCATAAGGCATCTCCTGTTCACTGCAGCACTTTTAGGGTAGGGCCTGAAGCTGCAGATCTGGACTGGCCTATCCACTCTCATAGTGATTGAGAGCATACAGCAGCTGAAAGGGAGGACAAAAAGGTTCTAAACTCCACTTTTGTGGTGCATTAATTCCAGTGTGGCCATGGGTAAATGTCAGTGCCATGTTTCTATCTTAAATGACTCCAGGGACAGGAACATGTATGCAGCGAGCAGTTGTAGAGGTAAGTGGGCTGCTCTGCAGGAAGATCCTGGTTTTTTATCTGTTTTTACTCAGCCTTCATTTTGATGTTGGCTTGTGTTTGTAATCAAATCATAATGACTATGGATTACAAGATTTTAATTTCAAAATTTATTTCAGAAGCTTTTATGGACAGAGGTAAGTTTGGACCTTTTCATCACAGAGGCCAGTTTTAGTGATCAGTTTTCTGACAGTTGGCAGTAGTTCAGTAGTACAGCTGCATAACGATTAAAATTTGTAAGTCTCCCTGTTTGGTTTCTTTTTTTTTAAGTAGAAGACTAACCAAGGTGTCCAGAAGAATAGACTTCAGGCAGCATTTGTGGTGCATTTTGAAATTTTTGTACAAATCTGTTGGCCAAAATTTTGCTGTATGACAAACTGTGCTATTATGATCCTATAGCTACTGTTCTATTATAACTTCATGATATTGAAGCCTTTTGTCATGTGTTTTGTAAGCCACTAGCAAAGGGATTTCCCTGTCTATTTTCTTATGCAGGCAAACATGCTGAAGACATATTTGGTGAATTGTTTAATGAGGCCAACAGCTTCTACATCAGAGCAAATTCCCTTCAAGACAGAATTGATCGCCTTGCTGTCAAAGTTACCCAGCTGGATTCAACAGTAGAAGAGGGTAGGTAATTGCATGAAGGCATTGAGCCAGAAATTATGTTGACAAGACCACAGTATTTAATTACACAACAATTTCTGTCTTTTCAAAGTAATCCTGTAACAATATTTCATCCTGTTGTCTCAGTAAGGGAAGCTGGGAAAAATCATGTTAGCAGAGCAGGAAAAAGTATTCTTGAGTCTTGTAACTGCTGTCATTAGTGTTACTTCAATAAGCTCCTGTAGTAATGGAGCCACTAAGCTGCCTTTTTCACAGAGAAAACTTTTAGTTTGTGAGTATAGTAAATCTGAAATGAGTAAATCTAGACCTTACTGGAAAAAAGTCAGAATATTGGAAAAAGTTTGAGACAGTAGATCTATTTATTTCAGGGTGGGTATTCACAAACTACATTAATAGTGCCTGTTCTATGGTCATCTCACAATACTCTATCTAAACAAGGCACTGTGTTTTTATCAATTAGGTGAAATTCTCCAATGGGTTCTAGTCACTAGAAACAGTATTTCCTTTAAAAAACTGTAATAGCTACACTTACATGTTTTGTCATTCACTTTATAAATACACAGTGAAAACAAAGGATTTAAGTAACATCATTATTTTTTGAAAGCGTTTATTTGGGCAGGTAAAACATGTTTCTCTGTCTAGCTCTAAAAGCTGTAACGTGCGTCTTTGCTTTCATGCTTCATGTCTGAGCCAGCCACTTCATGTATTCCCTGTTAGAAGATTGCTGACATTTAGTAAAATGTACAAGCTTGTTACATCAAGTTGATAGTGAAATATTTACTCAGTAGCATTAATGCTTCTCGAGATATATTTAAAAGTACTATTTATATGATTCATATGTGGTACTTGCCATTTATATTTGTGTAGTTTATATGTTTAATATTACTATTAGTGATAATAATAAATGTTAGTGTTGGTATTTACTAATGTAATATTTAACTTTCCAATTTAGCTGGTTTCTGTCTGAAAATTAGTACATGTCTGAGTGTTTTTTCTGATTTTGGAACATATTGACTGTTAGAGTATCACAGTTGATCACAGATGCCCAGAGAAGTTTTGGATGCCCTATCCCTGGAAATGTTCAAGGGCAGGTTGGATGCAGCTTTGAGCAACCCGGTCCAGTGAAAGGTGTCCCTGCCCATGGCAGGCAGGATGGAACTAGATGATCTTTAATGTCCCTTCCACCCCAAAACACTCTGTGATTCTAGGATACAAGCATCTTTATTTTGCTGTCACAGGTGTCAAGAGCTAGATGGGAACATTAAGCTATTATGGAATCACTATTCAGCTTAGTTTTAAAGGCATGTTGTGATGGTAATATGAGCAAACTAGATGATATTCATATACTGTAATGGTTCTGTGCTGGGGTGGATGGTGTGAGTCTTCATGACTTTTAAGTCTAACATTTTTTGGAAATTCAGTCCTCGTCTGAGGTTGTTTTTGCTTTTATTTCTTTTTTTTTAATGTCTTATTTGTGTTATGCAGTACCTTCTGGCTAGTTTCCAGAGTTAGGAGAGTAATTAAAAGCAATCTATTGGAAGGGGAGACTAGTGTATGGACTGAGAATTTAATCAGTGTTTATTTTAAATTGACAGAAGTTATTACTCTTTTATTGCTAATCATGTTTCAGATTAATAAGCTATATATACAAACTGCTGTCACTTTAATGTCAGTAGTAAATTTTATTAGCTATTTCATAGAAGTTGAAGTCTATAACAATTCATTGCACTGTCACTAATACTCAATGTATTTCTGGATACTTAGACATTTGAGTAAAATGTCAATTGCTAGGTTGATTTAAAAATCCCTTTAGATTTAGGTGCATCAGTGATTTCTTACATACTTAGCTATAAATAACTTATCTACTTAGCTATAACTAACTAAAAATAGAATATATTTATAAATAAATATATTTAATACTACAGTTGAACAAAATTAAAGTAATTGAGGTGAAGTTTTCAAAAGCATATGAATAACTTATGCTAAAAAGCCCCAGAAAAAGGGGATTTTAATTCTTTTGAATGTACTCCTAAACAAGAATATACCAATTCAGATGTATATATCTGAAAAAAACTGCCTGAAATACCTTACCTTTTACTTAAGTCAGTGAGTTTTGTTAAAGTACTTTCAGAAATTGTTTTGATACTTCAGACGATGTGGATGGGGGAATGACTATTTGAAATGAAATATTCTGTTCTTAATTTTTTGCTATTGTAAAAGTTACAAAACAATCTAAGTGGTCTTGGAATGAGAAGCAGGACCTCAGCACAGATATCAAAAATAGTTGGGTAGAGAAGTCTGAGTGGGACTTGGTTTCCATCATGGCAAAGGATAAAAGTGCCAGACTTCATGCCTTTCTGTTTTTTTCAGGTCATCAGTGTACTAACTTTTTGGCCAATACTGTTCGGTTACCGTGTGAAATTTCTCACAATTTGTTCTTGACGCTCAATAAATTAGACGAATGAGCAAGAAATATCAGATGAAATGACAATGATAATAAAAAGAGAAGAAGTCAGTGAGTTTTGTTTGCACTACTGCTGCAGCTTACACTCTTAGAAAACAGTTGCCCCAATTCAAGAAGTGGTTAATGCCATTGTAGACAACTCAGTGAAGACTTCAGCATTCTGTTCAACTGCAGTAAAAAACCTCTATTTCAGGTTTCTTAAAAGTGAAGGATGATGTGGAGAGCTTACTCTTAAATTGTGATTAGCATTAACTGGATCTTTTTGGCAATGGTCACTTTATCTCATGGAAACTTGTATTCAGAGTGAAAGAAAGCCTTGCTAAAAATGACAGGAACAGTTAAAAGCAACTGAAAGCTTTCATTTGAAAAGAAAGAATGAAAAGGCTAATATTGCTTTCCCCAGAACTGTGTATGTGAAAGGAGTAAATGGAAGTATGTAACTGGACTATACAAAGAATGTAAGTATTTCTCTCTAGAGGGACATAAGGAAAACTTACAATCAAGGAGTGTTCAATTATATAGAAAAACTTTGGAGTTGAAAGATGGTTAGAGCTATGGAACTCTTTCTCACAGGAGGTTGTTCCAGCCATAATTCCAGCCAATATGTAGAATGGGGTTGAATGTTTATGCATACCATGTGTAATTATAAAACATGCTGTGTCAGAGGAATACCAGACCTTGCATTTCAGTCTTGAAGCCAGTCTTTCTGCTGTCGAAACATCAGGATAAAGCTTATAAAAAGGAGAAATCATTGGACATCTTCATGGGACAGCATTCTTGCATCATATTCCAAGACACAGTCCATGTGCTATTATTTTAAGTGAGGTTCTGGACCAAGTGTGACTTAAATCTGTTTTATTATGGCAATTCTTACATGCCTTTAAGCTTAAATATCATGATAATTCACTAAAGAAAAATATTCTACGTCTTGCAGAAAATATTTTAAATAGCTGGTGAAAAATTGATGTTTTTTTAATCCACTTTTGTTCATTTCAAACCTGTGGTAAATGTAATTTTTTTCTAACAGTATCCTTACAGGATATCAACATGAAAAAAGCATTCAAGAGCTCAACAATTCAAGATCAGCAGGTAGTTTCAAAGAACAGCATTCCAAACCCAGTGGCTGATATTTATAATCAGAGTGACAAACCACCACCTCTGAATATTCTTTCACCTTATAGGTAAGGATATATTGAATGATTACGTTCTTGTACTTTACCCTTCATCTCCTACTTCTATGCAGAGAATAATTACAGCTGAAGGGAGACACTATATTGATTATGGAGATCTGATTTTTTGGGGACTTCCCTGTTTATGGAAACAAAAATTGCTATTGCCACACTTAAAATCGTAAGTCGTGCCTAAAAAAAATCATATTTCAACATAAATCTCACATGGCAGCACAGGATCAGAGAGCAAGGCCTGCTGATTTTATAGAAAGTGAAAATAAATAATATACTAAACTGATTTATTTCTTTGGCATGTTTATCCAGAAAGCTGGATTAGTTGCTTTTGCCTTCCCACTATTGTACACACACAGTCTGTGTCTTTTCTTTTCCTGGTTACTTACGGGTGAGTAGAAGGACAACAACTAGTACTACGTTTTGTGTTTTCTTTTCCTGTTTCCTTTAAATTTATTGTTGTTCATGAAGTTAGTGCAAGTTGCCTGCCTGAAGGGTTGTGGACAATGGGGATTTACTGTGTTCTTCAATTGCGAGGTACTAGGTTGTGAGGTGTCTGTGTAAAAAGGCACTCAATCTGCAGTAAATTATTTGAATTTTTTTTAAGACTGATATATCAGATCACTTGCAGTGTATTTCATTTTTAAGAGCTTTTAATTGGAAGGCAAATTTGTTGGATCTATAATTGAAGGATGTGGTTTCTGCCACTCCTGCAGATGATGGTGATATTTGTTTATAGGTGTCTGGTCAGTAAGTGTTGTTATTGATCAGCTTGAAGCATGGATGATGGTCAAAGAAAAGTTTTGTGGGTTTAAAGCATACTGACTCATGTATTCTTAGCTTTTCTTCTGCTGTGTTTCCAGGGATGATAAGAAAGATGGATTGAAGTTTTATACTGATCCTTCCTATTTTTTTGATCTTTGGAAAGAAAAAATGTTACAGGATACTGAAGATAAGCGAAAAGAAAAGAGGAGACAAAAGGTAAAAGCCGAAACATAATAGCACATGTATGCAGCTACTCAGCGTGTATGGCTGTCCAGGCATAAAAATTTCCAGGTAATACTTAGTTTCTGTGCACGGAAAGACTATTCCTCTTTATGTGTGGCCATGGATTCACTTGGTTCCATTTTTCTAGCTTATACTGTTTATTTTAAGAAAGCAGAAAATTGGATTTTAGGAGTACTGTGGTTATCTTCCAGGATACTTTCTTGAGTCCTTTTTCAGTATCTGCTTATTAGTACTAAGCAAAATGGCCCTGTTGTGCTTTGGAAAAAGACATTATGATGGGAGGGGGAAGGAATTTGAATTATAGTTTCCTTTATTTTAATAGTTCCTTATCTAGCAGCATCAAGTCCTGTAGCAAAACAAGAGCTTATACAGACATAAATAATTTTGTTGTTAGTAAGATGATAATACACAGTGAAATTATTCTGTGCAAGAGAAGATTAATTTTAGGAGTAGTCTTCTTTGTTACCTCTCAGTTTGAAAACCAGCAAAAAAGAAGCTTTTTCACAGAAAATATTCTGATGCAGTCAGTATTTTCTTAATAGATTTTAGTTGTGAATGGAGAAACGAGTTGCTATTCCTGCAGCTTCTTGGGGGTCAATATTTTTATCAAATTGGAGGGCTTTAATATTTTTGAAGATAATTCTTGGCAGGGGGGTCAGGGGGGTAGAGAAAGTGAAAAAGGGAAGTTTGAAGCAATGACTACTGCTTATGTTACCTGACAGAAGGCGCTTGTATAGATAGGTTCAGTGAGAGATGAGGGATTTAAAATAAAAGGAATCTGAATAAGATATGCTGAGTGCTCAGAGAAAACAGAGCTACTCAGTTTTCAGTACATGTGTGCATATATCCACATACCTGTCTACATGTACATATGTGCCCATGCATCATCCATATTAGTGAACCTGTCTATACATGTCTGTATGTAAGCAGGTATCATCATATATATATATAATCATGTATAATACATGTGTGTGCAGAGTGTCTAATACATGAATATGCATGCTAATGTATATTTGTATATATACATCGTACAGCTGTGTGTATATATCCCAGTATATATGGTACCTGCTCAGAAGTAAACTTGTAGGGTGTGACTGGGAAGCTTTACTACTCCATTAGAAAAAATTCTATTAATTCCTTCTTCGTTTTGCTGGACAGAACTTTCTGACTACCAAATTTTTAAACAAAACGTGAAGACTTGGTTTAACTAAAACATTTAGTGAAGTCATGGTTTAAAAAAATTCTGGAAGAAATAAATCAGGTCTCCCTGCTATGATTACGAGTCCAAACATTTTCTGTTTTGGCAGCTGTTTCAGTATTGAAATATTGAATAAAATTAAAAAAGCTGGGTAGGCATCTTGAATAGTTACTGACTATAGCAAAGTATTAGAAAGAATTTAGTTGGTTATTTATGTGGTTTTATAGAAATGCAATTTCTATACAATGCAAGATTATATTCCCACTGTATTCTCAGTATGATTAGTTATAGAACTGATTGAAAGACGGGAAGTAATTAAAGCAGCTCTCATTCTGTAGTCTGGTTGGTGGTTTTTTAGATTTCATTCAGTATTTCTTTATGAAAAATACATGGGGATAATAGCAGCCTTTGGGGTTTTTCCTCCTACGTTTTTCACTCAAGTTTAGGTATTTACACTAGGGAGGGGAAGAAAAAGAAACTGTCAACTGCTAGCTTTTTCATTCTGATTTACTATTAAAAAGGAAAAAATACAAATGCTTTTATAAAAAATTGTAGTATTGCTTGATTATTTTTTTTATTACTTTAGAGGGATTTCTACAAAACTATATTTATAAATTTGCTCTTAGACTTTATCTAAGGCAACACATGCCACTTATCTCCACCCATGGTATATCTTTTTTTGTAGATTTTAATTTTCCTGTTATAATCTCCAAACCAAATGTAAATGTGCTCTATTCCAATTGTGTAGGATTATAGCCATACATCACAGAAATACGCCTTGATAAATTCTAGCTGAAGTGCTGTTTGATTTGATTCAATATATAACAAATCCAACAGGAGGAAAGCAGCATAGATTTGAGTTTGCATGGATGGCATTTACATTGTGATAGGAAGAAATCTCAGTTCTGGCTTTCTAGAAGCTGCTGTGTAAATGAGCATTTCATCATCTGGACTCTTTAGAGATCTAGAGGGTTTTGGTGAGATGTCTTGCAGGCACATTTTGTTCCACAGGTTGCTGAATCAGCTGTCCTTTTTCTTTTGTTCTTGTCCTAATGATAGCAGTGACCAGGAATGAATCCAGAACATTTATTAATAATTTGGTGGCTGAACTTGTATTTTGAATCTGTTAAGTGAGAATTCTTTACTGAATTTGTGCTCTACAGAAGCACAAAACTTGAAAGTTGTTGAGAAACTCTGCAGGTGAAATACATACATATTGTTTAGCAAATTACAAGCTAGACATTCAAATGCCATCCTACTCAGCTGACAAAATGTAGCTGGTTTTTAGCCTCAGTTTTTCAGGTGCTTGGTGAAGTCTGAGTAGTCCTTGCACCAGAAAATCTGTTTTCCAATATTATTTTGGTAATTTGCTTCAAGTACTTGAGCTGTTGCAGCCAGAGGTTTGTAAAGAGTTTCATTTTCCTGCCTTCAAATATCACATCATTGTTCCTGTATTCAGTTTAATTGAAAAAATCTCACAGGCTTCCTCTGATTTGGCTCCTTCAGGTGAAATTTTTTCTCTGAAAAAACCCCGTGATTTAAGTTTTTTAAGTTTAAAATCTGTGTAGGCTGTTATTTTTATATTTGGTATATCAGTGTCTACGAGTTCAGTGTAGTTTTGACTTTTGTATGTATCAGTAGTGTTCTGAGTTGAATGACTATATTAGGGGCCAGTTGTTCGCTCTTGATTAACCAAAGGAAAGTTGTTTTAATTTGTTTCTTATTGTTCCTCATTTTTTTCTGAGACTAATTAGCTATTTAAACAAGTAAAAATCTTTAAATTTGGAAGGCTTCTGTTTCAGAAATTGTTCTTTTTACTTGTGTTTTGATAGGATCTTATAAATTTGTGGTCAGGAAAATACTCTATGCTCGTGCTTCCAGTTTTTTGAAAATATTGCAAATACTTGCTGAAGGTACTTTGTTACTAGCTCCAGTTCTTTATTAAGATGCTTGAAATATCGCTTGCTAATTCTTGATGCAAATATCAAACTTAAAAATTAACTCAGCCATGTTTGAAGGCTCTAATATGTTTGTGATTGCTGAAATAATTTACCAGCTGAATGATGTACTTCTTTTCTGGCTTAACCTACAGCACCCACTTGTCTGCCACAGCTTCTTAAAGCTTACTGCTTTAAAATTACTTCTTAAAGGAAGTAACTCTTCTTAATATTACTTAACTTTCCTAATATTTCTAACTGTAGTTATTTTGAAAGGCTTCAGCTCCCCTAGAACTCTGCTGTCATTGCTCTGGGTACTAAAACTAGAGCTGTCCCCACGGTTTGTCAAGGTAATGAAATTGCTACTGGAACAACTTAATACTACTGGTAGAGGTATATGTAGTGTTGTCAGCTGCTAGGAATAGGCCTGCTGCAGTGTTTTGTAAGAAACTTAAATCTTTGAGATGTATTTATGTAATATTTAATCAAAAAATCAATACCAGTAGGATTTAGTACTGCTTTAGTAAAAAGTATTCCAGCATATTTATTCATTAGCACACTTGTAGATGCTGGTCTGGAACAACCTATCCAACTGAAATCTAATCTAATAAAAACAAACTAAGCTTTGTGTTTCTTTTATGTTGTTTACACACGGGTATGTGTTTATCTTTTCATAAAAAAACGCAGTGATCTCTTTAAAATTAAATTTCTAAATAGGTAATTATGTGTAAGCAGTCATGCAAGCTCTCTTGGTGGTACAGGGATTGTGTCAAAATTGTCTTCTGAGTAGCATCATAGATTGGTCAAAAGGTGGATATATACTTCATCTAGAACTTTGCAAGAAATATGTGGCTGTCACCCTTAGTTGAAGTTATTGTTCTGTAAGAAGAGAAAATCTCAGTGGTTTTGGTGAACCAAAAGGCTTATTTGTACTTTCCTCTCAAATCTGGTGTGATTTAGTAACAAAATCCTAATAAATGAATCAGGATGACAGTCACAAATTTAAAAAAATTGCAGCAAATAATTGAAAAAGACAGGTCTAAAGCCTTTAATAAGCATATATTCAAGCACAGCAATACGCAAAACTTTGTATAGTTTAAGTATGAATGACTCTGTCTCCTTTCTGCTCCAAATCCTGTACTAGGAGAATTTGATGTGAAAAAGTAGTACTAAACATAACCTGGATAAAATAAGTGTGTGATTGTAAAAAGTTTGTGGAGGAAAAAGATTTTAGGAGAATTAATTAAAAACCAAGATGATGATCTTTACTTAAGATGAATCAGATCAAAAATCTGCCTACTGCAGGGATGAGCAAGTGTTGTAACTTCTGAATGTTGAACTTTAAAAAGACTTTTCTCCATTGTTATCAATGTTGGCAGGATCAGCAGGTCCCTCATGAGGACATGCATGAATGAAGAAGAGATCTAAAACAAGGGCAATTAAACCACTTGATAGTTTTTTTGTTAGTTATGTAATGCTAAATACATGATTTCAGAATTATTTGCTCAGTGCTGTTTGACAGTTGGAGTCAGAACCCTGTGCCCATCTGTGGTGTACTTTTTGTTGAGCTAGCTCTCCAACTATTGTCCCTTACTTTGGAGGTGTTGAGTCCACAATAAAGGTTTGCATGTCAGTGTTTGACCAAACTCTTCTGTCACTACAATTAATTATGACTGCATTCTCAGGATAGCAATACATATAATTGTTTCCTGAGAAACTACTTTCCCAGCAACCAAAAGCCTAATACCAACTTATGAATAGATAAAACATGTTTAAACTTTTTTATGAATTAGTATTCTAAGATGTGGGATCTAGAGCTGACTAAAAAATCATCTAGGGCCCTCATAAATACTGAGAAAAGGAGTAGCACATGAGCACCCTTTTCAGTTTGGATTGAGCAAACTTGTTCATTTCTGTATTGAAGCACCAATATGGTTTTTATATTCATAGTGAGTAGTCAGAAGTGAGGACAACATTTCAGATGTGTCAAAGGGTTGAGTCCTGATATTAGATCTTACTTACAGTAAGGTAAAGATAAATAAAGAAGATAAATACTGACATTGGTTGAGCCTGATATAATATTGAAAGATTTAAATAACTAAGCAGAGTGATTTGTCATAAAGTGATCATGCTGTAATATATTGCTGGCCTGAATACCAGAGAGAATTAGTGTAATTCATTTTTATATAAGATAATGAGAAACAATTATGAGGAAAAACTAGGAGGAATTACGGTAGTTAATCAGATCTAAGAAGGGAGAGGAAGTTAAAACAAAAAACAATCCTTTCACGTAGACTGTGAAATAGGAAAAGGTGTCCAGTTTTTCCATACTTCCCCAGGGCCTGATGATTGTGACTGTAACAAGGAGCCAGAGTAGCCGCCATGAGCATATTTAATGTATTCTCAGAAGTCTGATTTGCAGGAGGTGAAAATCAGAAGTGCTTCAGGACTTATCTAGATAAAAGGCATAATGTCAGAAGAAGTTAAACTTTATGGCTTTTAAAGTCAGTCACATTTCTGTATTGGGAAACAATAGGTTGGTGTCACTGTAGCACGTGCATCCTACAGAAGGGCAAATCAGCAGTCTTGCTACTAATCAGGTTCATAGCAGGAGGAGACAGTCTCATTTTCAGTGCAGAGAAATTTTATGAAGACTTGGCTTCATCTGTAAATCTAGTCTTGTTTTCATGCACTCTAACTGCATTTTAACCATAAATCTGTAATGATTTTTTTCCTCTCTTTGCATGCTTTATTTCTTTTGTTTGAATATTAGGAGCAAAAACGTATAGATGGCACCACCCGTGAGGTGAAAAAGGTTAGAAAAGCCAGGAACAGACGCCAGGAGTGGAATATGATGGCATATGACAAAGAGCTTAGACCTGACAACAGGTTGTCTCAAAGTGTGTACCATGGAGCATCTTCCGAGGGATCACTGTCCCCAGATACTAGGTCTGTTTACAGCAAAGCTGTTTGTTATACCACAGTTGTATGTTGAGAAATACTGAGTAGAGTTAGGTGTTTTTACAGGATGGGAATAGTTAGATGAAACATACAATGCATGTTTTAAAGTTCTTTTCAAAATTACCTTAAAGCATAAATAATAAATCTGTAATGATTTTTTTCTTCCTCAGCTTCACAGGAGTGTTTTGTCATCATAATGTTATGCACTGCATAAAAAGAAATGTTTGCCACATGCTTCATATTTGGTCTTGAGTAGCTGTAGTTACAAAAGCATTTAAGTCTGCCTCTAGTAGATAATGTCAGTACTTCTTCCTTAGTGTCTAGTTTGTTGTTTGGTGCACACTGATAGCGTAGTAAATATTTTTCTGTGATCTACTCAGTTCAGCATACTTTTGCCTCCAACAAAATGCTTTAATGGGAGAAGAGTTCAGCTTTATTGATGTTACATTAGTCTAAGGAGCAATCTACAAAACCAGTTGCAGTGTTACTGCTTGAAATAACAAATCCCTGCTTAGAGACACCGAGCAGAATTCATCTTCATTGACTGAGATTCCCTTTGAGCTCAGTGGGAGTTACCTTTTCTAGGTGTGCATGGAAATCTGAGATTTTTCACTAAGCTACTCTCACCAGAGTATTTTCCCACTTATTTTATTTCCTCTGTCTGTTGTGATTAAGTGCTAGCAGTAAAGCTAGAAATAGAGTCCACTGGAATAAGCGTGTAATAATTTAATGTTTAAATTGTTGAATGGCTAGGTTGAGGAAGCAGCTACCACTGTAAAAGTGTGGGCTGATACCTTTAGTCCACTGTCTAGTGGAGACTAATTAAAACAAAATCTGCCTAGGACTTTGTAGGTATAATGTTGTGGTCTTTGTGAAAAGTAATCAACTTGTAATTGAAATATGAAATTTAAAATAACATCGCTATTGCTGTTCTAATAATGTATTCAGACTCCCTCTCTGTCTAAAAGCCTTTGTCTTTTTTTTTACAGTTTCTAATGCAAAAACCTTGTCTCCTGTTAGTCTTAAAGAAACATTGCAGACTGACAATACTTTCTATAGGTTGATCTAGTAAAAGATGTGAATTTTTTTCATCAGGAGTTCTGTTTCACACATTTTGTATCTTTTTTTTTTAGCCTTAACACCTTGCTTCCAGTATTCCTGAGTTTAAATCAGGATCATATTGAAGTGATTTGTTTTTTATTTCCCAGCAATGTCAACCTGTATTTGGCTGTTTGCAAATATCTGTAGTACTTGCCATGCGTAGGATATTTTTAAGCAGAAATTGTAGGATGCAACTCTGTGTTGCGTTTAGATGTTGTGGTATGACAGATATCTTGTACTTATGTAAGCAATTCAGATTTTTTTAATTTATGGAGTCCTTTACATTTTAGGGTATCTAGTATCAGAGGTGGAATCCTGAAATCTGTTTTATATGCATGAAGGGTTTATTTGGGGAATGGTAGTGAGGTGGAGAGAAGGCTTTCTGTTTTTTCATCTTGGAGTAGTCTTAAGCCATAAAAAGCCCCATACATGTAGCAATAAGTACTGGTGTCAGAGACATTCTTATACTGACAGCTACTGCATGAGCAGTGTTATGTAAGCAAGGTCCCAAAGAAGTGTATTTGGTTATATTGTCATTCTGTTTCTAATGCTAAAGTGAAAAAAAAAAAAGCTCTCATGTCTTCTCATTTGCTAATGGTAAGACTTACACATTGAATGCTGACATCCAAATGTTTAGACTGTGGCCATTTACAATGTATTTGTTATACTTATTGTACTTTAGAGAGAGAAACACAAGCTGAATCCAAACAGAAACCAGCAAATTAATGTGAGAAAAGTAAGAACAAGAAAAGAAGAGTGGGAGAGAAGGAAAATGGGCATTGAGTTCATGAGTGACGCAAAGAAAATGGAACAGGCAGGATGCACGAAAGAGGACAAAATGCCCAAAGGGTTTGTTATTTCGTTTTACTCAAAGCCCTGGCTTTTTGTTGCTTACCTTGCTTCCAGTCTTATAGAATAAGTGCATCAGTTTACTGCGCTCACTAAAAGCCAGGCTGCACGATTGTTCATTACTAAAACAACTATTCACAGTAATGGGGTGAAGAGATCCTTTTGCTCCCTCTCTTGGGCTTATTTGACAGAGCATCCTGGACTTTGTATCTTTATGAACTCTCTGCTCAACTAATATTTACACTTCCCAGTTTCTCTAAGCCTTTCCAGCAAAATTAATTGTGCAAACAAAAGAAAAAGCATCTTCTAACTTTTGATATTGGTTTTCTCTGCCCTGGTAAAATACATTCTTCTGCATAATTGCAAGTGCTCGTAGTATTGCTTTCCTTTTTCTGCTGCCATTGTTAACATGAAGCAGATCTGGTAAGTATTATAATTTCAAAAAACGGACTGTCAAAATCATTGACAAAAACAATATGCTTCTTTCTGGCTACTAAAGTTCTTGTGCTTTCTGTGGTCTTAACATGGAGTGGTGTTTGATAATCAGAGTCCTGTTCCAGCAAAGAAAAAAAAAATAGTGCTGATTGCATTCCTTTTAGTTTTTTTCTCAGTTATTTATCTAATGCCCTGTTACTCTCACGTAATCTGTTCTTCTGCATCCATTTACTTTAATTTTAGGTCCCATGCATCTGATGTTACAGATTATTCTTATCCTGCTACTCCGAATCATTCCCTCCATCAGCAGATAGCAATGCCTTCATATGGAGCAGGAGATGGTCCACAGTACATGGCGGCATCCCAAAGCCATGAGCATGAATACAGACCACCTTCCACCACTGTACGACATGCTACTTTAAACAGACCTCAGCAACCACCTCCACCTCCACCCCAGCCTTCAGATGGCCAGCACAGCTCAGTACCTGTGGTACCAGCAGAATATGGGTAAATCTCCTGATTTGTTCTAGTGGATTCTTGACAAAACTAGAGGGATGCGCGTTTTTCATAACTGTCATAATGTGGAACATGTCACACAAGAAGACCCCAAATACATTAGTTACCTCTTTGGGGAGGACAGAAAAAATTGGTATAATTTCTATGTGTGAACTGAACTTAAAGGAAATAGTGAAAGCAAAAATAATGAACTGTGTATTGAATGTGGTGAAATCAATATGCTCGTAAAATATTAAGGGTTCCTAATACAGTATTAAAAAGGGGATAATTTTTCTTTAAAGTGGAAAATAGTTACAGCATCATTTGATTAATATTTTAAACTTCAAGCAATGCATAGAAAAAGTATTGCTGATTGTGATTAATGTGGAGTTTGTTGCAACCCTGAAATGACTTTTTAAAGGAGCTTGGGCTAGAATTGGAAGAGCTCTCCTCAGACATAGTCAAATTCCCTACTGCTGCAGGACAAATACCACTCCATAATTCAAGACAGGCATTTATCAAACTCCTGTGTAGATATTTTGCCTGAATACATTCTGAAGGAAGGCTTGCTCCAGAGTGTTGACTCTCCAACAGTGAGAAAACATCTGTCTTCTAACCAGTCTGTGTCTGTTCTTTGGTGTAATTACCTTAAACTTTTGAGCTGTAACCCCAGTTAAGTTGTAGTCATTCTTGCCTTTGTTGTTTTAAACTGGGCAAGCCAAGGATGGTGCATGATGCATCCTGGGATAGCAGTTGCCTGATTCATGGCTGTATCATGTTGCAGATGACTCAGTTATGAGTGACTGCTTCAACCTGCCCTTCCTCTGTTATTTCCAGTGTATAACACGTTATTGTGCTTAGTCCTCAGGTCCATGACCATTGTCAGGGTATTGCAGTTGTCATGAACTTTGACATGTCGCTGAATGTCATCAATACTTTCCTTCCACTCTTGTCTCCTATATCTACTTCTTTGCCTACTTCATAGCTCTTGTATCCTCATTTTTTTTCTGCTTAAGATTACTTTTCATGACATTTTAACAAAGAAAATAGCTCTTCCCTGTGCCTCCTAGTTAAAGTATCAATCAATTGTATCAATTTAATGAAATGATACTTAAATTGATAAACTTGATTGAAGAAGCACATGAGATGCATGATATACCATTGGGTAAATCTTTCCATTCATACTTTCCAGAGCTCTCTGTGCCTGAGTTCTCTTATTATCTCTTAATATTTGTCTAACATTTGGTCTTCTGTGGGATTGATACATGTAGTCTGCAGTGTTCTTGGTCCCTTCCTCTTGGACCTTTTACTTAATATTGCCACAAAGTAGCTGTTTAGTAACAAACACTATGTACTGATCTAGGCAGATAAAAAGCTCACTTTGTAGCATGCTGAAAGGATGCTGTCTTTAACTTAAACATCTGTCTTAAATCTCAATATATTACCAATACTTGACAGTTCATATGTTTATAATCTCTTGCATATTTAATTCACCAGTTTAAGTTCCTTTTGATTTTTGTTTTAGCAGAGGTTGTATGAGAGCAGGTTAAGAGGTGATGATTCTCTAAGTCCTAACTTTCAGCGCATTAAATGTTTTTGTTCTGTTTTGTTTTATATAGGATGCTTCCAACTCAGATGGTGGATTATTACAACCCTACAGGTCCTCCCCCTCCTCCTCCTCCCCCTATGATTCCTTCAGCACAAACTGCATTTGTTAGTCCTCTTCAGCTCCCTGTGCCACCTTCCCACTCTGGACTGGTGACGGGCTCTACATATGCAGCTGCTCATCCTCCTCCTTCTAGTGGGCTTGTTGTCACTGCTCCTCCTCCTCCCGGCCCACCTCCTCCCCCTCCAGGCCCTCCTGCTGCAGGTGCATCCCTCTCTTCCTCCCCAATGCATGCTCCTCCGGTGTCGGAGGCAAAGCGCCACGAACCTGCCCAGGCACCGATAAGTGACGCACGGAGCGATCTCCTTGCTGCCATTAGAATGGGTAAGTGGGCACTGAGCTCTAGGTACTACTTGTTTTCAGTGAAAGCACTGTGTTTTCCATGGATAGGAGTTCATTGCTTTTTTGCCAGCTGGGCAGAGTGTCACTAGCCATGGGTACCACACACCTGTTCTGACGTTTGTCAGCCATGACTTTGAATCTTTCTCTAATGCCTGAAGATGTACAGCTTTGTCAAGCATATTTTACTGTTTGTGTGGATGTAATGAGATAAAAACAGCACTTGTGTTTCTTATTTAAAATGCCAGTAGACATACATGGCTTTTGCAGAACTGAGTTACCCAACACCAGGCTTCAGCCCACTGATTTTTAACCAGCGACTCTTCCTGACGTTGCTTAACAATATGGAGCTGTAGGTCTAATGGTATTTCCAAATACAATTATGAAAACTTTCTTCTTCAGATCAAAGGGACCTGTATAGTCTTGAATATTTATCCTTAACATACTGATGGGAGTTTTAGAAGTCCAGAAGCATTCGGTCTCTGAGAATGGATTCCGATCTCTCTCTTTTGTCTTTTCTCTCGGAATTCCTGCTCAGGGAGGCTCTCTTTAATTGATGGTTTCTGGTTTTTCCCCTCCTTCTACAACTCACCAATAACAATATGAAACCTAAAATCTCTTGAGTTGGAAACTTTGTCTTAGGGTAATTGTCTCTACAGGAATTCAGCTGAAGAAGGTGCAGGAGCAACGTGAGCAAGAAGCCAAGCGCGAGCCTGTTGGCAACGACGTGGCGACCATCCTTTCGAGGCGCATTGCAGTGGAGTACAGCGATTCCGATGACGATTCAGAGTTTGATGAGAACGACTGGTCAGACTGAATATGGTCCAAGCCCAGTGGCAACTACGTTAAATACTTGGCTTCAGTGGTTGCCCTCCTAGCAAGATGTAAAGCAGGACCATGACGTGTTAAGGCTAGTGAGGGAAGTGCTAAAATTGAATTGGTATTATTCAGAATGCTGTAGCTTAGCAACTCTGGTAATGATGATGTGATTATGCTTATGCAGATCAGAAACTTGTCTTACTTTCAGTATTTACTGCATAATACTTAAGTGCCACTATATGTAGCAACTCATGTGCTGCGTGCAAAATATGCTGCAGTTGTTGCACTGTTACAGAACCAGCATTTTATTTTACTTTCCTGATCTTGAAGGGATAAAATATATTTTTTTGACTTTACATCTTATTCTTTTAATTATGTAAGAAACTTAGGTACTTGTGAATTGGTCTGGTTGTTAGTCTTTGAGGGCAGTTAACTATATGACTGAGTGAAGTGTTGAGTTCCATAAATGTGACTTAGCTTTTTTATTAGGTACTAATTATGCCCACCTTAGTCTATTTTTAACCACTTCTGGGCTTAAGTTTTTATGCATAAAGAATTGATTTTATATTATCTTCCTTTTTATCTTAAAAATGTAGCAGATGATGAAATGTATGCTTTGAAAAAGGAATCCACATGATCCAAAAGGAACATTTGGTGAGCAGACTGGATATGGCTGTAACAGTACCAGCTTTTGGTTGCTTGTTGGGAAGAGTATTGGGGAGGGGTATCTCTGCTTGGTAGCAGATGCATGTCCGTGTTACAAATAAAAGTTAAAATACCTGTAGAGCTTTTTCAGTTTTATGGTAGAGATGAACTGGATGCAGGATAGACATGATTGAAACAACGCAGTTATTGGAGTGCAGAAATGCTACTGTTCTTACTAAGATTGGAACAGTCTGGATCTAGCAGTCAGATACATTTCACAAGTATTAAACTTGGTCTTTATGCCTGTAGGTATAAATGTGTGTAAATAAGTTCTCTTGTTGTTGATTTGTACATGTGTAGTCATGTAGCACATTTGCTCAGAACTCTTACTTTGAATGTATTTCTTTCCCAGTACATCCCATGGATAAAACATTGGCAGTTAAAGCAGTTTTAATGGCTTTTGGGGTATTATGCCATATACATACACTTTTTTGCTCCTTCTCTAGGAATAGTTGCTGCCATAAAGTCTGCTCTGGCTGTCTCTGTTTTCTTTAAAAATAATTCCTTTTTTTTGTTTTCCCCCCGCAGTACAGTATTAACTTTTTTTTTTTTTTTTTTGGTTTTGGTTTTGCTCTCTCTGGACTGAGAGTCAGGCTGCTGCTTTGCCTAATGAGGCTTTAAAAAATTTATTCATAGCAGGGGAATAGCTCTTTCCTTACCAGATTACAGTTTTAATCTTTGTAACGGAAGTCTGTGTAATTCCAGGTTTAAAATTTGGTAAAGCTCCTTTGTTCTGTGAGGCCCTATTTGTTCTTTAAAAGAAGTATGTAAAATAAAGAGAAATGAAAGGTGATTATCTAACCTGTGTTTACACCATTAACAGTTTTAGTCCTGAGAATGTAACAGTCTAACACGATGTTTGCATGCAAACTGTTGGCTACTGCATTGCTGTTTAATCTGCGTATGACTTTTCAGTCTGTGGCGGCTGCTTTATGGTAGGGGGGTTAAGATGCTGCCTCAGTGTTGGTGTTCAAATTTTTCACGAAGTACAACCAATCTCTGCATAGTGGTGAGCAACCACAGCTCTTGGTAATCAGGGGCGACTGAGGGTGCTCATCTCCATCCCAGTTTGAGCTGGTTTTGTCTTTGCCTTAAAATGCAGAGCTGAATTCTGCTTTATTTTGTGTCCTGGAGTCTGAGACCTGTGTGTCCACCAGAGAGGACAAAATTTAAGTAACAGCCTGATGGTGGTTTTCATCACTGTGTGAGAGATGGCTTGTCCTTACCATAGTGGTGTGCTTGCAGAATAATTCTTTGGATGGGTAGTGCAGCTGGGACCTCAGTGTTACATCACTGTGCAGGTGGTGAGAGTACTCTCTATTCTTTTGATACATGCTGAAATGAAACATCTCAGCAGAAAATTCTTTACAATCTCCTGAAATTTGATACAACAGAAAATATATTTTATGAGCACAAAAGTTGGATGCGTCTGAAATTTTGTAATTTGTGCTTATTTTAAATAATAAGCATTTCACAAGCAATCAGTTGTGACCAGTCAAGATAGTGTAGATTTTTCAGTCATAGTAGCCAACCTGTTTTTTCGAACCTGCAATGTTGTCATTTTCCTTTTGGTATTTTATGAACAAAATGTGAATTGAATTTAGTGATGTAAACATGATTCTAGGCTGTTTTTATCAGTTTTATACCTCTGGAGGTTGTGGATAAGTAACAAATATGAATAAAATCTCACTTTTGAGCCTGTCTTTCTTTCCTTAGATTAGTAAGATTTTGCTGTTAACTTATTGATAAGTAACAGAAATGAAAATGTAAGGCTTCCAAATGCTGTCTGTGATTCCACGGAACAATAGTGTTCTTGGGATGAAGGCCGGAGTCCACAAAACCAGATTCCCTTGATTCCCCAACATGCATACCTTGTTCTTTTGCAGCCTTGATTCAAGCTCCAAGTTCAAGTTCTTGGCTATTCTAAACAGGCATTACTTTTTCTACAGATAGCTTTAGGGTTTTTTTCAGTGAAATGCGTTAAACTTCAGCTTTGCTTCCTGAAAGAACAAGGCAGAAAATATAAGTTTTATTACCAAGTCTCTTTCCCCACTTTCTTAATAAGAAGGGTCTTTGTAGGTTAATGATGCCAAGCACAATACTGTAAAATGCAAACCCATGTCTGCCTACTAGAAAAATATTTTTAATTTAATCTTTTAATTGTAATCAGATTACAGCCAGAAGAGGCTTTTCATCCTACTGGAAAGAACTTATATAAACCAATTGTGTAATATAATAGCCTAATTGTAAATGAAGCAGATTTGTTTATGCATCTTAGACTCAGTTGTTTCCTGGGAAAATAAATTAACCTTTACTTAAGGTGTTCAAGCAAAACCTCCAGTCCCTCTGGCGCTCGATTCTTACTTCTCTCAGATTTTCCATTTTATGATTTGAACTTAATTCAAGTAATTTAGAGCAAAGACACCAATTCTAGGTAGAAAGTGAATATACAAACTTGCTACTATTTAGTTTCAAAGGTCCTCTCAGTGTAAAGCATTTCTGACTGCTCATGTATGGGTCGGAGTTAGGACTGATGGTCGCTCACTGTGCTGCTTCTACAGCTTGTGGTTGCATTTGAAGATTCGACAACTTACATGGAACTAAACTGAACTGGATTTTTAGGTATTTGACATTTCTTTTTACTAAGATTAATTGAATGGAGGAGAGAAAAATCTTTATTGTAAGAGGGATGCATATTGTTGAGAGCAAGCTCTGAATTGACCTCATTTGCAATGTGCAGATGATGAGAGGAAGGGAAATGATTCCTTGGAAAATTGCTTCTTGATGTATTTTTCAGGTATGTTCTCTCTCATGCTGGGTGCTGTTTTAATAATGAAGAGATGTTCTCTTCCCCTTGAAAAAAGATACCTAAGGATACAGCAAATATGTAATTTCTCAAAATGTTTAAAATCTCACTGTAAACTGAACTGGGTATAAACCTGATAATGAAGACTTCATTAGAATCTTATGTCTGGAAGCTGAAGTTGCACAAATTAAATCCTGAGCTGAGGTATTAGTTCCGAGCACAGGAGCAAAATAAACATTAAAACAGCTTATGCAGAAGTAGTTTTGGCAATGAATTTTTTTTTAAGGTGACGTGATGCTTTTTTTTACTTCTGAAAAAAACCAAATAAACAGAAATTGAGCCTGATGTATTCTGCTTTGGGGAAAGGTTTTTGCCCCGTGGAAGCCTGAATTTTTAATTCTGAGTGTGAGGCACTCCTTATAGGAATGAGTACACATATACACAGACACACATGCACACACATAGAAGTCCAAGGATTTTCAGCATGTTGAGGCAGATCTGCATTCAGGTACCCTAAGCATTGTCAGTGATATACAGGAAACGAAAATAAATTAGGATCCCTCCTATAATCCCTCAGGCCCTTGTGTCAGCCTCAGAATAGTCAGGAGAGACTTGAGCTTGTCACTGAACACCCTTCCCAGTTCTCTTGTACTTAAAAAGAAGTAGGGGTACTCCAGAAGGACTGTGGGTTCCCAGTTGACCAAAGCAATTTCATATTTTGCTTTCTATACTAAGAGTAGAGGCAAAGAATGTTTTTTTCACGTGCTGTCAAGTATCTGTAGGTTTCTCTGGAGAAATGTGTTCTCATCTGCGGGTAGCATAGATGTGCACCCTGAGTGGAAAGCTGTCTCAGGTTTGGGCTGGGCTTTTCAGCTACATAAGAAAACAACTAGCCCCTAAGATTCTTAGCTAAATATAGTAATCTCTTTGAGATTAATTCTTACTGCTGCAGATAAATAGAGAACTTCTTATCTGATTAGCCAGAGCAGGGAGGAGTACTATGCTTTCCTCTTGGCGAGGGCTCACATGCAGAGTGATTTGGAGATTAGGGCTGACGGCAACTGTTTTGAGATATCTCAGCAGCTTGTCCTAAATGTGTTGCCTTTCCAAGTCATTTGGCATTTTCAATCGCGTGCTGTTGTACCACGTGAAACTGTCTGCCCTGTTCAGCAGTCACTTCTGTTGCCAGTGAAGTGTAGGTTAGAGGAAGGAAGGCCTGAGAATCTGACCGAGTAACCGTAGTGCCAGTTAATACTGAGCAGTCTGTCCCCTTTGTCTTTGGCAGCATCTCTAAACACGAGTCCTACCAACTACATCAAGGGGCATGGCAGAACCCATCTGTTTTCTCTGTTCTTGAAAATCAGGCTCTCTTGGTAGCTGCTAGTGCTGCTGAATTCCTTAGTCACTTCTGAGTCATCCTACGATTAATATTTTATTTCTCTAAGGAATTTAATTTCCTAGTCCCCAGTTACCTTTCTCTGTCTTGCTGGAATGGCCTGTGCCCACTGCTTGTCACCCTTCACAAACTGGGTGCAGTCACCAGCCGTTGTAGAAGTGCCCTTGCTCTCCTGAACTCCTTAGCCCAGTGCTGGCTTTCACCACCTCTGGAGGGACAGGCTTGCATCCTTCTCTCTTGAGTCTCATGTTTTTTAATAGATAGTTTGTATGTTACCAGCCAAGCATCTTCCCATTCCCTCCTTCATGGGGATTTATGGTTTGGTGGGTTGGCTGGCCATCGTTTCTTTCCCTTGGATAGAGTCTTGTTCTGTGATTGTGGTGGTAATGGTGTTAAAAGGGGTGGTGCTTCAGGACACAGGGCTTTAATCCTCCACTGGGGAGGATGATGTTTGTACCAGGATTGTTTATCACAGGCTTAGCTTAGTGATGAAGTGTGAATCTTCCTGAAGTTACTGGTCATTCCAACCATGTGAGGCCTCACCTTAACTTTGCTTGGGACACTCTTTTGGATTTATTTGTATTTGTTTTCTTCTGTTCTGTTTGGGTTTCCTTCCAAATTTAGCATGCTTCCTAAAACTCTTCTTAGGGTGCCTTCACACAGCTGGCTAAACTGCTTCTGATTGCTATTATGTTGTAAACGTTATTTCTGTCTTTGAGGAAGAAGGACTTGTGTGTGTTTCATATTCTCAAAATGACAACCAAAGTAACACTTTCTAGTCGGGCTGTGAAAGTTTCCCCAGAAATTTATTTCTACCTGATTTCTATATATGACATATTTTGCTCTAACAAAGGTTTAGCAGTTTTGCTTACAAGCAGTTGGTGGAGTTTTTGGATTGCTGTGAAGAACCTTTGCCTAAGTTCTTTAAAATATTTAATCTGACTGTGACAAGAAATATATATATCAAAATAACTGGTGTTCATCAACAGTTCCTTGGGGAATTAGGGGTTTACTTTAAAATACATGGATCCTGCTGGCTCATTGCTTCTGTCAGCAACCAGTCAGTGATTTGCCGTAACTGATGCAAACCACCATTGTTACATTTCACAAGTGTTTTAAGAAAGATAAGCAAGATTGCTGCCTTGTACTCAAACGACTACCACCAGACAAGTGCTTATCTGAAAAAAGTATCCTATTTTTGATCATCCTCTGTACTCTCTTCAAAACCCTCAGTGACTATCAAGTCAACCTTTGCTTTTTAAATTTTTTAAGAGCCGTCTTCATTCTTTAAGTTGACATGGTCTTTCTAGGAAACTGAATTAGGTCTACCACATGCTTTAAGTAAAGGATGCTCCATTCCTCTCCTGTGATGCCCCTCCTGACCTATATTCCTTTCTATGTTTCTAGAATTTGTATGAATTATTTATATGGCTTGATAGATTTACTTCCTGCTTTGCTGAAAGAGATAAGAAATCCTTACTTTAGGGATTTTCAAACCTAGTTAAAATATACCTAATGGTGAGGCAGCTGCCAACAGCTAGAATTATTTGAGATAGGAGATATGGGAGTTATCTTGCTGTAACATTGCTTCTTACTTACTGCGTTAGCAGAGTAAAAGCATTAAAGTATGGATGCTTCACTTAAAGAGGGAAAATAACACCACAGATCTGTGGCATTCTTTTGTCTCTTAAATGGAAGGTAAGAAAGATTTTTAGAATAGAGATGGGGAAGAAGAGAAAGGTCAAGACACTTTCTGTTCTAAACAATAGGAGAAAATGTTTTGGTGAATAATTGATGGTACTTCTCTTTGTTTTATCTCCATACGGAAACCTCCAAATGGTGAGGCTAAGTTTTAGCCTTCTCTCTGAAGATCACCTTCCCTATTTTATTCTCCTCACCTTATCAGCTGCAGTATGCAATGACCTTTCCCTTCCATTCAGCCATCTGCCCGCTTCAGCCTGTATTTCCTTCATCAGAGTGTACAAATGACACTGGTGGCGCTGCTGGCCTCAATACCTGATAAATAGACTTAAGCTGACATTTTAAATAGCAAATAGGTCTTTTTTAAAATTCATGAATTGTAAGAATTACTACAGGAGTCTGGTGAACTGGGAATGTTTTCTGCTCGGAAAGCAAAACATGAAATACTAAGGGTGGTAGTATATATAAGGAATATGTGGATAAGGCACACTTCTAAAGTGCAGCTCTATTTTAAGGCTTCCAGATGTGAGCTTTGCACAATTGCTGTAATTAGCAGCCTGCTGCAGGTATTGGTTCTCTCTGGGTTTGGGGCAGCAACCATTTATTCTTACTCAACTGTTTGAATGCTAACAGGGATATCAGTGCTGTAGAAAGGATGTAGAAAAATGTGGAATGAAATGGAGAGATAATGGGATGGAAAAAGCAAAATTTTCCTTTGAGAACATCTATGGTCTTGGCAGGACAGAATTGAAGATACAGGAGGCACCATTAATTTCTTAGCACAGAAGTTAAAGGAAGTATAATAGAACTTGAAAGTTTCAGGTCTTGAGATACATGGCACGGGAACTGTCTCATCAATATTAATGCCTAAATTTTTTTCTATTTGGGGCTCAAATTAGAGGCATGTAGGCAAGGAGAGTCCCTGGTAGCATTACTTTCCTTTCACTGGAACTGCCTTGAGATTCATGGATGACAAGGTATCTACTGTAAATAGGAGGAAACTGCAGTGTAAACATCCATGACATCAGCTGGCTGGTGAGACCATGTCCATGCTACTCAGGAGTGGGGCTCAAAGGGAGTGAGTCTGGAGAGCAGGGATGACTTTTTGCTTGTCAGCACTAGCGGGGCTTCAGGAATTCTGCTTCATGCAAACTAAATGCCTGCTGCTGCAGTGAGAGCAGGTCTTGTGCCGAGCTGCACCTGGGAGGAATCGAATTCACGTCCTACTCCATGATGGGAGTTACCGTGTGGCGAGAGAGCAGATTTGCTTCCAAAGTACATCTGATCCACTGATACAGATGCCAGTGCCTGAGCAATGTCTGTGCTCTATGCATGACTGCCAAACAGCCCTGTCCTCATGGCTGTTTACCCTTCCTTGCCACACTTGCTCGCTCTTGGCCGCTACTGTTGTCATCCTTCAGCGTCATATGTTGCTCAGCCTGGGAGACACAAACACCCATATCTTTGCACTGAATGTCTGGCAAAGTGTCGGCAGTAGCTGAGGAAGGCTTGCTAATGAGGGGGCGTTTCTGAAAGCAGCGTGGTGCAGCACCTCTCCTACACAGCCTGGGCAGCAGCCTAAACAGCCACCTTCTCTGGCGCTCATCCTTGCAAACAAGCCAAGTAGGATTAACTAGATAGTAAGAATCTATTGGCTGGTAATGACACTTTAGTATTTGATTTAAATACAAGGCCAGATAATGCAGAAAGCATGAAAATGTTTCAAGATGCTCAGTTGTCACTTAGGAAACTCCTGCCCAATGAGATGCTTTTTCACCTGAGAGGGGACCCTGGCACTTGGCTCCTGCAATGCTGCAGTGGTGGCAGGAGAGCTGCAGGATTGAGTTTTTGGATTGAGCCTGCTTTTAGTATCTGGAAAAACACTACCTTTGAGGTTCCTGCAATTCTTTGTGTCACTTCGACTGGGACAGGACCAGCAAGGAACGGGCTTCCTTTGGCAATGGTGGACCCACACTAGGCTTCTGTCTTCATCAGGTACCTGAAGCCCTAAAATCCTGTAACAGGAAAATGAAGTGCTGCTCTAAGATTTCCATCACCTGCAAACCCACCAGGTAAGAGGGACTGTCTTTCTGTAGAAAGACACTGACCTCCAGTGGACAAATGGGGAAATCATAAGAACTTGTTCTAATTAAAATATAGCTGTTTGAGGACAGAGAGAGGACATGAAAAAGTTCAAGTTATGGAGAAAGAGATACATTCCTCTTTGAGTAGCTGAGTGGCACTGTGGTAAAAGTGGGTGTATAGCAAAATACCAGTGCATATGCAACAGTGCTGACTGCTGGAGGTTCAGAGTCTCGGCGTCCTTGACAAAATTGGAGCAACGTGCTCTGAAATGTAAAATTGCTGTGAAGCTAAAAGTGCTGGAGCAACAAGGTATGACAGGTGAGGAAGTTACTGCATCTTGGCTGAGCTCCCATCTGTAAATGTCCTCACAAGTCCTCTGAGCCTGCCCTGGTTGTGAAGCGATGTGACTTTGCACAAAGAAAGAAAAGGTCTATGAGGAAATTGGTAGAAGGGGGTGAATTGCAGCAGCTTCATATTAGATGTTTTAAATTTTTCATTCACAGAATCACAGAGGGGTTGAGATGGGAAGGAACCTCTAGAGGCCATCGGATCCAGACTCCTGTGCTCAAGCAGGATGACCTGTATCTGGTTGCCCAGGACTGTGTCCAGATGACTTTTGAGTATCTCTGAGGAGTGAGACTCCACAGACTCTCTGGGCAACCTGTGCCAGTGCCCAGTCAGGCTCACAGTGAAAGAGTGTTTCCTGATAATCAGAGGGAATCTCCTGTCAATTTGTGTCCATTGCCTTCAGTTGCAAGCTTGAGCCCTAGGCATTCTGAGCATCAATGCATATCAACTGTGTTGCTTTAAATGCAATGCTTGAGTTAGAAGTCTTGTGAGGTCTTCTTTATACAGCAAAGATGATGTATGGCTGGCAATGGATGTGCTGTTCAGCTTCTGAGTGACATGGTAATAAAAATCACTAAATAAAAAAAGTTAGTTGCACAGCAGGTTTCTTCATCAGACTTTGGCTGTAGCTGAACCTAAGATGAAACTTGGTTGTTCTTGTCCAGCCTTACTTGTGTGATGTACTTTGACCATGCTGAGAGGTTTTCTAATGGTTAATCAGCCTAATGAGAAATAATCTGAGAGCCTTTTTGGCATTGATAAGGTTAATTTTTAAGGACAAGAGGGTTTTGTGACTGCCTTTTAGAAAAGGACTGGAGGACCAGAGTGAGGTTTTGGCAGACATAAGTTTTCCCACATTCTTTTGTGAACAGGCACATGCTTGGATGAGGAGATAATTTGAAAGTCATCCCCTAGCTAAGAAGGGAAGCACATTCAGCAATGCTGTTTCCTTAGACTCCAGTGCCCCTTTGTGTGGTGGAAATTAGTCCCAGTTAGTAGAAAGCCTTTCCTCTGCTCTTTCATAGGATCATAGGTTAATTCTGGCAGAAGGGGGCTTCAGAAGTTCTATGGTCAAATGTCTTTCTTGCAGTAGGGTTGGACCAAGCTGCTCAAGGTTTGATGTAGTCCTTGATGCCTCCCATATGTTTGGTTTGTTTCCCCCAGTGTAACCAGCACCTTCATGATGGTAAGCTTTCCCTTCCCAAAGGCCAGTGACTGAGATGTGGGTCCCACCACTGTCTTCATTGCTCTGAAGAGGAGAAAGTAAATGCTTCCTGGTCACAAAGGGAAGAGCATATAGCAAACATCCTCACTGTGGTACGGGGGGAACTGTTGGCAGCACCAGCATTCCCTAGTCCCCAGATCTATGTCAGGAGAGAAGCAAGCTGGGCTGCTGTGTGGAAGACCTTAGCATGTTTATGCTGCTGCTTTGCTTTCTCTCTTCTGGAACTTCTCCAAGTATTTGAAGGATTTGAACAGTTGGTAGATTGAAAACATTGCTGTCTTGCCATGTCCTCCTCAGGTGAAAAGAAAGGGGGTAATTATTCCCCTGGGACAATGACAGTGAGTGATGCTTTTCACAGCACTGCTGTGTGCACCACTCCTCCCATAATATGTCCCAATTTTCCTTACAATGTTTGAAGAGTGTCTATAGATGTGGGTGTTAAAGGGCAAAGGCCTAACCAGATTTTGTTAGGTGTGTCATTGCCTGGAACTTGCAAATAAGTCAGCCTGCTGGAATGAGAGTAAATCAATGCTTGAATGACAACTAATCTATATTGTGAAATGTATTATAGAATCTTTAATTTACACAGAGATCAAGCCTGCTTAGAGGGAGTGGAAATCAATAGTGGCTTTTCTATCATTCTCTGGGTGGAATATTAAGTCTGAAATTCCATCATATCTAAACTGCATCAAGAGATTACAAGCCAATAGTACTAATAGCATAAGAAGGATCATTTTATCCTTTCTTAATAAACTTGATATAACTGCAGTTTCCAGATGGGGTTTTTGTTCTTTCAGAACAAGAAATGTGCTGCAGGGGTTGTCAGATTATTAGTGTTTGTGGTTATAGCCAGAAGCTTGTGACTGCAGGTGGTGTATAAATACAGAAAGAAAAAATGGTCCCAGAAGTCTAAACTGAATTTGAGGGGTAGTTGGTGGGCAGCTACATTATCTGAACAGGAGCCTGGGCTTTTTCCTCATTCAAAACCCACCCCTGAGCAGGGAGATCTGCCATGGACCAAACTGTACTCAATTTAATGCTGTAATGATATCAAGCAGAGAGTGGATTCAGACCAAACCCAGCCATGTCAGCAAAGACACTGTATCCAGTGTGATTCCCTGTCCAGCTTGCTTCTGGTCTGCATCTGCCCATAGTGTGACCACACCATCATCTCTGCTGTGTCTTGGAAAGGCATTTCCACCACTTGATCTTTTTTTTCCATTCTTTCCTTTGAGCTGACTGGAGCCATCTAACAGTCTGCTTCAGCTGTTCTGTTCTTCAGGCTCTATTTTCCTGCAATTTGCTCTGATTCTGAATAGAGGGGAAAGGTGACAATGAAAGAAAACATTTCAATCAGAACACTGGTTCTTTCCAAAGCCATGTCACAATGTGAAATACAATTAAAATTGACTGAATGCCCATGGTTGGTACATGAAATCTTCTGCTGTACAGTTTATGGTGATTCACAGTAGCAGTGAATGTGATGTGCCAGAGTATTGACGCTCCCTGGCTGTTTCTCTGTAGATTCTTAAAGTTGTGGTGCCATTTCTTCTCTAACCCCCACCCCACCGTGCTCTCTCTTCTTCTGTATGATGAATACAGCCATTGGTCCAAGATTAACTTTATTCAGATTCTTTACATCACCTTTTCTCCTCTGATTTTAAATCAGCTTTGCATAACCAAGTTAAGTCTGTCTTAAATCTACTGTGCTTATGAAGATGCAAAAAGAATGAGCAGGTGCAAGAGGACTGAAGTAGGGGGAGGAGGATGGCAAAATTGTGGGAGTGGGAGGAGAATAGGTGGCTTTTCAGGTGGGCTGTTTTAATAGCTTGAAACATTAGCTTTTTCAGAGAACACATAATGGCTCCCAAGTAAATTACTCAAAACTGACTTCTTTAGACTAAGGTTTCCTCAGAATTTCTTAGGGAATAGAAACTAAAGTGTTGAACCATTTTGGTTAATAATCTTCTGTAATGCAGCTGCTTTGGTGTGTACAGCAAAACCATGTACAGCAAATAAGACAGAGCTCAGGCTATTTTTTCTGTAAAACTGCATCTCTACCGCAGCATTTAAAGCCTGTATCTCCTATGCATTCCTTATTTGCTGCTGTCATGGGGAATTAATTTAATTTCTTTGGTTGGGGCCTATCTAGGCAAATAAAATATGGAATAAAGCTTTAGATACTGCAAATTCCATTAAATATATTGATGTTTCATAGAAAAGAGAACATAGTCTGAAACTTTTTTTTTTAAGACAGAGCTCATTTAATTATTTTAATGAATTATTTCTTTCAAGGTAATTAACTGAATTTACAGTTAATTCTATTAAAATGCCTAGAGTTTTTGAGTTGTACTATTACAATATCTTTTTATCTTTGTAGATGTCTAGCCAAAACAAAAAAACAGGGTTGTCATTTTGATTTGTGTTTGCATTTCAGCTTTGCCAAATGACTGCAGTTTCTTTAAGTGAACTAGACTCAAAAAGCCTCATGTGAACAGGTGGCAAGAAATACAGCAGACAGGCTTCTTTTCATCATTCTGTTCCTGGATTGCCTCCCCAGCAATGAATCTCTTTTAGGATTTGATGTGTACATGCTTTGCTGCATTTTCATTTGCATCTAGTGAAGATCTGTTGTCTCTGGTGAGAGGCTGCCCCTGTGCGGGGGGCCCTGGGTGAGCACATGTATGTGCCTACCACAGAGGGTGTATTTGACACATTCATAGCAACATACTTACTGTTCCTGCCCCACTGACATTTCTAAGAGTGCATCCAAAGAAAAGCTTATGTACATCAGCAGTAAGTTGCTGAAGTTGTAATTGCTAAAGGTGGGAAGTTTCAGCTATGGAAACATGGCTTAAGAAGAGGCATGAACAAAAGCCAGGTCAAGAGCAATCTGAAATGATACAATGTAATCTGTACTACTATAGCAGAGATCTGAAAAGCTCTTAGCATTCGATATCCATGGAGAAGGTAACTAGTCCTGAAAAATCTGATTTATTTCATATGTTATGAAAGTGTTTGTGACTGTCTTAATCTGAGCACTTGTGACAGTTGCTGTATTAGTAACTTATGAGTTACATTTAATTAGAAGACACCCTTATTTATATTAACTTATAACTATTACTTTAAAGCGTTATGCCCCATAAGTTAGTATCTGGTCTCTGAAAGCAGATGATTTGTTATGTTACTGCTGATGCAAATATGCAACAAAGCCAAAAAAGTGACTTGGCACTGGATCTGGTAAGAGTTACTGCTCTGGGTAGCAGCCCTGGCAAAGCCTGGTGACAAAGGAACATAGAAAGTGAAGTGCTGCCTCACTGCTGCATTCCATTCAAAGAGGAGGTGGGAATTCCAGTACTATGTTTGCTGTATTTCAGGCACGAATGTAACTGTGGACAAAGGGTGTAGATGGTACAACTGCTATGAATTTCTTACCTCTCTATGCTGTTCAGGGCTCTGGTTTGTTCTCTCTGTGCCACCTACTTGTGATGCTCTCTGTGTCTGCACTGACATTTGACATCCCAGACCTACTGCATGTTCAGCATTTTTCCTTTTTCATTGTTTTTTAACCATCCTGTAGACTTTCTAGGTGTTTTTTCAGCTGTCAGCATTGGCCTTGCTATAGCTGCTGCTGCTAAGCCATTCAGTGTGACTCTATGCTGTTCATTTCAGGAAGAAAAATATCAACAATACCAAAAAATTGCCTGTGAAATGCAAACTATTCTGCCAGGTAGAAGAGCAAAACAAAAGCAAATGGGGGTGTCTTCTAATTAAATGTAATGACAAGGAGGCCAAAAAGCATCCTGTGCTAATTCCTGAATCACTTTGGCAGAGCGGAAGAAAAAAGGGAGGACACAATGCGGAAGGAAGCGAAAACCAGGACAAAAAGGGAGGTGGCACTGCAGCTTGTCCTGCATGACCCCCTGGGCTTTGGAAAGGGTACCTCTGCCCCATTGCTCACACCAGGGTTCCCTCACAGCAGGGTCCTTGAGCTCCTGGTGCTTGGCTTCTCCTCAAGAGAGTGTTACACAAGCAGTCTTACATTGGTAGGCAAATCTTTTGGATGAGACAGCACTGCTAGTAGCTGCTCTGTTTTTAATCTTTTCCCAATCCTTGCAGGAATATGCATGCACCTAAGATAATTTTAGTAATGTAGTTCTTGTAATTCCTTTTTATTCGTTATATATAAAGCTGAGGAAAAGCCCTGATGTCGTGGGAGCTGTACTCATTAAGGCAAAAATTCTTCCTTCATTTTATTTAAGTTTCTTTGTCTTTCAAGTGAGAATGTGCTCTGGTGCACCCTCAGATCTACTGCTTGGCAGGGTGGATCAGCTCATGCAAGCTTTCATGCTATACCAGCGGTATGTGGCAGGTGCCCTACACCCAGCTGGTGTGCACACAGCTCTGCTGGGCGATAAAGCCATACTTCATTTTGTTGCACAGACCCCGCTCAGGAAAACACCAATGCCAAACAGACTCCCCCAGGAACTCCCCTGGTAGGAATTCTCCACACACCTTCATTTCCAAAAGTATTCAGGGAATGATGTGAGCATATGCCCCCTAAGTCTCACTTTCTACATCTTCCCGGTGACTTCCCTCCTATCCAAAGCGAAGAGGTTTGGTCGCCCTAAAGTAACCCAGGTCAGAGAGTCCAGGTTTCAATGGCAGGGGCAGTTTTCTACTGTTTTGTGTGTGAGGTGAGTCTTGTTCTATGAAAGTTTTGCTCCTATGTTAGGAAAGCTGTTTTTCTTTTAAGGTGAAACCTGGCAGAGTTTATAACCCATATTTTCCTAAAGACAAGCCTTCCCCAATCCTCCCTTATTCCCAGGCTCAGTGATGATGCTCACTGGCAGCCCCACACCCCTCCAAGGCCAAGCTGCTGAGGGTTTGTAGGGCAGCTTCTGTCATGTTTCCAGGTGGGCTAACGTCACTCAGGAGTTAGTACTTGGGGCTTCCAGTGACCAACTGCAAATGAACTGGGGAAATGTTCACCTCACTGGCTGGTGGAGATGGAAGCAGCTGGGTGAGCAGGTTTTGGCTGGGCAGGATGGTGGTGGGCCCGTTTTAATCATTCCAGATGGCTAACATGGAGATTTCCATCCGGTGTTTTTGAGTGTGAAGGTTTTTTTAAAAATGCATGCAATGTAAGTCAGGAACAAGTTCTTGTTGCAGATTCAAGACTTTCAATGAAACTTTTCAACAGAACAAAAGCCTTAAAGCACTTTGAACAGGATTCCTAGCAAGGGGGTTATACAAGCAGCTGGGACAGTGACAAACGAGCTGTTAGTTCACTTACTCAGGTGGCTTGATCCATTGTCAAGATAGAGCAGGGAACAGCAACTTCTATAAACTGTGGACGTGTAGCATTTTATTCTCTTATAGCAGCAAAATTGTATTACATTTAGAGAAATGATGCCAGACATAATAATATGGAAAATAGTATTAAGGAATATATATTAGCTTAGCAAAGCACCATCTGCTGTAGAAAATGTTCATGTCATAAACATTAGTACTTGATTAGTAATGCTGGCAGTGGCAGGATTTTTCTTCCTCTCTTTCCCCACCCCACCTCTGTGACATCAGCATTGGTAGTCCTGGTGACTGGAAGGCTCACTCCATCCAGAAATTGTGCAAGTTTTTCCTTGCGCCTCAGTCCTAGGGAGGACAGGATGTCTTTAAGTTACGTATGTGCTCTTGTTTCTTTTTCAGTCCGTGAAGAAAAGTCAAACGTCAAAGGAATTATGGACCAGTCACCACCAGCTTGAGAGATACCCCCAAATTATTTTGAGAAATAAATCATGCTGAACTCATAATTGTGATTGATCCTTCTATTTTTCTATTTGTATTAAGCACAGGTTGTCTACAATTCTAAGGTGAGGACCAGGCTATGCTGTGACAGGTACCCTGCAGACAAAAGACCCTGCCTTAACTCTTTGAGGTGATCTGACCCTGCAGACTTGAAATATGTCTACACCTTGGGCTGGAGCTGAGTGACTGTGAGCTGTTTGGTTTGACAAGGGATATGCTTTTTATGGTCTTTGGAAATTTTTTCCACTCAGAATCCAAATGCTAATGCTGCCTTATGCTGTAACTCTGATCTTTCTGCTGTTCTAGTTTCCCTGTTGAGGACACCCAAGTATTACTTTTTCTTTTAAACACTGTTTCTGCCTCTGATATGACATAAACATATTTTGGGCCTGTGAAGACCTTTGTGTAACTTTAATTGATTTTATTTCCAAAGCTCATGCCCTAAGGCAGATCTTTCTGTATTGTCTAAAATTTTAAAATGTTTGTGTTACTTTTTGTGAGCGCCCAGTGTTATGAATAATGGGGAAAATACCTAAAATTATGAAGGGCATCATGTAAAAAGTGAAAAACATGGCTAAAGGCCCATCCTTTCTCTGCCCTTCCCCTAAATGTAGGCACCAAAGTTTGTTACTATTTAAGGCAGCAGATACCAGGGCGTAGGGGAGGAGGATCCAATATGTAACATGTAGAGGTTGTGCCCATGGCTATGCTGTTACCACAGTCATTGATTCCTATTGTTTAACACCAGAAATGTCCACTAGATCACCAAGTCATACCACCAATATTTTATAGGCTCTTTTGACAGTTGTTTATTCCTCTACTAAGTTCAGTAATTTGTGCTTGGTTCAAGCCATCCCATCAGCAGACCTAGATGTCAGGAGATGGGGATCCCCCATTTCCTAGAGTGTTTTCCAATGCTTGATCTCTGCCTCCTTGTTATGAACTAATGCTCTGCCAAGGTCTAAGCCTTCCAGATCATGGTATGGACACCCATGGGTGTCTCTCATGCTCCATGAGGACTATGGGACAACTGTTTGGAAGGGACCTCGGGAGGACTTCAAAGCAGGGTCAGACCAGACTCCTCAGGGTTTTATCCAATGGAGTCCTGAAAACCCTCAAAACCTGCTCACCCAGCTGCTTCCATCTCCACCAGCCAGTGAGGTGAACATTTCCCAGTTCATTTGCAGTTGGTCACTGGAAGCCCCAAGTACTAACTCCTGAGTGACGTTAGCCCACCTGGAAACATGACAGAAGCTGCCCTACAAACCCTCAGCAGCTTGGCCTTGGAGGGGTGTGGGGCTGCCAGTGAGCATCATCACTCAGCCTGGGAATAAGGGAGGATTGGGGAAGGCTTGTCTTTAGGAAAATATGGGTTATAAACTCTGCCAGGTTTCACCTTAAAAGAAAAACAGCTTTCCTAACATAGGAGCAAAACTTTCATAGAGACTGCACAACCTCTCTGGCCAACCTGTGCCACTGCCTGGAAGTCCTGATGGGGAAATAATTTCTCCTTATATGCAGTTTCAACCTCACTTGTTTCACTTATCTGTAGTCTCTCATCATGCACCACTGAGAAGATCCTGGATCCGTTGTCTTGATAACCTCCTCCCAGGCACTGCTGGGTCCTTTTGAAGCCACCTCTCCTCCAGCCTGAATGAGCCAAGCCCCTCCTGTGCCTCCACACAAGCTGTTGTACAACCTGTGACTTACTTGTATGGGTAAGTGTTTATAAAACAAATTCCTTAACATCAAAATGCAGCACAAGGTGATGTTAATTTATTGAGCAGTTTGATCTCTTACCTTGCTGGCAATGTGGGTATCATAAAGCCTTTGCAGGTTAAAGCACAGGTGCCTGCATGTTTTATATAAATGCCAAAGCTTCCCATCAGGTCCTCTTTAGTCATCTCATCTACTAAATTGGATTTCATATCAAAGCTCAGACATCAAGATTAAAACCCTTTCTTCTCAGCTGGGTCCCTCTCAGCTGCCCTACTGGCTTCCCAACTTCTTTTGTTTCACAGTGGTCTCTAATACTATCTCCATACTCATCAGCTACCCAGACCTCTGTTTCTCATGATGGGGAACGAGAGGGAAAGCAGAGCTATGAAGAGGTTTTTGCGTTGCTTCCTTAATTATTTTACAATGGTCACTGTAGAGAAGATGAGCTCCCACATAATACAGGCACCAGTTCATCACCCCATTTACTTCTGAAACACCATATCCTATCTGTGATGCTGTGCACACAAAAGCACAGTCCTGCCCTTCTGCTTCATATTTGCTCTGGTTTTATCATCAGCAACAAACCCGTCATCTCTCCTGGGCAGGATTTTGTTTCTAGTTCTGGTTCTCATAGTCAGCTGCTGCAACCCAGGGGCAATTACAGTGCTTGACAACTGCTGCCAGGTGGTTTTCAGATGGAGTTTTAAAGACTGTTTTTGACTCAGAAAACTGCAAATGGCCTGTGACCCTTCTGCAGGAAACTACCTCTGCTGCAGTTTTTTGCAACCAAGGGATGCTGGTTGCAAAATACCTCTTGGGCTCTAACTTCACCAGGAAAAAAAGCATCTGGTAAAACTCTACTGGAAGTAAGGCTTTTTGCACTTTTAATGGGTCAAATAAATGTTAGGCCTCATAGCTTTTAACGCAATCCACTGACCAGAAACTTGCAGTTGCTGCATCTCCCCTTGGATTTTCACTGGTTCAGACTGGAGACACATCTACAGTGTGCAAGGGGAGGTGGTGCACAGTGCTCAAAGCTTCATGGAATCTGTGAAGTATCCATACCTTTCACCTACCCTATTACAGGAGGTCTTTCAAATTACCGTCTCTCTTTTACACTGCTGTTTGCTTCTGCATCAGCAGAACGCTTCTGCATCAGTATTTCACACTGTAAGCCCGACAAAAGGGTAATTTTATGTTAAGCATTACAACTCCTATGTGGTGAAGCCTTCTTGCAGGTAATACAGGATACTGCCAGGGAGACAGGCAGGTCCTGTGATGGAACCTAGTTTTTTTTTTTTCAGGAGTGGACATTGTTCAAAACTTTCAAGTAAATGTTAAATACACTTTAGTAATTTCTTTTAGGCAATAATCTCGCAAATGCACAGAGAGCAGTAGTCTAATCTGCCACATTCTTATAGCAAACACTTAGGGAAGCAAGAACGTGGAACAGGAAATATTTGTGTTTGCCACACGCTTGATATGACCTCTTTCTGCTCATGTTGCCATCTGCTGTGAAGCACTTTACACGTGCTTTTCAAGGCTTCTCTGTCTTTGAAAACAATACTGTTACTTTATCATAAATGGCCTGAATTATTCTATATATGGCCCCATCTTTCCATGTATCTTTACAGGTACTGAGCTGCTGCTCAGGATTTTTGCTGCTGATTTCCGCTTTGGGGGGTTAGAGCCCTGCTGACTTCTGTCTCAGACCAGCTTTCCAAAAGGAAGCACTCTTTACGGTGATACAGTATCACGCAAGCTATTCACAGGGGAAACTTCACCTATGGTTGCAACGCAGCTGTGTCTGATGTTAAATACGGAATCCACTGATACTTTGACACAAGGGGACCTGTGCTTGGGGAAGTTCTTTATCATATGATTAAGCTGTCATTTAAGCAGTGTAAAAAATAACTTCTAAACAGAGGAAAAAGTAACAGTCTTTTTTGCAAATGACTGCTGAAGGTGAGACGATTGAAAGGGACACAGAGCAGTGTTTTGTTCTGGTTTCTACTTGACTCTACCGAAGCACTGTATCATTTTGTGAAGCAGCGGAAATTACAGAGATTCTGCTGTTTAGATCTCTGGAGACTGCTCATTAAAACAGCCTCTAATAGAATCAAGTAGAAGCAGAAAAACACTGAAGAGAATAGTGAAAACTACCGGGCTCTGATTAATGTTTTAGCTCATCTCTGAAGAAGAATGCAACATTGCATGGTAATACAAATTAAGGGTAGATGTGAAGAAAAAACACCGAATTGACATGAGCCGGAAACCAACAAGCTGTTGTGGGTCTGCTGTGTGCACACCCCTACCAGCACAGCCTAGCTGCAAGTCTGGTTTATGACACGTACCCAGCTATCCAGGTAAATCTTCTCTCTGGGAGATGCGAAAAGGATATCTGAGGCATATCCTGGACAAGTAAATGTCTATTCCTGAACCTGACTGCAACGTGGTATCCCAAAGGAAGGAAAACCAGACTCCCTGACTAGTGCTTGGTGCTGTCTGTCCCTCACATCCCACTCTTCACAGGCCCCAGGGATAACCACAGCAGCAGCAAACAGCACTCCAAGGAACACCCTCTTGGCCTCCCTTTCTGCTAAAAGGAACAGCCAATTTTAGCAAATGCTCTGTGGGGTGCAAAGGTAGGTCACTGTTGCCATCGGTGAGGGCTACTGCAGTTGCTCCAGGGGCAGAGGGCAGCTTGTGCGTGTGGTTATGGAGCTGACATGAAGCTGCTGAATTTGAGCCACCCTGAACTACCCTGTGATGGCAGACACAGAGGTTTGCAGATCTAAGACCATACACATCTACTGGCAAGACTGACTGTGTTTCTATAAAGGCTGTGTGCAAGCTGTGTCTGGATAGAAGGCAAGCAAACACTATCCAGATGAGTGTGATGAACGAAATAGATGAAACATTAAGAAGCCATGACGTTTTTCTGTGACATCTTCCAAGAAGGGGAGGCAGTGGGGGGAACACAAACCAAACCCAACCTCAGCACAGAGAACTCCAGGGACACTAATACAGGGTGTTTAATTAAATAACAAAACCCAGATCTGTTTTATTAGTTCCCACAGAAAGCTGTGAAGGGACTGGGAATCCAGCACTGACAATAAATCATGGAGCCCATTTCAGCAAGAAACTGCAGAAGGAGCCAAAGCATCAAGGGAGAGATGAGCTGCTGCTGTGTGGCCCTGGCTCTGTGTAGCATATGCTACCTTGCCAGGCAGTGAACTCAACCACATCTGCAGCGTGAGAGAGCCAAGTGAGCGTCTCCAGGCTGTACGGGGACCAGCCTTTCCACTGCGACAGCCCCCTGCCTCTAGGTCAGTGGAGGCAAAGTGGGACCTTGCCCTAACTTGTCTCTGAAGAGCAGTGGAGCTGTCTGATCTGCTTGGATGTCAGGGAGTATTTTTTTGTTGGCCTAAACTGGCAAATTGCAAATGCTTCCTTCTCCTGCCTGATGCCCTAGCACGTGTGTGGTTTGCATAACAGTAACTGCCACGTATGTCCTTGCACTGCACACCAGTGGCACCAGTGGGACAAGCAAGGTCTTGGAAAGAGCTAAACAGGAGCTGGAGGCTGCAGCAATGAATGCCATATGAGAGAGAAAGGGCAACCATGAAGGCACCTCTTTGTCAGCCTTTTTGTAAAGGTTAAAGAGTAGGAATAGCCAGGGGAGCAAAGGAAATCCTGACATTAGTTTGAGATTTTGGAATGTTCTGCTCCCACTTAGACCTGCCTAATGCCTGAAACTGGAGTTGTAAGGGCTCTTGCTCACTTCAGTTTGCCATATCCTCTGTATTCCCCTTGCAAGCTGAATGATTTGGAGTGTGTTGATCCTTGTTCTGGAAATTTTAAGAGTATGTTTTTGAGCTTGACAGCTCAAAGTGATGATGATGGCAAACTCGATGTATCTTAGAAAATGTGTTTATATAGGCTTTCTGTCAGGCACCATTTAAGCACCATACATCATGATAAAAATGAAGGTGAAAGCAGCTCTGCTAGGCCACTAGTGGGAAGACTGTGTCCTGGTTACATTAAAATACCTTTTGTTGTCAGATAAAGAATGCCTGCATGGAAAGGCCACCAGCTTTTTAGAATGAAATAAGGGGATGAAACACTTTGGTAGATAAGAAAAAAGAAAATCACAATAAAATCCGCAAGCAGAAAATGCTCAAGAGCTGATTTGCACATAGTAACTAACTGTTGGTTGTAACATGCTGTACAGCAGTGGGGTTTGCTCAGCTCACATCCAAATTAAAGGAAGGCAAATAGTAACAACCCCATGGAGCATTATTGATATGAGGGTATTTCAACAAAAAACTACATTAAAATAAGAGATTTGAGCTGCTAATTTTGAAAGCAATTCTAGAGAAAAAAGTACTTAGAGCCACATAATTATAGGTTATTTCAAAATAGCTTTAAAGGTATATATGGAAGTTTTTTTAAAAGTCTGAATATCTGCAAATGGAGTTGCCTGTCATACATACCAGATTGATGATATCTCCTGTAATGTTTTCAGCAATTAGTGTAAAATACCCATTAACTGCACAGGGCTCACACTTTGCAAAAGACAGTGGTGAGGTTGCAGATTCTGTTTGATATCCTGCTAGAAATAAGATGATTTGTAGGAATTTAGTAAGAAGTTAAGATGTGCTGCACTATGTCCAGAAGTCCATCCAACTCAGTTCATTTCTGATATGACTTACAAATCCTTAAGTGAACCTAAGAACAGGCCCTAGAACACCTGGAACAATGCAATCAAGCATCCTTGAACTAAAAAACACTCAACTACACTTTTTAATTTCCAATTGTGTGCCTCATATAAAGAATCTTTCTTTTGCTTACTGTAGCATGGAAACTATTTCATGTCTTGACAGCTTTCAAGTACTTTATCCTTGTAAGTATGCTGACCATTTATTATTACCCACAGAAGTTTTCTGTTGTATTTCCATTATTAATAATTCTGTTACCCTCTGCTTAGTTCCAGACTTAGCTGGGATATCTGATATTCAACCATAGTGCATAAAGTGCCACACAATTGGCAGGAGGCATAAAGTACTTATTACTTGTTGGTCTAAGCACTGACAATGCCTAAAGTTCCCAGTTTACCCAAAACACTGTTTAAATTACAGTGCTGTTTCCTGAGCTTGTGATACTGCTGGATTGCTTCATAAGCAGGATGCCACCTGCACTAAACAAAAATGCAGCCAGGATATCTGCCAGTTCTGTAATGTCATTAATACTTCCGCCATTTTAATAGGAATTCCTTTACATTCTGGCTGATTACCATTAAGTTTTGGCAGGTTATTACTGTTTATTAATTTGGGCAGCCCTTTTGTCCTGCATCATGTAAACGAAGCAGCTGTGCTCTTGGTCACTTACCTGGGTATCTGGCAGTCACTGCCCAATTTCTTTCAGAAGGCACAGTCAGTCTTGCAGTTAGAGATGTAACTCATCCCAACTATTTATATGCCTGGAAAATAAACTGAGTATTCAAGAAAACCATTTAAAAGAATTAAGATATACATTTTATAAAAAATTTCATTTGGAAAATGAGATGGTCCAACATGTTCTTTTAGCTTGTCTGTAACAGTCAAATTGGAAATACAGAACTCTGATCATGCATCTGATTTTGCAGTTACTTAATTGGAGGATCAGGACCAAAGGTCTAAAAGAAAAGAAATAGCTTAACATAGTTTCTTGCAACTTTTACCTCTTCCAGTTCATGACTGCTAACTCAAATCATCTAAATGGATGTATTTACATTTTGGGGAAAAAAATCTGACTGTATACAATGATAATAAATGGCAGTGTGTCAGAAGTGAGTGCAATAGAGATAAATCGAGAAAGGTGGACTTGGAAGAGTACTCTGGCCTTCACTTGGAATTCTACATTCAAGCATTCCTCTTAGGCCCTTCTTTCAGAGTTTTTGTTCAAAACTGTAATGCTTGATACTTCCTTCTGCAGTGTTATTAGATGCAGGAGATCTACAGAAATTCAACTGAAGTTTGGACATCTGAATTTAATGCCCCAAGTTTAGTCAGTGTTATCTGTCATCTCTTTGCACTGGAACATACTTAATTTTATATTTGTAGAAATTGTAGTATTGTTTTGTTATTTGCAATATAATGTGAAATTCAATAAAATGAAACAAACAATTTTTTTTTTAGAAAGGAAAATTTATTTATGGTTACATACACCACATATAAAATTAACATTTAACTGAAATGTGTAATTGTTTCCATCATTTATGACTAAACACAATGTTGACTACAAAACTGTACAGTTTATAATTAGTAACCAATTCTTACAGCATAGTGCAATTGTACCATTTTATAAAGAAAATAATTTGTGCCTTTTTTTAAATAAAGTGCATTAAATTACTATCTTGTATAGAACAAGAAGCTCTGTAGTTGCAATTCAAAGCTTTAAGCTTAAGGGAAACTGAGGCCAAGATGTTTCAATTCCTTTTAAAATCACTTCATACACTGGCAAGGTATGGTTCAAACTTCAACCACAGTTAAATTAAAAAAAAAACAACTAAATTAGTATAAGAAATAACTGCAGGCCTTCATGTATGAAACCAGTAATTGGTTTTCATATAAAAAGCACAACATGCACAATTTCAATCCATCTGGCTCCTAGTGAGATGTGTAGCATGAGAACTATCCCCCATGCAGATGCTTTTGCTAAGGCTTTTAGAATTCAGCACAGAACTACACTGCAGTCAGTAGTACAAGGTGTTTACCTGAATCATACGATGTGCCCTAGGAGAAGTTCTCTCTGAAAATTTGATGAGATGAATATGGTCAACCACATGTTATTTTTAATTGCATCTAGCAACAAAAAATGTGGGGGTCTAGTTAGTAAGTCTAGGAAATTACAAGTGCTTCTACTAGCCCAGGGTATTCCAAATTTCATGGTCTGAAGTTAAAGACTGAGTTTTACAGCTTTATTTCAGAGGCACATTTACAGCATCTTAGCCCAACATACAAATGAGATTTCATTTGTAAACACATTTACAATCAACTTTTATAGATTTTGGCTGTGACAGTAAAGCTGAGACCAAACAAAGGATGACTTTAGCCCAAAAGAGTAAAAAGATGTAGACATCAAAATAGATAGAGGCTGTATGGATAGAGGATGGATAATGTGGCTTTTTTTGGAAACAATGACAAAACCAAGAATGCCTATATCCTTTGGTTGGCTCTGGTTGAGGCCTAACAGAAAAGTCAATATTCTTCTCCTCCTCCATACATACATGGGACTGCTATCATCTTCAACATAAAATGTATTTGAGCACATGCATGTAACCCTAGAGATTGCCTGAGTATTTTGCTGCATATGTAATGTAGGCAATTTACCTGCCTCTTCAGCTGCAATAGTCATTCCACGCTTTTGGCACAAATCACACATACTGTTCCTACATTCTGGAAAAGTGCATTTTCTTCCTATAGGGACCGGCCTGCATTCAGAAGCAGACTACTGTACATTCAGCTGCTCGGCTCTGGGATAGTTGTTGTGTAAAAAGTTCCATGCTGGGGCGTGCTAACTCCCAGCAACGACTTACTCTCCTCCTCCTAGACCAAGGAAAGTCTCTGCTTACACTGAAAGAGCAATACAAAAGAAAGGAGATCAAATTTGGCTGGAATGTGAATGAAGAAGGCTTGTTATTTTCTATCATGTCTTCAGAAAGCTCTGTGCTGAGAGCAGAGCTCCCGTCCAAACACAGCCTGCTCTGATCTACGATCAGCCCTACAGAAAAGCCTCACCTCCACACTCTTTCCTCATGGGCCCTCTGGGGCAGAGGCACCACAAAGTGAACTGAGGTGTTGCTCATATATTGAGGGAGTACATTGTCACAGGGCAACCAAAGAGTGGCAAAACAAAAACTCATGAATGGGGCACAACTCTCCATACTCCATGGGGACACAACAGTATGTCCCGTTCAGGATGCAGGTACCTCAATTTTTAAAGGGCCGGGTCATGCTGCTTTCATTTGCATACTATAAAAATACCTCTTCCCTGAAAATGTGGGAAGCCAAATTCCTGATTATTTTGATGGGTTTAATCTTAGTAAACACTGAAGTAAGTGGAAAATTCTATGGGGACCATAAGTAATCAATGCATTAAGAGCTCTATATGTTGACCCTGCATCTTAGAAGTCCTAAACCCTTTTCCTAAAATGGAGGCATATAGGTATTTTATATGGCCTTTAAAAATGAATGCATAAAATTTTTTAGATACTCTAGTATCAGCCAGTGCAAAATGTGCATCTGTGTCACATAACTTGTGTGGACTGCTGTTTAGACTCATGATCTGAGCAGCTGTGCTAACAAAGCACCTAAGACAGACAGAAGAAGAGCAAGAGAGAACAGGGAACATTGTGTTCAGGGAGATGTGGCTGCTACATAGGCTCACATTTGTGACAAATATCCTTCCTGCATTCTGTCCCATATGTGGTGACAGAACACATTCCTATAATCTCAAAGCTGGCAGTGGGCTTTATCCAAATTAAAGACAGGAGAATGTGCCTCCCTTCCAAAACCTCTAGCTGTTCTTTCTTTGTTGAAATATCAACAGTCACTGAATCTTTCAGTGTTTGCAAGACTCATACAAGTTTGGCAATATTTTTCTTTAAACATACGAAACTGCCTCAGGAAAGAGGTTACACTTTGACCATGTCAACACTGAAGGTATAGAGCACGAGATATACCATATCATGATATAAAAAGTAAATTAAATAATCACAATAATTATGTATATATATATTATATTTAAGTATGCAATTATGCTGTTTAAAAGTGATAGCTCATCATATGTAATTAAGCTAATGGCATACCAAAATACTCTAAGAAACTCTCTATTCAGCACATAATATAATTAGTACTGAAACTCTTTAACTTAAACCTGAACATAGGCATTTCCCTTTAAGAGTGAGTTTATACTTAAAAAAAAAAATCTAATTTATTGGTACCTCTTTTCGCCTCCATTTTCTTAGGTAAATCCCTGCAGGATGCAGTCTTCAGCATGTGCAGCTTGTATTGGCTTGTTTTTTTCTTGAGAAACTGGGACTAGGCCTGTGCTCAGACCACATGGTACATCATATGGTTGGGATCACATGGTTTGAGGAAAAAAGAATATTAGTGTAAAAAAATGGTAGCAGTACACTTTCCCTTCAGCTTTTCCTCTCCACAGGTGAATCAGACATTTCCAGTGTAAGGTAAATGCTCACTAAATTTGTTCAATAAAAAAGTGCTGCTGATATATTTGAAAGGGTTATAACAAACTATTAAAAAACTTTGTAAATTAGTTTTTACCTAAGAATGCACCACTATACTTATGAGAAGCAGGTACTTGGAATCACAGAATCATTTAGGTTGAAAAAGACCCTTAGGATCATCGAATTCTACTGTAAACCAATGTTAGTCTTGAAACAAAAAGGACTGTACCAGACATGTTTCTACTGGGGGGTGCAGTGGTGGTGAAGGATGAAAAAAACCTGTAAAAAACACCAGAGCCATACTCCTATGGCCATCAGTTGAAATACTAATACTCTACACTAGTAATTTAAGGAAGCCCCCAAATATGCACTAAATGCCCATAACTACTCTATGAATAGCTAGAAAGGTCTATGTTACTTAGAGCTCTCAGATAACTAAATCAGATCATTAGTTCTGGGACATAAGACTCTTCCCCCTACCCTTAAGGGGAAAATCATAGTACTGTCTCATTCAGTTAAATATCTAGCATGTGAGTGAGCGTGTAAAAAATTGCCTTGGCCTATGCAGAGTGCAAAACAAAGGTTTGGTTAGGTGAGGACAATTTCCTTAAAAGCCAATTCAGGAGTTTCTGATGGTAACTTTAACTGATTGCTGTTCTAAAATGAGTTTTACTATCTCAGCCTATTTGCAAAAAATCTCCACTGGAAAAATCTTCCCTTATCCTTTTGGTGGCACTGAATTAATTTGCATCATAGGAGTGGGGCACTAGTTAACAACAATAGGGTTTCTCCTAACATACATTCAGGTTTCGTTTTTTCCTCCTCTTCTAGAAGAAGTTTGTGTAAGAGTAAGTAAAATGTGCAACTCTTCTTGTGTGGATTAAAAGATCACAATAATTTTGTGAATAAACTGCAGCATGGACTTTTTTAGTGCAAAGGCATACTGTTTTCAAAGAAACGTTTACTGCAAAGTTACAGGCTCAGCTGCTCCTTAAAAGAAACAGAAATACCTAATGACTTATTGTAAAATAATCTGCTGGTATTTATATATATCTATATATATTTGTATACATATGTATCATATCTATATATACCATATATATCTACTTGTGCAATTTCAATATTTTTCCACAAAACCCCTCTTCTGATTTCAAGTGGAGCCATACAAGACTATGTTAACAAGACAAGTAATAATCTGAATAGAACATGAGGCGACATTTTCAAGGAAGGTGGACCTCACTTCTGATCATATCCCTTCCTCCCTGTTCTCTCGACACCGTTCAACAGGAACAACTATACTGCCAGCCTCAAGGACACAGGACTGCTGCAATACACCCCAGAACAAGGGCAGTCCCAGGGCCCCTCTCAGGTGCACCATGTGCACTGGGTCAGGTTCCAAATGGACAGCTCAAAATAACCTTCTCATAGGGGATGCATTTATTCAAGCATCCTTCCTATCCAAGCTCAAGCAGTGAGTATCTGGCTGATTCACCAAGCCATAAAGATGTCCATCTCTCATCATTCACCTAATATAAAAGCAAATATCCTTGCAGTTCACCCAGACTTCTGATGCATTAAAAGAAATTGCAAATTCTTGGTCTGAAGAAGACAGCAGCACCCAGTTTTAAGGGGTAATTTCTTTTTGTACCAAAAAAGTATTTCCAGACAGGAGACCTTTCAAGTTTATTGGGAGTCCCATCATTCTTATACTGACAAATGAGGGACATATGCGTGCCTAATTTATCTTTTGTGACCTATTGCTTATTCGTGACATATAAATTACACCAGTTCCTTTAAGTCCCATCCTTTTAGTTCTCTATAAGCAGAGACTGAGAGATCTTAATTTTTCTCCATTGAACATCTCTGGACTACCACTGCGCAGAACTAGAACCACTCAGTATCTCAGATAAAGTGACAATGTTTTTTTAAATAGTGACTACTTTGTCCAATTCTTATTTTTATTCTTTATTTATTGTACATAGAAAAACCACCCCACGTATACTTTCTTTTCATAAAATTAGGGGCCAACATTTTGAAAATCATGTTCTGAACGTTACGGAAACTTTTTTTAATTCTTTTTTTTTTTAAAGTAATGAGTGTGTAGTTATGTTTCAGTGATGCTATTTTATCCCAACTTCCAGTCACACAGCGGGTTGCTAATCACCTTGGGGAAATGAAGTCACATGTATCTTCTTGTTAAAGGCTAAACAATCCTAAGAAAATGAGGTAACAAAATAATAGCTCTTTGGGGGCAGCATGGCTGCTGGTTTAAGCCAAAGTTCACTGCTGGGTTTAGTGACTCCAAGATGCCTCAAGGTTGGCTGCTGAACACTGAAAGATGGATGCAGCTGCTTATGTTAGTGAGTGTCCACGGCAGGAAAGTACAGCAGCAATAGCAGGCCTTTAAGCTTGCTTCCAAATAGCCTGGGTATTGGTAAGGGTTTTCTTCACCAGAACCAAACTAGCACCATTTATCATGTCCATCTTGATAAGCATGGCAAATTCAGTATTTTCTGTTACAACTGGAAATCCTGAACACAATTTATCTGCAGAATGCTGTACAGCTAAATGCCAAACGATGGAAAGAATAAAAATCCCCACTGCAGTACATAATTTTTCTTGCCAATAGCACAAATTTTGGACCCAAGAATTACGATAAAATATTATTGCTGTGTAATTCTATTCAGGAACTCAATAATTATAACACAAATCAACGAGTAATGGTGTCCCACATTGGTCTGATAGCATCTGCTTAACGAAGGAAGACTTAAGCTTATTGAAAGGCCTTATGCAAGTTACTGTTTTTTGTTTAAAGTAATATTGCTTCCTCTCTATTGCTCTGAGTTTACTCAGCAGTTTATAGTACCTGCAACATGGAGGATTTTATTGCTTTTGTGCTAAAAACATATTTCCCCTTATTGCTGAAATCTTACTGTTAGGAGAAATGGTTAAAAAAAAAAAAAAGATGACAATCTAAAAAAATCCTCTCCCAAGCTTTGAGGATGAACATATGAAAAACTGACCACACTAAATTTTTCCCATCAAGATATAACCTGTTACTAACTTCAGGTCAAGTGCTTTAATAATAAATAAACATGAACTTCAATTCTTTAAACTAAATTACATATTAAGAAATAAAAGTCTTCTGTCACTACAATGGAGATGTGAAAGCTACTTCACTGTACAGAGAATGGTGAATCTGACCTCCCTGGTCTTACACATGGGTCTTGTTCGATGGAACAAAAAATATCAGAATCCTGCAAGCTGGTGGAATTTGTGCCAGTTTCAGAGGGATCTTGGATGGGTACCAGCATCTCACCATACAGAACTGGGGCCTATCCTGTAATTCTGAGGCGACAGCAGAGAATTGTTAAATTCCACAGGGTCTGGAAAGTGGCTGTCTGTCAAACAATCTTTCTCTGCAAGTGAGGTCAGCAGCTTCACACACACAGCTTTGGCCCTACTCTCAAGAGCTGATTCACAGGTGTGTTATATAGCACCTGTCAAGTACTGCAAACCATGTTAAAGTTTGGCCTGACAGCTGCAGGCAAACCTATGTCATTGACTTCCAGTAGAATTTTCTGGCCTGTGCTGCACAGTCTTAATTTAAGAACATATTTCTGGAAGCGACAACATCCTCACTGGAGGTCACAGCAGAGGTTTGGGAGGCAGAATCACATTTCTCATCTGTATGTGGTGAAAGGCAACCATGCACTGCTCCTCAAACAAGGGCAAATCCCACCCCTACGAGCTAGCTTTGTGGGACTGCTATAATTAATCCTTCTTTCCTCTTTGACATGCACTGTTCCTCAGGAGAGAAGCTTCCAATTACAAATCTCTCTGCTCTGGCACAAGGAAAAGGTTGGCTCCCCCAGCGCTCTGGAGAGCCTCTGGTGGATTTGAGCAGCCTGTGGAGCGAGGAAGATGACAAGGACACCAGGTGAACCAGCATGAGAGGATGACATTACCTCCCTCTGTGCTGGTTTTTTTTCTGGCTTCCCCATCACACAGGTATTGTGTAGAGAAAAATGCTAATGCCTGTAAAGTTATCCAAGAGGATGAGAACAGGTCTGCATAAGCAAAACAACAGCTGCCCTCTGGACTGAATTTTGGGCATAGTTGTAGCTTTTATCATCATCATACTTTTAGCAATTTGATAAAGAAGAACAGATGCAGGAAAAAGGAAGGGGGTAAACTTTGCATAACTAACTTATTTTTTTGCTCTTAAAAGTGCCGTTCTACATTATTGAGCCTCCCTACATTATTCATCTTGTGACTTTTACTGCCATTAATTCCCAATACTTTGCATACTTGCAAAACTGCACATATACATAACACAGATTTCTATGAAGTATTTCTTATACAAAAATTCAATTACTGAAGTTTCATTAACATTCAGAAGTAGATGAAGAACACCAATATCCTACACCAAGCAGAAGTCATAGTTGAACTCTGCTGAGCATCTGTAAATCACAGGGAAGCCAGGGGAGCTTCAAATTCACAGCTCTACTGGATCATGCCATGCAATTAATAAACTAATCAGATTACAAAGTAAGAGCCAAATATCATGAAGGTTGAACCAAGTAAGCAATGGAATTTAAACCCAGCATTGCAACTAAAATTAATTATTGCTCATAAAAATGTCTACAGAGCCTTGTTTACAGACAACTCACTCACATTTGAGATTCAGCTTTGTGTATAGCATATGATTCTTAATGTCACAGAAACTTTGCCACAAAAAGCTACAGTCATCCGAATGTCCACATGAAAAGGACTGCTTCCATCTGGAAAAATCCAGACCAGCAATGCAGTTGTCTCTACTATCTCTACTATACAGGTATATTTTTTCATTGAACTGTAAATATTGCTATTTTTACATTTGAGTTTGTTTGGGGATTTTTGATGGAAAGTATTGAAGCAATAATACAGTATGCTGACTTAGACATTCAAGGGAAAATAACCTCCTACTGATGCCAGGACATGAACACATTTAGCTCCCATCAACACTAATGGAAGTGGTACTCTAAACTTCATGAACTGACATGAGGGCACACCATAAGTTTCACAAAGACATATGCCAGGAAGATTTTCTCTGTGACAACAAAGTCTTCAAATTAGAAAACAATGCTTTATTTCTGTTGCATTCTAATGTGGCTTCAGTGAAAGGTTAGAAGAAGTTTGAAATTTAACCATTCATGAGAGGAAGCTCTGCTTTTTAGACCAGAACTATCATCTTACAATGGAGTGAACTGACATGGCTACAGTGCAAAGAATCACATTCTGTAGTGGATGAAACTGCCAGAAAAGGAGAAAACACTTTTTTTCTCATCTTGCAATTCTGGTTGCATACAATTATGAACCAGATATGCTCTGAGAATTTACAAATGTCAGTATTTAAAATTACAGAGAAGAACAATGAAAACAAGTGCTAATAGTTTTGACTTGAAAACAAACTTAGGAAAACCATTTCACGTATTGCTAAATATGTGCTGCAAGCAATTTGGAGATTATTTTATTAAAGATTTTTTTAACTCTTCTGAGAAGACACACTTGTCTGAGAAACTTAAGTGTTTGATCTATTACAGACGCATAGCCAAAAGAGGCCACATTGTTTCATCAGTTTCAGAGATTCTCCCCCCCTCAGTTAGTTTTAAAATTAATAGCATAGTGATCTCTGACATCCCATATCTAAGGGAAAACATATGGCTGACTTCTGAAAATGAAAGCAATGCCTATCATTTGGTTTAACATCCAGCCGGAACTCATAAGAAAACAGGTAACCCTTAAAAACAATTATCAACCTAATTCATGCTGAGATATAAAATAAAAAGCTGTACAAGTACTTCCTCACTTAGAGCAAATTTGCTGCACCGAGATCACAATAAATACCAATAAATCAGTACAATTGGCCATTATTTTGAAGAGCATTCTGATGATATACATACGCAGTAACAGGACTTGGGTTTTCTTTTTTTTTTGTTAAAAAAAAAAGAATTGAAGAGAAGGAAAATATCCTGACAACAGATTGTAACATGCAGTATAACTAAATTCAATCACATAAACAATTTCAAAGGAGGTATGCTGTTTCAACCCAATTTTAATCAGAAAGCTGAATGTAAAATCATGGCAAACATGGCAAAGTCTGGGTAATATGACAAAAAGACCCTGAGCAACATTATAAATCTGTAAGAACACTGATTAATTTGATTTTGGAAATCTCCCTTAAACCACTCAATTGATTTCGGTCACTGGGGTTTTCTGTTTACAAAAAGGTGAGTCCATCCTGTGGTTTTTCTCTGAACCCATCACACACCATTTAATGAATGCATCTAAACCAAAGACAGAATGTCTGGAAAGTAACATGCTAAGGAGCGTCCTCCTGGCTGCCAATCAGACATCACTGGGTGATCTTGCTCTCTGAGACAGGTTAGAAGGAATACAGCCACAACAGACGAGCCAAAGCGCTTTCTGTATCTCCTGGTTTCTAAAAGCATATATGAGAGGATTGATAATAGAATTGTAGGTAGCTGGCAGGAGGGTGGCATAGGTGTATATAGAAGGATAGGTGTAATCTGCTATTAAAGAATAGAGTGTAAAAGGCATCCAGCAAGCAGCAAAAGTCCCCAAAATAATGGCCAAAGTAGACACTCCTTTTCGGGTGGTCACATAGTGGGAAGTGGCCAGGAAATGGTGTTGCAAGGCAATCTGATGGGCATGGCGCATCACAATTTTACAGATCTGAATGTAGAGCTGCAGCATGAGGGCAAACATAAGCAAGAAAGAGACTGAAAGGACAGCTGCATTATTTTTAGTGAGTGGTCTGATAACACTGCAGGTGGATTCATCTCTGAGGCAGTTCCAGCCCATTACAGGCAGCAGTCCAATACAGATAGATGCTCCCCAGAGCAATATAAGCATGACATAGGTAAAAGTGACAGTCCTCTCTGAATTGTAAGTCAGAGCGTAATACAGGGAGAGGTAACGATCAACAGTAATAGCCAGCAAGCTACCAACAGATGCTGAGAAAGAGGCAACGATCAGTCCAATTGTAACCAGTTTTGTAGCTTCTGATTGCAGAAGGTAGGCAAAAACAAAATTGATGATCAATCCAATGCCCGCTAAGAGATCTGCCAGCGCCAGGCTGCCTATCAGGAGGAACATGGGGGCGCGAAGACTGGGATTATGGAAAATTATCAGAACCACAATGGCATTTTCGCAGGAGATAAGGGTCCCTGAAGTACACAAGACAATGTCCCAGGGGTTTACCAAAAGCTCTGGCTCAGGGTCTACGACAGGAACCAGGGAGGAGCCTGCAGCTGAGGCATTCTCTGTAGAGCTGGCTTCTACATGGTCCTGAGGCAGCCAGCTCAAATTAACCTTCAGATCTTCATTCATTTTAACCCCTGTCTTCTTCAACAGAAAGACATTATTTTTAATGTTCAGGCACAGCACTGGACATATCATCCCCCCCGGAACATGCATCACCCCAGTCAGCAACACCAACCTAATGTGCAGGCAGGCACTTGTTACATAAATGTGACAATAGAAAACAAAAACAAAAAAAGACGGGGGCGGAGGGAGGGAGAGGTATTTAAAACTGCCCGAGATTATCCACCAAGGGACAGACAGAGGCGCGGAGGCTGAGTGACCCGTAGGGCAGTTCCCTTCAGCTGCACAGGGATGAAGGCACGGCACGGGAGGCAGACCATAAAACAGCTGAAGCCCCCACTAAGCGCCGCAATTTTGGGTGGGGGCCTCCTGCGGGGCGGCGTAAACCCCATTATCCAGCGGCCACGATTCCAAAACGGGATTATTATTTTTCGTCGCGGCGGGAGCGGACAGGATGGGGAAGGGAAGGGAGGGGGTGGGGGAGAATATCCTTCACCGACCCCCAGTGAGGAAACCCCGCCCG
>VYXB01001099.1:484704-644261 GCA_013397135.1 Pachyramphus minor
AGGTGCGCGCGGAGGAGGCGGTGGGGGGGGAAGAGGGCGGACGCCCCCTCCCCGCTCCTCCCCGCACCCCTGAGGTACCACCGCACCACCTCGGAGGCGATGGTTCTCCCTGAAACCGGCCTTACAGTGGGCAGCTGGCTTTTCTTTTGCAGCAAGAGCCTCCTGAAAATTGTTTAAATCGAAACTGGCCGTATACCGTGAGGATAGTCAATTGCTGCGGGCATGGGTTTGCCTAGGGAGTTTGTTGTGTCTCCGCCCTTGGGGATACTTAAAAGCTGATGACATCACCATCCCTGGCAGTGTTCAAGGCCAGAGTGGACAGGGTCCTGAGTGACCTGATCTAGTGAGTGGCATCCATGTCCATGGCAGAGGGATTGGAACTAGATGATCTTGAAAGTCCCTTCCAACCCAAACCATTCTATGGTTTTATGATTCTATGACATGGCCCTGAATGACCTTTTCTAGCTGATCGTGCTTTGAGATGTGGGGCTGGACCAGATCACCACCAGAGGCACCTTAGAGCCTCAATCATTCTGTGATTCTGTGGTCTATAACCATGTGAAAATGAATCACAGAATGCCAGAATCAATTAGGTTGAAAAAGACTTCTGAAATCATAGAGTCCAAGCTATGACAGAACACCACCACGCCAACTATACCATGGCACCAAGTGCCGTGCCCAGTCTTTCCTTAAACACCTCCAGGGATGGTGACTCCGCCACCTCCCTGGACAGTCCATTACGATGTTTATTCACCCCTTCTGTGGAGAAATTCCTCCTAGTGTCCAACCTAAACCTCCACTTGTGCAACTTAAGACTATGGCCTCTTATCCTGTCACTAGTTACATGGGAGAAGAGGCCAACCCCTCTTAGATACAATCTCCTTTCCAGTAGGTCCTGAATGACATATTCTAACTGGTGCTGCTTTGAGATGCGGATCTGGACCAGACCACCACCAGAGTGGCTCCACCTTGGAGACTATACCATTCTGTGATTCTGTGGCCTATAACCATATGAAAAAAATGGATAAAAGATTTAAAGGAGCAGTATCCAGTATCAGGTCTAGAGCAGGTAGCATGTGACAGTGTGCTGAGAGTTAGGCCAGCCTGGGCATGGGGATGCCTGCTGTCCCTGTTAGAGATACATTGCCAGATTTACAAAGCTGTTACATACTGAGTAGTGCAGGCAGGCTGGTGACACCTGTAGTGAGTTAGAAACTGAACTTGCATATAAGCCACTCGGAGGAGGAGCCACACAAAACAGCTTTAGAGCCACACAAAACAGCTTTAGACAACAGATGCATATGTTTGTGTGCAGCAGGTAGTCTCCCAAGGTCCCCTATACAGTCAGTGGATAGAAGCTTGTCCTCCAGTCAAAACAGTGGGATGAGTTGGTCTATAGAAAAGCCTGGGAAATTTTAGGAAAACATTATTTTTCCTTGTTTACATACCTAAAGCACTTTGGAAAATCTGGTCCTAGGGGGTGATTGGAATCTGGAGAGAAGATTTCCTTCTCCCCTGTTGAGTAATGTACTCAGTAATCACGCATGGTGCCATCCTTCATTCCGGTCAACCTCATTGTGCTAAGCCTTGTGTAACTTTGTTGGATGATTCAAGATTATTCATTCATATTTCTGGTGCCCCTCCTGCTTTATAACAAGGATTAAAAATGGATATCGCCTTGCTGCTGATCACTGTCTTCCAGTTTTATCCACTGATTTCTTATGTGACAGTGTAATAAATACTTTGATCTGGACTGAGTATATTTGGTGTGTTTTATCTTCTGACACTCTTCCATTTAGAACAGTTGCAATAAAAATGCAAAAGCTTTTCTTCAAATGTTTTAATATTTGTTTCACAAATGGGGAAGACAAGCATTTCAATTGAATATTTTAATTTAGGACTTTGGAGAGCTATGTTTATTCACTTAGTTAGTTTGTGAATGATTTCCATTCCAATTAAAACACATTATAAGCAAGTTAATGTTTGTATCCTGTATTGCCAGTTTGTCACTTTTAGTGAGATGGTGCTGTTGTCATTAGGGCAAATGGCATTGATATGGATTTCACCCTGTAGCACAACAGAACAGTTGTAATTTAGAGGAAAATCTCTGTTTAGGCATTGTAAAGATTAACAGATGCAAAAATTAGTGACAGGTCATAGCTAAAGAGCTCTTGTACCACTGCCTTGCTACTTATCTCTGATTCAGATGAGGTTTCCTGACCCTCAAGCTAGCACAGAACAGCCTAGTGCTGGAACAGGAAGCTGAGGTTGAACTGTGCTAGCTCTGGATCTGAGCTAGCATCCCTGTCTGATGCTGTGACTGCCATGGTGATGTACAAAGATACTCTGACCTACCTCAGGTAACACAATGTGACTTTGCATAATATTGGCATATCCTGAGGTGTGAAGTCTAGTGCTGTTTTCTGTCTTGGGTGTAGTTTGGAAGTTACTCACTCTTCAGGCAGTCTGTGACCTGCTGGATCCAGGAGGTTTGGATAAGTTCAGGCACATACACTTCTTTCCTTCACATATCTGCAACTGGTGATACATGGGAACTATTCCTCTGGGGCCATACCCCAGCCATGTCCTGAGTGGCAAGTCTGCTTCCAGGACCACAGGCTGTCCCAGGGATAGAAAGTTTCTTCATAAAGCAGAGATATGAAAAACATCACCTGCTCCAGTGACTTCATGAACAGTAGGAGCATCAGGCTTGGGGATGGATCCTGAGTTACCCAGCAAGTAAATATGGAGCTATCCACAGAAACAAAACAGACTTATTCAAATAGAAAAAAAAAAATTCTGAAATTACACATTGACATACTTTGCACCTGGGGCCCTAGCATCTAGCAGACCTCCCTTCACAAAATCCAGCAGGGTCACATGCTTCTCTTCTTCCTTTCTAGGCACCCTCTATTTTAATCCCTTTGTTTTGACTCCTAAGCTTTAATCCATCTAACCAGAACCAGACTGAAGAAGCTCCATGTCGAATTACAGTCCTCATTACCTGGAGTTATTTTTCCTTTGGATTTTATTTTCCCCCATACATAGTCTCATGGTAACTTAAGTAAAATTAAGCAAGTTCATGTTCTAGTAACAACTATGGCAACCATATAGCCAACTATGGTTTGCTATACAAAGGAAGTGTGAAAAATGCAAATATGTATCAGCAGACTCTGTGCATTTTAGACATGGCTTTTGCTAGAATTTTATTTCAGGAGATTTCAGCTTCGCATTGATTTAATCTTCAGTGTTACATGAATGTCATTTAGACACTCATGCAATGAACCAAACTCTGCCCACGCACAAAACTATGCAGTTATTACTGACCTTTTGGAATCTTTGAACCAGTATACCCTAGGCACTGCACAGCCCATTTAACCTTTTTTTTTTTAAACTTTCTCTTTTTTTCCCCATCCACTGGTAGATTAGGTGTTGGAAGTCTTCACTCATTTTTTCCTGAATTGCTAGGTAAACTGAAAACAATTAGGATCATAACTAAAGGTGGGGTTACTTAGAGAATGTTTTGAGTCCATTTCTAAAGCAAAGAAAGAAAACAGAGCAAAAAAAATGCTTGCCAATATATATCAGTTTAATAGAAAATAAGTCTTGTCAGACAGACACGCTATTATTACAATGGGAAGATATATTTTATTCCCCATGGATAAAACAGATTTTTGAAAGGCATTTGTCTTATCATGCATCATTATAACAGAAGTGCCAATTTTCATTAAAATACTTCTGAAGGGGCTTAAAACCTGTTTTCCTACAACCTCTTAAAACACTAGCTTCCAACAGAGCCTGTGCCAGACTTGCGGTTATTCAATAACCTGCAGGACTGCTGGCAAAGAATGGACAGGTTATAAAGATAGATGGATGTAATGGTAAACAAAGAAGGCAGAGCATTCAGCAGTCAGGCTTGATACAGTTCAGGGCAGTGTATTTTAAAAAGGTACTAAAAAATAAGAGAGAATGCAGGAAAGAGTCACAGAAATTATTCTGAAATACTGAGAAAATGTCTCATAGTGAAGAATTTATAGAAGTTACTCTGTTCGGTTAGTGTAAAAGAAGGTCAAGAGATACATGGCCTACAGCATACTTTCACCAGGATTTTGAAAGGCTCTTGAATCTTACAGAAGAGGGTGTAATGTCTGGAAGCCGAAGTTAGAGAAGTTCAGATTCAAAATTAAGCTCAAATCTTTAATAGCAAGATAATTAGCCACTGGAACAATGCATTCAGGGCAAATAATGGTTCCCTTTCCTCTTAATACCTTCTTGGAAGACACCCTTATCAAAAATAAATTCTGTATAGGCACATACCAGGATAAAAACCTTACCCCAAATTAGTAATTTAAGTAGTAATTAGCAATTTAATTTTTTCCTTGTTGCAGGCTATTATCGCAAGGAGAATTTTCTTATAACTCACAATTTGTTCTCTTCAGATAAAAGAACATGATACTCTGATGATCTTAGAAGTTTGAAAAGAAACCCTTTTCCCTTGGGTGCCAAATGCTTTCAGTAGTCTAGGCTGCTCTGAGAAGTTGTCCTCTCCTAGTGGGCTCCTTGCTTTCATGTCTGATAAATGGCTGAGTATTCACAGTCTTCAGAATTGTATGTCTTGGGAATATGTTTCCCTGTATGCATATCTCATGCTTTTCCTGGTAGCTACTGTGTCTACTGCTTTCTTTAACAGGCTGGATTTTTCTTTTACTTCTTTTGCATATGTACTTTAAAGAATTTTTTTTTTTGGCTGGATTATTCTAGAACTGAAGACAGTATGCTTTGTTTTGACTTTTGTACGGCTTTTCACCATTCTTTTATTACATGTACATAAAGTGCTTTCATGACAGTCCTCACTTAACTGGGAATAAAGCATGAGAGGACTGTGAGAGGCACTGGGCATCTTTAGAGCCCCACAAAGTACTTGGAGTTCTTCAGAAGACCACAGAGGACATCAGCAGTCTGCTCACTTCTCAGGGAACAGAAAACAAGACAAGTGTAATAAAAGGTATTAAAAGGTGTATGTTGTCCTGTGAAAAGTTTGTGCTGCAAACTATTGTATTGACCATGCTTAATAGAAAGGCTGGCTTGCAGCTATATGTGGTTGCTCTGGTTGCTGACAAAGTAATATCCCACAGCTGTAAATGATTCGAGGCACACTGATTATTCTACTTATTTTATAATGAGATAATGGGCATCATGGCTCTTAAAAGCACAGGGAATATTACTAAGAGTATTCTGAAAAACCTGTTCAGTGATAATAGACAACCAACTTCTCTGACAGAAGGGCAAGTAACCATATTGTTGTGACATCTAAATGATCGTATAAATGTTCATGCTTGCACCTTTGTGGAAGTTGTGGTAACAATGCTTAAAGATATTTTATCACACTCACAAATGTCATTACAAAAAGTAGTGAAGTGAAATATATAACAGATCATGACATGGGAAATGTTAGCTGAGTGAGGAGGATGGATGGAGGGGTTGTCCAGACAGATGTACCTCTCCTGCAGAAACATTAGCTTTATTGTCCAATGACTGCTTTGTATTACATGGGATGTTCAGTGAAAAGGATTTAACTGTGAGTTTGATTGGTGGCAAAATCCACTGAATGGAAGAGTTTGACTTCCTCTTTTGTGTCAAAGAGGAAAATCTCAGAAATTCTTTGTGGATCCAGCATGTCTTTCACAGAATTATCACATGTATAAAAGTGACGTTCCACACCAATCCATGTAATCAAATGAAAGTTAGTTGGGTTTTTTTGCCAGGAACAAATCCACTGAAAGAAAAGCTTGCAGTTACACTCTGAACGACAGCACCTTTCTGAATGCTTATTTGCCAATACCAGTGTCAGAGATCCAGGGAATCCAAGTACAATTTAGGACAGATCAGACAGAAGCTTGATTAACTATGATCATATTTAATGATGTGGAGAAGTGGGGAGTTGGAAACTATCACTGTTAGGTTTTAGTTGAGAGGAGTATACTTTCAGTTAGTATAAACTCCTTAGCCGGACCTCTCAAATCTTGAATATTAACAATGGGTGCCATATAAGACCATGTTTATAGAGCAGAGTAGCAGAATTGTTTTTATATTTTCTGGCAAGACATCACAAAGACAAGTTTAAATTTGTGCCTTTTTTTAATCCAATCATCTTCAAAAGAATGAAATATGTGTGTGTGTGTGTGTATTCATTAGGGAGTACATAAGTGAAAGAAAGAATTCTGAACAGAAGAAGAAACTATTCACCTCACTTTATTAAAAGGGAACACAGTAACATTATAAAACTTCCTTAGATTGGCCCGGCTCATCTCACCTCTTTACCTGACTTTCCCAGTTATTTCCCGCCCTGGTCAGTGGTCACCATCCTGTTTATTTTTTAGAGATTATTCTCTAACTCAGACCTGTTTGTCTCTTTGCATTCAGACTCAATCTGTGCCCTATAGATTATGATACTGCCTTTCTTGACCACCTGCATGGTGATAGGTTTTGCCTAGTCCCTCATCACTGAAGCATGATTCTATCCAAGCTCTAATGGACCCTTGTCCAGCTGGTATCCACCCAGAATGCTGCTTGTAGAGGTCACTCACCTAAAGGTGTGGTAACAATTAGAAGCTGTGTTTCCTATTAACTGATCTTAAAGTTCCCTTTTACTCTTCTGTTAAACAAATGGTAATGGAATAAAGTTACTATTGTACTTTTTGTTGGTGTTTTGACCATAACTGTTTGAACCCCTAACTTAATGTCCCTTTTAAAATACTACACAGGAAATTTTCTTTCATTTTGTTTGCCTATTCATAACTGGCGTTTCTTCCGTGCTGTTGTCCTTGTTCTCAACAGTCTAGGAGGGGAGAGAATCATGATCAAGTGACAGTAGTTTATCAAGTTACTCTTTGTTGGCTAAGATGGTCTAACTGCCCATGTCCCTGTTCTCATACCCAGCTGAGACATTAGGTGAATTACTTTATCTTATGCCAAATAGAATTAATGGCATAATTTTGCATTTCTCATGACACAAAACTGATTGCATGGGCAATCACAGACATTTGGTGACTTGATAATAGTAATAGTTTGTCAGAGAATCTAAGAGGTTAGAAACTCTGCAGTTAGTCACAGAATCAGATTGCCTAGAAGAATCTTCTGGAAATCCCTAAACCTGGCTCAAAGCAGACCCACTGATAGAGGTGGTCACCCAGGGCCATGTCCAGTTTCAGTGTCTCCAGAGATGGAGATTCCCCTGTCTCTCTGGGTAACAAATGTGTGAAGTAGAATGTTTCTAAAGTTAAACATTGAAAGAAAGTAATGAAAATCAGTAAGAAATTGTAATGGTTGATATGACACTTTTTTTTTATCATAGTAAACAAGTAAATATTGCTGGGTTTCTTTTAGTGCCTGACAATATTTTTGTTATTTTTCCAAGTGGTAAAAAAATGTAATAACATTGCTAGTAACTTTTGGGGATTGAGAAGGAAACAAGTTAGGTTTTGTTTAGAATAATGGAAAACTCTTCACAGTAATACCTTTAGCACAGACTTGAAAATGCAGTGATTAAGGCTGTATTCATAATGAAGTTTTCTTAATGTGTGTCATATACATTAGAACTAAAGACAGTAAAATTTAAACTGCCTTGTAACATATTTTTATGTGTTAAACATGATTGAAATGTTAATTTATATGAGGAAATTATTTGCTATATTACTTCACATTTCTGTTTGTTTTCATGTCTTTTGGTGCAAAGCAGTTATGGGCTCACCTGTTAATAGTCATATGATTTGATTTTGGTTTACACCTTAATTTCTGCCTTCCTCCCATCGTCATTAACTTTGGCCTTCCCGCACTATCAAAACACCCACTGATGTTTGGGGAAGAACTGTAGACTGTGGAATATATTGCTGGACTCAGGTACTTCAGAATAATTGTGCTGTTAGCCATAATGATGAGGAATAACTTATACTGAATTTTCATGTGATTGCAGTAATACTGAAATTTTAAGAGCTAGAGTTGTTGATACATTTGCTTTTGGGACGCCCACCTCAAATACTAATAAACAATTTCTTCAAAAATTTTGTAATTTACAGACAAATATTAACAACATTGTCCAACTTGGTATTTAAACTCTATAAGGCTGCAGATGTCTAGAGCAATTTCTGATTCAGAAGGAGAAAGAATTTTTTAATATCTGTAAGGCTAACTATAGCCTATCATGAATTATAAACTAGATCACAAGCTTCTAATATTTTACTATCTGGACAGTGACCCAGAACAACCTCTTTCTGTGGCATAAAAGTGATTAATTTTCATGGCTCATTCATCCATAGAAATATTTTCAGCTGAGATGACCAGTTTCTGTAATGAGAATGATTTTGAGTTACAGGTTTCTGAAGTTCACAGAGAAAATATCTATTCACAAATCAATTATTTGTAACTGCTATCAGTTCTTACTATGGCTTTTATGTGCAGACATGCTAATTATAACTCACCCATATTTTTGGTTCAGTGATCGTGCTTAAAATTTAATTTTTTAGATTAGCAATTGTTCTCATTTAAATTCTAAGATGCTTTAAATTGGTGACTTAAATTATGTATATTATGATTGAAATTAAGTCTTGAAAATTACATGCTTATTAGCATGTATTGTCTAAAAATTAGGGTATGGTCATATCTTGGAGGAATTGCTATAATGCTGGTGTTTCCCTAAATGCCAAATGCTTTATACATCTGACATTTAAAAACCATAAAAGAAAGAGGAATGGTAAAATATGTGACCATAGAGCTGATAATTGAAAAGTGGCCTTAAAAAGCCAGGTCCATAGGGCTGCTACCCTGATCATAGATGCAGGAGGTAAGTGATTAAGCATATAAACCTGTGAAGATTTATAAGAACAATCATTATTCACAGCAGTCACATGAATTAAAAATAGTACTAGAAAGAAGGATTAAGGATCAGGAGGAAAAGTGTGATGAGCAGAGCTGGTGGTTCATCATGAGTTCATTTACATGACTGTAAATCTGTAACTGCTCGATGTCACCTCTACATATTTGGGTTCAGTACCTGACTACCAGAGTTATGGTAGGGAAATTGGGCTGAGATATCAATGGCATAAAAAGCCCAAATGTACAGCTACTGTACACATGTAACTGAGAGCATTGGGCTGCCTTGGCTTACCCTGATGGAATAGCAAATACATGCCAAGTAAATACAACCACTGTCTCTATTGCAATAAAGTGTAGAAGGAACTCCTGAATACAGCATGTATTTAGCGTCCTTCAGAGACCTCTGTCCCCTGCCTTTAAGAGGAATGAATATTCAAGGAATTCCTGAGATGAAACAGTTGTGAGAATGATGCTTGATTATGATGAAGATTCTATCCTTTAGTCTGATGGTTTGCAGTGTAATTTTATCTGCTCATTCTGTTAAAAATTGCTCACTGGGGAAATTACAACCACTAAAAGCATTTGGGGACTTCAAGCCTGGTTGGAATGATTTTTCTCTCATTTTTCTCTCTCTGGCAGGGGTGGAAATATAGCACTTCTTCCCAGGGTTGAAAGGGAAGGGGGGGTGGGACAAAAACCATCGGAAGCAGTTCTCCCGGGAGCCTTCCCTGGGGAAAGCACCACTTCTGAATCTAAAGTAATGCTGTTCCAGTGCCTTTGTGTAAAATTAGCCCACAGTCGTAGCTTAACACTTTGTAGCAAACTCATTCACAGCACTGAAGAATCTAGCCTTGCTTTTTGTATCTTTTCACTTTGTTTAGCTCTGGTTTTAACTAGCTTGCTAAAAGGGTTGCTATAATCCTTCAGGTTTCAGCTGAATTCAGGAGAACTGCTGTATGTGCCAATAACCACCCCAGAAATGCGCTGAACAGAAGCTATAATAATCCTGTGTCCTCATTTATGGATAAAATGACTGCTACAATTCTTCTTTCCATCTTTCTTTCTGAAGCTCTGTGGCACAGTGGTGGTTTATAGTGCACAAAACAGGACAGAAGACAGCTAAGTGGCCAGATGAGGGAGTACAATGCTGACCAACTGTAACGTGAGAAGGTTCTGAATTCCTGTGTGGTGGCTATTGTATAGAAAAAGTAAATGTACCTTTGCTTATGTCCTTGCAACTCTAAAGTTCCTGTAGCATAAATGCTGCAAGCCATGAACTGGAAGTATTCTAGCTTAAGTATTTCTGCCTCTTACATGTTTTTGATTAATTCTATGGATATTCATTGTGGGCTTGAGACCAGCCTGTCTTTACATCATTATCTTGTGTGCTAAGCAGGATAAGTTGTGAGTACAGGAGCTGGCAAACTCTGAGATGCAGATACGTTATAGATCTGTATCCATTCTGAGTAATGAATCCAGTGGCAGGACCTTGAAGTTGTTATTGCCTCTACTTGTCACAGCCCTCTTAAAATTCAGATCATCATGGTGGAGAAGACTACATTTCTTGGGGTTAGAATTTTTGTAATGTTTTGGCTGAAGTGTTTTGGTATAAGGGAAGCTTTTGGGGAAATTTGGGATAAAATGTGTTTAGCATGTCACTGAGTCAGGACTCAATGACCTACAACAGGTTTCAAAAAAAGGTCTGGTTTTTATATGTTTGCTGAGTACACAAGACAGGGAGCTTGGATCCACCATCTGGCAAACATGAAGCATATATGCTGGTCTGAAAGGTGCCCCGATTATGGCTGTAATTAGCTGCTTGAACTGGGTACTTGGAAATGTGACGAGCATTGTGAGACAAGAAGATATAGCAAGTGCATTATTAAGCAAAGCAGTGAGTTAGAGAGCGTATGCTCATCCCTGATGGTGGGCTGATAATGAATAGGAAAATGTATGATATGATGTAAAGAGGAAATAAATACATATACAATAGAAGCTGGAATGTGCAGTTGTTAATCTCAGACTGCTGAAGGTTTCCAACTCTCAATCTCCATTTTGATTCCTAAATTGCTACACTTTTGTATATTCTTCTATAAGTGATTAATCTGGTCTTAATTTTAGTCTTTATTTCAGAATTCAGATCTGTGGCTAAGAGGAAAATTCTGAGCCACTCAGTAGAGCTGGTAAGCACCCCATTTATGAGAGAAAGAGATCTATCAACCAGTAACTGACCCAGTGTATTTTTCATTTATGCCTGAAATGTGTTTACTTGCTTTTTATTTTTCTGGTGGTTTGTTTGTTTGTTTTGCTAAGTGCAACCTTCTGAATATATATATGAAAAAACGAGGAACATTATATAAATCATCAGTACTCTTGTGTCATTCTTTAACCCCAGCTGGCAACTAACTAATCACACAGCTGGTCCCTCGCTCCCCACCCCTGCAGCAGGAGGGTGCGGAACAGAATTGTAAGGGTAAAGTGAGAAAACTTGTGGGTTGAGATGAGAACAATTCAATAATTGAAATAAAATAAAATAATAATATAAGTATTTATAAGTTATAATGAAAAGGAAGATAATAATAATAAAAAAAGAGAGTTAAATAAAACCCAAGAAAGACAAGTGATGCAAAATGAAAAACAACTGCTCACAACCAATGACCAATGCCATTTCCCAAGCAGCAGCCTTCAGCCAACTTTCCCCCTAGTTTATATACTCAGCATGACACCATATGATCTGGAATACCCCTCTGGTCAGCTGGGATCAGCTGTCCTGGCTGTGTCCCCTCACAACTCCTTGTGCATCCCCAGCCCACTCACCAGTGGGGTGATGTGAGAGGTAGAACAGGCCTTGACTCTGTGTAAGTGCTGCTCAGCAGAAACTAAAACATCCCTTTGCTATCAACTGTTTCCAGCACAAATCCGAAACACAGCCCCATACCAGCTACTGCGAAGAAAATTAACTCTATCCCAGCCCAAAGCAGCGCATCTTGATGAAAATGGTTAAAACACACTTCATCCATTTTCAAGATACAAATGTTGCCCGCTACAGTGAAACCTCCAAGGACGCACCCACTGGCTTGTACTATTTATGAGATATGTATTATTTATTTAACCTAAATATTCTTGTATGCTTTTCCATCAAGCAAAAAAAAAAAGCACGAGAGATTGTATGACCAGTGTATTGACAAGATGCCTGAAACTACTCGTCTTAACCATAGGAACACTGTGCTATGATTATTCTTTTTTTTTTTTTTTTTCCTGCTCTGTAGCTGCCATGGTGTAGTTGTGATCAATTCCACAGACTGATTTCTTTTTTTTTCTGGTCTTTTGTTTCAGTGCTTTAACATTTCATTGCCTGTACAGTATGTAAGCTATTTTTACCAGAGTGAAGCAAAGTTTGGAATGTATTTATTTTAAAGCATTTCAGTTCCTCTTTAAATTAGTAGATGTATGAGCGGACTCATTAGAAGTGAGTCAATCTGAATTATTTCAGAATAAATACAAATGTTAAAAACTAGCCAGGTTTGGCAAAAAAAGAAAGGAATCTTCCTCATAGGTTTCTCAGCTGTGCCACAGCTTATAAAAGCAAGCCTTGCAGAAACCAGAACTTTGTCTGAAATTTGTAATTGATTACCTTGGTTATTGTCAAACAGTTTTAAAATTGAAATAAATAAAATCACTCACAACGTTAAACCCAAAACACTTTGGCTGCAGCTTGGTTTCCAAAATGTGGAACACATTTAATACTAGTTTGAATAGACCTATGGTTTGGCCACCCGATTTCATTCTGTTCTAAACACCTGTTTTCATTTAGCTGTACAAGATGGACCTCAATTCTGCTCTTAGCTTTACTCTCCAAACAGTTCCACTGAAATCAGCGATAGCAGTTGATTTTGAACACAATCCACAGTATCACACTTCATTTCTTCTGGAAAAAAATATTAGGGAAAAACTACAGTATAACTAGCCAAAGTGATGTGAATTTTATAAGATGACTGTAATACACTTAAAACTCAAGTGTGCTCTTGTAGCTTCAGTCTCTTCTTTCTCTTTGGATGCTAGCTCATTTCTCCTGCCCTTGTGTTACTTGAAAGCTGACACATTTCATGCAGAATCTCCAGGAAAGATTTGTGACAGGGCAATATTTCAAGGAAATAGAAGCAAAGTGAAGGAAAACAAGTAAAATGTCCAACAAATGAACCAGATGGTTCCTTCAATATGCATTATTAGTTCATTTGTTGGTACAGTTTAGTCCAAAAATCCAGGCTGGTTTTTGACCTTACTTTTTCATTTTCTGTTCTAGTGGATTTAAAAGAAAAAACAGCTCCATGATGAATCTATATGTCTGATGACTTGATGCATGCAATTTTAAAAAGTTATTTGTAGTATTCAACTTTGTCACTAGTTTTACCATTCTTATATGTAATAATTTTTGATACATCATTGTACCTAGCAAACATTTTCAAACAAGGTACTTTGGTCTGCATCGCTAATATTATATTGTTATTGTGTTATAGAATTAGTGATAGATTAAACTAATTTTGTAATTTCTTTATTGCATACAATCCATCAAAGAAGACTTTTAGCAAATGCTTATTTTAATGTCTTGTCCACTATTTTGTTTTACTCAATAGTTAAGATATGGGCTTGGCTTTTGAGAAATAAAAGCTCAAAATCATGTTTTGCTACATACTTCGTTTGTAATTTAAGTCCCCATGCATGGGAACAAAGTTAATGTCTTGTGTCCTCCAGCCACCCAGTTTCTCTCTGTATATAGTTTAGGGTTAGATAATCCCCGAGTGTAATTTCAATTTGCTTAGTTTAGGAAGGACCAGTCACTTTGAAAGTGCATGCTTCTCTTTCTCTTCATGATATGGGGAGCCAAGGTCACTGCTTTAGATCGAGAAACCTAAAGCCCATTCAGGTGAACCTCAGTTTTTCAGTGTTTCAGCTCCTCCTCTGTGAAGCAGACATAGCAGCATCACCATTCCTCAGGAAGCTGCCATAAGGATGTTAATAATTATGAGATATTAATGAATCATAATCGAAGATATATGAATATGAAGATTTACCTCATGAGAAAAGGAGAGCTTCTATCTCCATCCAGTTGAGACTTCCTTGTAATTTTGCATTTTAGCAAATATACTTTTGCTACAATTTAGTATTAGAAAGATTTTTGTATATAGAATATGGAAAATCTGAATTTTTATGTATTTTGTACAGGCTTATTTAAAACCCAAAATGTAATGGTATGTATTTTACCAAGATTGCTAAGGAAAGGACAGGCACCTTAAAAAACCATCAGCAATCCATTTTACAGGCATCCCTCTGAAAAGTTCCCGTGTGAGGGGCCATAGCAAAGAGGGATTTGAGACTTGCTAAATACCGTGTGAAAGTTTTGCTCTTGACTGTGTAATTTGAAGGGCATCTTGCATTCTGGAGTTCCATTTCCAGCAGTGAATGTAGTAAAACATAGGCAGTTTGAATTGACCATGATGACCTCATATCACTTTGCAACAAAGACAGGAAGCTGCATAATCAGAAATGTGTTTAGCTGGAGGAAGTTACTTCAGAAAACTTTCTTAAGTTTATCTGATCTCTTTTTTCTATTGTTAAGACAGTACATGGAAGATGACTCGATTAAATGTCTTTGTATGAATCATTATAGCCAAGGAAAATAATACATGAAATGGTAAAACCAACGGTAACCTCCTGAGTCTTTCTAATGGGGTGTGTTGCTGTTCAATATAACCTTCTCTTTGTGTATGTAGGAGTGGATCTATGGGAAAGTTGGGCTGTCTGAAGGTGGTTCTTCCTCAAAGTAAATAGTACAGGCTGTGTATAGGGAGTAAATATTGGTGTGATGTGCTTCATGGGTTAGTGAACTCCTGCATATGCTACAGCATTCCCAGTGTTATATCAGTTAACATTATGTCACTCCTTGTTCTTTTTTGTCTTATTGCAGCTCAGTAACTGATAAGTTCAGAATTAATGTGCAGCAGTAACTCCCCATGGAGCAGATATTTAAGGCCAGTATTTTAATATCAGAATCCCATAGGTACAAATTGAAGCCAATCTCTCCTTGCAAGATTTACAGCTCTCTTTCTGATTAGGAAGAGCCAGACATTGTTTCCTGGAATGTCAGTATTGTTACAGCTCAGTAATGGATGTGACACTAATTAAAGAAAGCAGAGGAGACAAAAGCATTTGTGTTGTAACTTTAGCAAAGCTGCAGGCAGATATGTATTTGACCCTAGGTGTTGCATTTTGTATACCTGCACAGAATAATACTTTTATCTCTACCAGTAGTTTGTAGAGCAGCTCACTTTCCTTGTGGGTACTCTCTTTTATATTAGGCACCTATTGGTGATGCAGAAGCATTTGCTACTTTTTCCATGGAACAAGCTGTGTGGTTCAGGGAAAGCACATTTTATTTCATGTGCGTTTTCTTACGGAGCAATCTGCTCTTTTGTCTTTACAATGAGAATGAAAGAAGTCTGAAAAAATTAAGCGAGAGCCATGGTTCATAAGAAAAGTAGTGGAAATCTCTGATACAAATGGGATGGAATAAATGAGAAAGAAACTATTAAAAGGCTGTTTATCCTCACTAATCAGAAGGAAGTGGCCTGTAGTGTAGCATTTCATGAGGGGAGCATTCCATTCCTTTATAACTAGCTACAAACTTGGAAATAACCAGGACTTGGAGAGAAGGTCCTGACACCCACCTAGCTTCTCTGGGTCTGCAGCACTGCCCTGGCAGCTGGAGCTGTCAGGATGTAAACTGAACTTCAAAAAGTGCCAGTAGCTCTGTATAAAAAATGTACACATGTATCACAAAATTGCTGTAAGGAAAAATTCACCCAGTCCTTGGAGTCTGAATGCCCTTTGTTTTATTCCCTCTCTTTATATTGTTTTGAGCAGGTTTGCCTACTTGGCATCTTGGCTGTGTGATGTACACTTGACTGGGAAAATGGAGAAAGGCAGGTGGTTTTCCAGTTCCTTTATGCTGAGGTAATTAACTATGTGAATGTGTTTTAATACATATCTGTGCAAATGTACCTACATGCATGACTTACAAGGGACACTCTTCTGCTTGCTAGAGAAGGAACAAAACCCTTCAGTCTTTACCCACAATTCCCTTCCTGTCATACTCTGCACACCCAAAGTGGGCGCTGTCCTGGTCCAGCCCTGTACAGCTGCATGGGGTCCTGCTTTCTGCAAGCAGTCATATGTGGGTCCAATGCTATGCTACGTGTAGAGAGATTGCAGGGTTAAATATTTTGTTCACTTCAACACTGCTGTAGTGTTTTTCAGATTGTCTTCAGGCTGGTGTCATTACTGGTTGTCACAGCATGCTTATTACAGCATTGCAGGGAGCTGTCACCGCTGCAGAGCAAAAGCAAGCCTGTCTGCTGTTACCTACCAAGGGGTCAGTGCTTTACTGATTAGTGCACGGAAGATATACTGCTGTGCAAATAAAACCATCCAGCGCTGTCTGTAATGGCAGAAATGGTTAATTGTGCCATGAATAAAAATCCTGAATACATAAAATGCTGGAATAACAGCCTTGTTTCCTTTAGGTAAGTGTGTTCAGTTGGTTCAGTTAAAAATTGTATTGGTCCAGGGTCCTGTTATTATCCCGCTATTGCTAACTTCATTAATACCTCAGTGCTGACAGGAATCATTTTGTTCTAGTTACTACACAATGACGGAGCTTAGGGCTTACCAGTGAGGACAGTGGAAGGTGTAACAGATGGTTGGGGGAAAAAAACACCCAAAACCAGATGGGCCAAGGAACAGGTGGTGTGTGAGAGAAGGGGTGAGATGACAGTGCAGCAGGTTTTTATAAACCTGATCATTAGTTCTGTTCATGTGGCTGTGTACTAGGTATGCTCATCTAGACTATATAACAGAGCTCAGTCTGGAGGCATTTAAGGCCACAGTGGCTGGGTGAGGGAGGACTCAGGTCACATATGAAAGGCAGAATCTGAAAAAGCTCTGACAGGAGGAAGAATTAAGCTTTTGGGCAGATTTTACTCTGTGAATTTTTGAGATGTATTAGAGTAGCAAGGAGGCAGTGAAAATAACCCCTTTCTTAGCTGATTAGGGAGGTTACTCTCACTCACAGAGTTGGTGAATTGGCCTCTGGGATCTTTTGTTACTTGACAACCCAGTTGACAGCTTTTAGTCTTCTCTTTTAATGTTTAATTAATTCCATATATGTTTCACATGGATATTAATTACACAGCTTGACTCTAAGTTTGAGTTACTTTTTTTCCACTTCTCTCTTCCCCACAGTTAGTGTTTACGTGGGTTTTCCTCACAGTGATCTGAAGCAAAGTACATATTATCTCATATCTAAACAGCAGCTCACAAGACACAGTGTTACATAGCAAAGGTAAAAAAGGAAAAGTGAAGGGAACAAGGGGATTATGAAAAAAATGTATTAGGATCCTTTTCCTATATCCAAGTCCTAAAATGAAGAAATGTTCCTCTTTTGTTTAACCAAGCGAAACTTCCTGAGGGGTAAGAAGCAAACAATTACCACCATAAAAGAGTTATGAGTTATATTTCAAATAACATTTTTGATTATGCTTTGCACATCTGATCCTCCTGCTGGTGGGAGCCAAGGGTCCTGTAAACCAGAAACCAAGCAGTTCAATGTTCATTGAGTGTTTATTGTCTTTTTTTTCAGGTTACATTGTAGTTTGTTTAGCCATTATCTAACAGTAAATAAAAAAGATGAGAAGTTTGCTGATTCATACTTTGAAATGTACAGATTTTAAAAATGTAGTTATTGACATATTGCAGAATAAAATAAAGAAGTCTGTCAATGATGAAACTGCTGCCCTACTCAGACAGCAGTAAAAAATGCAGGGACAAAGCCTGTAACTCCAAATGTTTGAAACCGTGACTTGCACATCTAAAGCTCATAAGATTAACCTTCATAATACAAGGTGATTTTTTTTTTAATTTAGTAATAAATCGTGATTGTCTTATTTGCCCTCTGTCTTTGAGCCATTAGGATTCACAGGAACACCCAGCCCATGTTTGTAACTTATTTGCTCTCTTTTCCACATACAACAGGGCTAAATTATGTCTCTAAAAGTGCTGAAATTATGTCTCTGGTGAAGTCTCTAAAAGTATCTAGCTATTTAAGTGTTTTACTATCACTTTTTTCCATGGTAGGTACATGACTAATAATTCTGAGCCCAACTGACATTATTTTAAAGGTGATGAACTGAGGCAGAGAGATAAAGACCATGATTCTCTTCCTTTTGCTCATTAGCTATAGTTGTGACTGTGAGCTGTATGATGCAGAGGACTGTCTTCATCTATATTGCACTGTGTATAATACAATGCCACTGGGATATAAACAGTAAACAATGATGATATACAAATTCAGATAACTAAGCAGCTGCCTCTACCTTTGCTGCTTTGAGAATTTGAGATCTTGTCTTTAGTAGGGGCATAAGGCAGACACATAAAAATTGAATCCTTTTTTTTGTTTTTCGGAAAGGAAGTTTTGTACATTATGTTTGAAAGATATTGTGATTATTAATTTCAGGAGAAATTAAATTGTGCATAGCTCAATTTGAAAAATTGTTTCTTTAGGCATCCACAGTACCAGTGCCAATTCCAGAAATTTTGTTGGTGTTTGGGGAAGTAAGGCAAACAAACAGAAGACTCCAACTTACATTGTAAGAAACCCAGGAGACAAAAAGAAAAAAAAAGAAAACAACCTAAATCTCAGATATACAGAAGGTCCATAAACTGCTACAGAAGCAGCTTATTTAAAGTGATCCCATTTTATAAATAATCCAGCAAATTCTGGAGTTTGTATTTCCCTATCTATTGTTCCCATGAGACTTAGCTTGCTTTGATGTATGCTGTTATATGTAGTCAACTTGAGTAAGATAGTACCAGTGTTTCTGTTGAAATCCATATGACTTGCCAGCCAGCAAGATCCAGCATTTTTAAGAAAGAAGGACATTTTGTGAAAGGCATGTCCCAATCACTTAAAACATTACAGTGAAAAAAAATCCAAAGCTTTAATCCAAGCAGCTAAATAACAAAAGCAGAGTGCTGGACCCTGAGGTGTATGTCATTCGTTCAGGATTTGTTGAACCCTCATGGTGGTTGCCAGGATAAAGATGTGATGCTTGTTTCTGTTTCTGTCTCTGATTTTATTTGGTTCTCTCTGTGTTTTTCCCTCTGGGGGAGTTCTTCTTTAACCTAGACATTTTTCAAATGCAAGCAAATATCTGCAATAGTTATTTTCTTGCTGAAATACTTTATTTTCTTCTTACTGAAAACATTAACCAGATATATATGGTGCACAGGCTCTGATCCAGCACAGGCTCAGATGGGACTACTAACTAGGTAGTATTGTAAGCTTTAAAATATGCTGATTTGAAACACCGAGTAGTTGTAGAAAGAGGTGTAGCAGGTGTAGAAAGTGGTGTAGCAGTAAAATATTTTTGAACTTTAGTTAATTTACAGGCTGTTCTCAGAGAAGGCACTTCACTGAAATTTCAGTGTGCTTCTAAAATTCCTATTTTGCTGCACCAGTCTTCAGATAAAAAGAAGAAAACAAAAAGATAACAAGCAGTGTTTGTTTCCTTCTCCCTCCCCAGTATCTTTATGCTTTTATTGGTAGTGAGCTGAAGGTCCTGTTCAACAAGACAGCTTTTTCTCATTTTGAGTCAAAGCCCTCAGAACCACAATTACACTATCAGCTGCTATCTTCCAGCCCCTGTGAACCCTCATTGTCCCCACTCCACTAAGAAACATCTGCATAATTTTTCTCTCTATGTTCCCTTCTTTTCTACCCCTGCCCAACCACTAAATCACAGCCAATGATTTCTTCCCACTCCATGGGTGCTTCCCTGGGCCCTCTGCCAACCAGCGCCTGCCAGACCCACGTCTGTGTACACACTTGCCAGGCTGTCCTTCAAACAAGAGGGAAGTGGGAAATTTTAGAAACATGCTTCCAGCCATCCACAGCCTGTGTCTATACAGGGCCTGTCAAATCAGTCAGTAAAATACTATGGGCACAGGCAGAAGGAAAGTGGGAAAGAAATTATCTCCTATCAGCTGATGTGCAGTAACTGCACATACTCAGTCTGTGGCAAAAAGAAATCACAGTCACGAGTCTTTCCTTGTAGATAATTAACAGCATCAGTGCAGATAGCCATTGCAGGATAGCTGATACACAGCAACTTGTGAAAGAATGGTAATTTGTCTGTGTGCCTGAGGCTTCTCACTTTTGGCCATGTTGCTAAGGTACATTCAAGGTTGCTGATGGCCACCAGGAGAGTGATGTTTGTATCTGAAAACATCTCTTGGTATCTCGGAGAACTGCAGCTAGAAATTCATGGCATAAATGTACTGGTCTGATTTCCCATTAATGAGCTGCACTGGGAGTATATGTGGACTATCTGTCCTGTTACAGGAAACTAGACAGGACAAGGCAGACAAGTGGGACACAGGCCACTTCACAGCAGCCTGTTCACAGTAGCAGCTGTGCAGGTAAAGGTGTGCAGGTAAACCTCCAAGTGGGACCAGTAATAAGGGAGTGATAAAGAACTACCACAGGCTCTGGGGCTATTCCTGCTCTTCAGCTGCCTTCATATTCTTTCCTTTCATATCATTCTTGAAGCTCACTGCAAGAGGACCATGGGAGCAGCATCTTTGCCAGCTGAGAGGCATGAAGAATTTCTAGCAGTAAATTTTAGATGAGACAAATTATATGTGACTGATGTTATACTATTTTGTCTGTGCATCACTTGATCTATATTTTTACTCTATGAAACACCAGTTTGGCCACAGAGTAGTCATTCCAAAGCCAGGAAAAANCTTTTTTACTCTATGAAACAGAATAGTCATTCCAAAGCCAGGAAAAATCTTTCTCAGAAGCAACCAAATGACAAAACCCAGAAGTGTATAGCTTCTTTTGTGTATAGATTATGGATGCACAAAACAATTGCTTGGGAAGTTGGCCTGTGTCAGCGCCAAAATAGAAACTTACAGCAGGAAAGAGATGGGGGTCAGGGAGATTGTAGGACCTACTGTTACTAGAGAAGTTTCTGTTCTGTATTGATGATTTCCTTTTTGGGATTCAAAGATCAAAGGAGGTAGATTTTCCCATCTTCAGTCCTCACCACATTTCTATCCTTCAGCCAAATATTTCAGTCCTCCAGGTTCTGCTGAAGGCTAAAAACAAATTGTACAGTGAGCAAAGTGAGCCCTTGCAATGGCTTTCTCAGTTTTCCTAATTCCTTCAATCTCAAACTCTTGTCTCCATCCGAGTTTTTGGAAATTTGTCACCTCAGATCATTTATGAAACTTTCAAGCTCTGTATACAAAGCTTGAAGGAGATTGATTTCTTTTTGTAGTTTCATATGTGGTGCTGAAGTCTTCTGCGACTACCTTGGCACTCAGAAAACAACAGCAGCTCATTATAGTAAAACATCTGAAGGCCTGATCTTTCCCTCTGAGTATTGAACTTTTATTAGAGATCCCAGAGAGCTTTAGGAAACCTCTTCTCAAGTCCTGCCAGAAGCATTAGCTCGCTGCTCAGTTTCAGAACCCAGCAGAACAGGCTGGTGCCTGCAGGCAATGTACCAGTGATATTCTAGTGTGAAGCAGGAGTGTGCTTTAGCAGCAGTTGTCCCCTTAGCATGCTTTGGTTCACATAAAAAAATTGGTCTTGGAGTACAAAAATTGAATTCCCTTTAAACATAAGTAAACCAAAGATGCCCTCCAGAAGCACCCCTATGCACTGCTGCTGCCTGGGTGGTGGTATGCAGGTGGCATGTGGCTGTTGCACTCTGTGAATCCATTCCTTTTGCTCCTCAGTATACCACGTGTAGGCATCACATGTTATCTGCACAGCCAGTAACAAACCTTCCTAGAGGTTTGGAATAGAATTTCTTTTCAAGTTAAAAGTGCAAAACCAAAGGTTTAGAGAAGTACCTTAACCGACAAAGTCTTAACTGAGAAGTCTGATCCACAATATTTAGTGCAAGTATCCCATTCACTGCCACCTTAGGAGAGGAGGAAAGAAAAATAGCACTACTGGTTTTTTTGTAGGAACTTTGTCATTAGTATGGCTGAAGTACTATGATTTTGCCAGCCTTAACTCTGCTCTGACTGGAAGATTAATCAGAATCTTCAGTGTTCTTCAGAGGCTGAATTAATAGAATCATAGAATCATCGAGTGGATTGGGTTGGAAAAGACCTCAGAGATCACCAAGTCCAACCCTTGGTCCAACTCCAGTCTGTTTACTAGATCATGGCACTAAATGTTATGTCCAGACCTTGTGATAAATGAATCTTTACCATCAGCAATGGGGACAAACCTGTGAAACAAATCAAGGAAATAATGGGTGTTCTTTAAAGTATAGACTGGATAATCATCTACTGAAAGCAGCTTACTGTGGTATAGATTCTGTAAAGCTTACAGTTTCACCTTGAAGCCATATTATTCATCATGGCTTGGCTTCGTGAACAAAGATTTTGAAGGGCTCTACCCGCGCTTGCTGCAGGCTCGCTGATGGCTGAAAAGGCCAATGCACGACAGACAAGTCCAGTTGGCAACTCAGAACTCAAAACAGTCCAGCAATTTAACTACCTGGGAAGCATNTGTTCTTGAACAGGCTGCAGTCACAAGTATCGAGGCCATGCTGCTGAGAACACAGCTGTGTTGGGCAGGGCACGTCTCCAGGATGAAGGACCACCGCCTCCCTAAGATCGTGCTCTGTGGTGAACTCGCCACCGGCTGTCGCAAGAGAGGAGCCCCGAAAAGGAGATACAAGGACTCCCTGAAACAATATCTCAGCCTTGGCCATATTGACCATCACCATTGGACTGCTCTGGCCTCCAATCGGGAGGCCTGGAGACAAACCATCTATAATTAGCCCTTTGGCAGTGGGTCCATATTATTCAGTCTTGTTAATTTTAGTTATGTTCCTAGCTCATACCTAGCTTGCCAGTGAGCTAATTTGTTCTTTTCCCATGTCCCAGTTATTTTTCAGTCACCTGGAAACTCTGCAGTGATTTCCAAAATCTGGCAATAACGTTTGGTGCATTTCATCTTTCAGCATCTTATTTGTCTATATTTATATTATTTTGACATTTTTCTTGTTGTGTAACTTACTCTTCTTTGATATACTTTGATATAATTTTGTATTTTCCTGAAAGTATCAGGTGCTCCCCATGGATTCCAATTAATGTTGTTTTGAGGTTGAGTTTATGAAATAACACAGCTGCTGTGACAATTCTGTCATCTTCAAGGGAAGGTAAATGAAGGTGGTTTCAGCTAAGCAAATATCTACAGCTGCTGTAGTCACTACTTAAAAGTCAGTCTTTGTTCTGACACCAACTATTTCTTGTCCCATGCTTCAGAAACGAGCATTATTTTGTGATTACTGATAGCAAAATTGATGATTTTCAAGCATGAGTGTCATGTAATGAGGCTGCTTTTTAAAATGGGTGATCACCATGTTCACAGACAATTCAAAATCAGCTTGGTGTTATATATAGACAGCATAATGTTTCCAGACCTGTCTTGAAGGCATTTTGCTGCAGTGCAGCTATTACTGGTCTAGAGTCTTAGTTCACACTGAAGCTCACCTGAAGCTGTTTTATAAATATATGCAGGTAATTTTTGATGTGGCTGTTGTAGCAAAGTTCTTACATGTTGGAAGCGCAGGAGTGAGCCCATGGAAATCTATCAGACAATTCACAAGTTTAAAGCTATTCACTCCTAAGTGGCTTTGTGGAGTCAAGCCTGAAATCACTTTGATAACATCTATCATGTATTATAAATGTAATCTGTCTTTAACCACTAGTGACTTATATACTTAGAAAATCTCCTTTTGAAAGTAATTTTTAAGGGCAAAAGTCTCTTTATTTCATTCATGGTTTTCCCCTCAAAGATCCCCAACTGCAATAAGTTTGGGAGAATAATTTCTTCTTTGCCAGAAATCACTGGATGAAATTGTCCAGCTAAAATATGCAGTGATTACACAAGAGGTAATACAGCCTAGATGATACCAGAAGTCCCTTCAGGCTCCAAAATCTATTAACCTATGGGATAATTTACGAATGGAACAATTCATGGAGTGAGAGTCTGTCTACTGTACGTGAGGAATGAAACTCTGCATCATTTGTTCTGATAGAGCTCCTGTTTACACAGTGTCTGCATGCTTATTACAAAGGAGCAAGAATAAATTAGTGAAGACTGATGAATGCTAATGTAGTATTATTCAGGCTAACTGTAAGCAAAAGTCTTCTCTAAATTTTATGTTGCTTTTAAATAGGCTCCTTCTGCAACGAATGCAGAATCATGGAATATTCAAAACCAAAGGCAATGATAATGACATAACACGGGTTGGGCAGGATGGGGACATTGACAAATGAGAATAATTTGCAACAGTGGTAAAAATTTAGGTAATTGCAGTAGCCTACAGCACTGCAGGTTGGGTTCTTCATAAAAAGCTATTCTCGCAGCTGTTTTCAAGGATCTGCTTACAGCAACAGACTTACAATTTTGAGAAGGAGGGTAAGAGACATTAAGAATAAATCCAATTTCATCCCATTAGCTTTAATGAAATCTGATAAAACTAGAGTCCTTGAACATTTACAGCCAAACTATTGCCAGAGTCCCGAGGGCACTAACAGGCCCTAATGGCCCTGCCTGACCTCCTCCTGGACCTTCCCTCACCCTGCCCAGAGGCCAGGGTCCCATTCCAGTCCCCTAGGAATCCAGCCATGCAGCAGCAGTGCTGGTTTCCAGCTCTCCACAGCCCTGCCTGGCTGTCCCAGGGCAGTGTCTGACCTTGGGTGCCCCTGCGGAGCCTGGTCCTCACCTGCAGATGGGTCTCCCAGCACAACCCTGGACCTGCCTCATCACAACAAACCTGCCTCATGACCTGGGTGCTTGGTTGATCCCCACTGTCCTCCCTAAGTTTGCCCTGTTTGCCTGCAAGAGCAAGAGCCCACATCAACTATTTCCAATGCCACAGAACTGGATGATTGAAAGGGAAAATGATCCCAGTGGTTTCATCTGCTCAGTCTGGTGTTACCTGAGCAGCCATTCCATTTCCTGAGCTCTGCTTCGAGAGCTGTTCTGAACACAGATCTGTGTTAGGAAAAATTTGGCTTCCACAGTGAGCAGGAGAAGCAAGTACCTTTAGAGAGGGCTTAACCCAGTCTAGGATCTTTCCTTCTCCTTGGACTGTAGGTCCTCAGCCTCTCCTTGAATTGCCAACAGCTGGGTCTGGTGAATACATCTCCAGCATTGGTCTCCATGTAGTTCTAGCAGCAGTTTTAATGCATTAATTTGCTTTAAAAGGCCTCACTGGCATTTAGCAGCAGTTTTCATGCACTCATTTGCTTTAAAAGGCCTCACTGGCATTTTCTGCCTAGAGATTTGGTCATCTTCCTGAAAAAAAGGGAGTTTCTAAATTCTGTTCAAATAAACAGCAAGAAATACTTTAGCATCAGTTTTCATGGTAAAAGTTGCTGCTGTGGCTGCAGAGATAGCTTTTACTAGCCCAAAGAGGGAGAAGGATCTACACAAACTGGGAGGGAACCTAAGAAACAGTCTCTTCATTTGTATTGTCTATGCTATGAAACGTACTTGCTGCATAGATCTGAAGTGTATTATGCCAAATTTGGAGGTAAAGTAGGTGCCAGTGTAAACTATGTGTGAATAAAGGAAATTTGCAAGGATGGGGTTACAGAAAGGGAACCACAAGAATTTATCTATATATCATCCTGTAGGAATTTTATTTATTCTACTTTACTGCTGTTGAGCGGTCTCTTCTCCTGCTGCAATTTTTCCATACTGCCACAATCTCTCTCTTCTGCTCATCAGGATGGCATTCACTGGCAATTGTTTACTTGGATTTTTCCACTTAATTACCTCCAAAATCATCTCAACAGAGTGCGGATCCAAACTCCGTTTGGGTCAATGGGAGTTTTGCCACTAACTTGTGGGGGTTCGGATCAGGCCCAGGTATCTCCCTGCCAGCACGCGCTCACTGCCATGCTGTTCTTGGAGCTGGTGCAATGCTCCAGGTGTAGGCCAGGTGCAGGCCAGAACTGTGGCATTATTCCCACTGAGAGACTTACACATAAAGAAATGTGGTGAGAAATGAGGTTCGTAGGAGGTGTTGCAAACCTTGCCTTAAGCAGATGCTGAGGTTCTGATCTGAAGGATTCGGTTGCAAAAGAAAGAGAAGGAAGGGTCCTGATGCAATAGCAAGGACATGCAAAGCCTCAGTTGTTCTATAACAAAAGTGATAAGAATGAGGTAAAGGAGGGTGTAAGGAGCGGGACAGTGAGCAATATGAAAAAGATAGCTTGATCCATTGTCTCATGCCATTTTAATTATGTTGAGAAAAAATTGGTAACTTTAGCTCTATAAATGCTAGACTCAATTTTTTTTTTTAATTTATTTTTTCTTTCTTACTTTGTTGCTGTTGCCCCTGGACTGTCACTGTATCTTCACCAGAGTAGATGGCAAGCAGCTTTGAGTGGCATGTGAGACACATGTGAAGTGGTAGATTAGGGGATTCGCCAAATGCCAGAAGCTCTCTGCAATGTGAATACTAAACCACAGCTCAGGGCTCCCATGTGGGGGCCTTTATTGCACTCCAGAGAGCTTCCCAGAGTATTTTTTCTTTATTGAAATGAGTATCTTCCACTTTGACTTCTTTGGGCTGTGCTCAAAAGATTTTGGCATCATTCAAACTGAAATTGGAAAGTAGACAGATCCTGCTTAGCATTCAGCCTAGAAATAAAACCATGTGGGGAAATTTGAAATAAGGGTTCCAATGGCTTTCATTTACTAATGCACTCACCCAGCGCCTACCACGCTAAGCTACTTCCCATTCTTCTCCACCACTATAGTAAATTAAATGATGCAGCCCTGATTTTACTGTCAGATATTGCTACCACAAGCTTTTGGAGACTGGTGGATCTCTGGTGACTTTGAAATTCTTACAGTGCTGGATCCACCCAGTCACTGGAGCAATGAGCAGGTCTAAAAGCCTGTCCTGCAAAGTGGATGTGAATCAATGATCCTCAGTGACCTTCACCAAAGGAGCCTGTCTCCCTGGTGACATGAGGCCTTGGGAAACATTTGGGAGATTGGCAGAAGGTTGAAGGGTAACCACAAGGAGCCCAAATGAAACAAATGTAACTAGGGATCAGCGTGATGTAGCCATGGTACTGAGGAAGGTGTCTCCACAGTGGTAGAACTGTTGCCCTGCCACACGGACCCAGCTGCCACTTCTCCGATGTCACTGCAGCAATGTTAGTGTTTCTCTGCCTGTAACTGGGGACAGTGACATAAATTATTGGAGATACCAAGCACTGACATTGTTCTCAATTTCTTTATTAAGAACAGGCACTTCAGAAAAACTGTCTACCTTTGAAATGGCTGCTGAGGGGAGAAACGTGTTTGACATGTGGGCTGTGTGTGCTGCTCTTGTTTGTACCAGCAAGTACTAGGAGAGATAGGGAGAGGAGCTCTTTTTTTTTTTTTCCCTCTTCTTGACAGTCCTGGGGGAGGTGGTCTTGCATTATACAAGTTCATACAGCATTTGTGTGGCTTTTTGGTACTGTGATTCTTTTACTGGGAAGGTAATTATCTTCTGTCCCAGAGAGAGCTATTGAGGACATACCTGCCACAAGAACAAGCTATCACTACAGGAACCCAGGCGTCCCTGTGGGCCAGTGTCAGCACAGTGGCAAAGCTGTGTGTTTAAATTATACAGAGGTGGTTAATGAGTTTTCACCTTGTCAGGAGAGCAGTCCAAGGTTAAAGAATGATGTGTCCCAAAAATGAGAGTAAGAAAAGCTGAGTTTTGAAAATATACAACCTCCAGGCTGAGCACGTATTTTTAAACTAAACTATGATAGTATTTTTCTTTTTATGGAGGCAAAGTGCAAGATTATAAAAAGCAGGAGAGGGCAAATCTGATTCTCAGTGCAGTGTGGCAGCTAGAATATGTTTAGCATGTTATTATGTTATCAGTGGAAGTGTTTAATGAGATTTGGTAGATGTTCCCAAAGCTGTCCTGTCATGTTTATGTATTCAGATAGGGGCTGTATGAAGTGACCTGTGATTTATTTGGCTGGCAAGCCAGGGCAAAGGGGGATTTCAGAGTTTCATGCTGCACTCATCAAACAAATCAGCTTTCATTTTTGATGAGATTATAAATGTTGCAAATTGCAAGAATAGAGCAGATGCAGTGTCTTTAAATTTTGGGAGGCATTTGTTTCTGCCGCTTGACATTCTGATTGCAAAGGTACCCCTACACATTATCAAGAATGTGAATGTTTAATAGATGAGTATCCAGCTAATTGGTGGAGGCTAAAAAGAATCATGTTTACCCAAAAACAAGGACGGGAGAAAGATTTGTAGCTATTTATGAGAAAAACCTTTTGGCTTGAATATAGGGAGGTCTCTCATCCCTGCTGTGTCACATCCTCAAAGCTGTGCTTCCTGCATCACTCATCCTTGGATCTGAAGTTCCATCCTCTTTTCTCACACCATATCCACAGACCAGAACACCAAATCAATCCCACCATCCTCATTGCTCTCTTCTCCTATTCCTAATAGTCTCGGGTTGGTAGTTCCTTGTTTCCATAGCCCCGATTGCCTCTGATTCACTTTTGTAGTGAGGCCCTGCAAAGCAGAGCCTGTGGTGGGTGGTGGGTTAGGAGTGTCTGTCTCATGCTGGCACAAACTTCTGATGTCTGTTGATTGGCACTCACTGCCTGAGTAAAAGCTATCACTCCCACCCCATTCACACTCCTGCTCACTTTATTTTGATACATATAACACTCTGGTGCATTTTTGGTTTGTGACAACCATATTTAAGGCCAGACTCTCCAGCACACATCTCTGCATTGCTCATTGAAAGCAAGACATGAGTAGTATGTAAGATACATTTTTAGAGCACTGTTCCTAGAAACACCTTAAATTGACTTGAATTTGCATAAGTCTAGAAGCTTGTCACAGAAAATCATCACCAGATTAAAGTGTGTCTCATGAGAGTCTTCAAGGCTCCATACAAGTACCAGTCCTACTCAATATTTTTGCTACTGAACTCCAAGCCAGAAAAAAATTTGCAACTCACAGAAAGACTGTAGAGGGATGAGGAAGCAGACCTATGGAGAAGTCTGGAGTGCTAGATAAGTTGGCCTTGTTGCACAAAGTTGTATTTAAGAGTAATGAAACAGATGATATTCACAGGAAAACAGTGACGCTGATAAAAGCTTAAGAATCCTGATGAACATGTGCTTGAGTATGAAATTCTAGTCTGGTGCTACAGCAAAAATGCCCATAATATGTATAGATAAAAGATTGATGATCCCCAAGGGAGCTGAACTCTGCACTTAGCATTAGTAGGGTTGGTACTTGAAGTTTATACATTCATGTATTTTAAAAGAAAAAAAAAGAATGATAAAATTTGCAAAGCTGGCAAAAAAGTCACATACTTTTTCTGAATGCTTTACAATGAGAAATATAAAGGGCATCTTTAATCCTGAATGCTCACTGGATGTTGACCTTTATCACTTTGCTTGTTTATGCTTTGCCTGATCAACGATGTCCCAGAGTCACAACTTAAAGGGAGCTGGGAGCATAATCAGAGCAGATACTGATGGATGCTTGCCCTTTTGCCATGCTTTGCTATTGGGCCAGACAGAGACTGGGGACAGGATGCAGGACTGGATGGGCCGTTGTTCTGTCCATGTATGGCTATTCTTATGTCCCTGACAGTTTGTGCAGATCCTAATATTTCCTTAAAACAAAATTGAACTTTTGGGCAGATTGCAGGGGTAATCATGGAAAAAGACCCCAGAGCTTGTGACGAACAATATAATGCTCATCAGTGCATCTAACACTTCCTTTTGCCCTAAAACCTGTTTCCATTTGCAATGACAAAGTCTTGAGGTTAATTTTTAAGAAATCGTATAAAGTACATGTATAAAGTCCTGAGTTTACCTGCATGGTCAAGGGACAGCTTGTTTCAACTCCTTAAAGACACCTTCTCCTCCTAAAATATGACAATACCACCTTCAAATGACAGACAAGATGACATGCCTACACTATCTCTTGCTTTTCAACCAGGTTGGCGGATCTGGAAAAAACACTGCTTTCTACAGCTTCCTCAAAGGCTACTCATCTACCCAGATTACTATTATGGAAACCTCTTGCTATATACCTTCAGTGTGTGTCTATCATCACTTTCAGGGAAGATTGGAAGTGCCTCTCTGTTGCCATAGAAATAGGGCAGGATGTGAACTAGATTGCTACTTGCCTAGATTGCTAGATTGCCTTTGTTCCCTGCTGCCTAGGGTGCACCCTAGTATGAGGCAATCAGACCTTCAGATGTCCGTATTCCACCAGCAGGACAAGGATGCTAAAAGCTGAGCATTGCAATGGCACATAATAGTAAATTATTGTTAGTGTTATTGTTAGTTAGGATCTCAGCACTAGCCCCTTTGTGCTGTAATTCCTCATCTGTATAATACCCTTTGAAGTAGTGGGGGTAATATGAGATTAAATATGTTCTAATTGTTAAAACTTGTTAATTTGTGAACTATTTGCGTAATTCCATTTGATGATAGGCACCTTGTCAGTGCCTTGGGCAAACAACTCCTGAGATTTGTGAGTTGCCTACCACTGTGAGTCAGAGATCAGTCAAGTGGCAATGGAAAAAATCCTCCTAGGATCCCACTGACAGCTTTGTCTTTCCCTTTGGAAAATCTTCTTACATATTTCATGAATCTAGTAGTCACAAAGATTCATAGAAGTGCTTGGTAGTGATAAAGTTTAAATGTAATGCTCCTAGTGGAAAGGTGGATAGTACTTGTGTCTCCTCCTTGCAACTGTAATTAGTGTACCTTAGTCACTGTCAACAAGATTCATGGTCAGACACATGGGGGAAATGTGTGTGTCACTACTTGTTCCTTTAATTATATCAGATGCATGTTAACTGGCAGTGTTTAGACATTCATGTCCTATGAGACAGTAGTTAGATCCAGATCAGAGAAAAAGAACACAGCTGCTCAAACACAGACCTTTCTCTCTTGATTTATCTCTGTATTCAGATTCTGTATTTTAGAGTACATTGAGTTTTCTAAAAGTGGTTGTTTTGCAACATCTTTAATGCATAGTGTTTTATGACAGTGCCTTAAGAAATAGTTATCAGTGACTGCAGAGCTATTGCAACCATTAGTTTTGCCAGTATGGTAATCGTACAGTAAAGGCAATCACCTATTGCTTTTATAATAAATTTTTACTGTTCAGATCACATTTGTATTAGTTTATTTCATTACTTTGTAACTACCATCTGGGCTTATGCAATTTGCTGATTTATGCTCATAGATGTACTAATAAATGTTTACTTTAGCGTCTGAAAGGCAAGTGAGAGGCATGGATTCTCCTTAATTTCCATCAATAACATAAGCACTTGCAAAGCTATCTAACGAGACAAAAGTGATTGCTAAGGAGGGGGGGATCGGAGTCAAAAACCAAACTCCTCCCTCCGAGTTATTGTAACTTCGAATTTAAGAGGCTTCAGTCGAAAAGGTGCGGAAAAGAAATAACATCCCTTTGCTTTCTCTCTCTCTCTCTCTCTCTCTCTATATATATATATATATGTAACACAAGCGAACAAACCGCAATTCCGTAATCAAAACTTCCGCGGAAAACAATCGGGTATTTTCCCGTGCCTCTCGGCGCAGTTATAACCACCCCCATCAGGGGACGCCGCCGCGTCTGAGGGGGGCACTCCAGGGCACACGGACTGCCGACCCGTGAGGAGAGAAGGGAGACGGAAAGGGGCAGGGCGGTCCTGCCTGTGGACTCACGCTGTCAAGGGATGGGTCTGGCTGGGACCCCCTCTTTTGTCGATGGGCTCAAGCTTCTGCCCATACGGGAAAAGAGGAGGGGAAGGGCGGCCTTTCCCCTCAAAGGTTCCTCTGCACGTGGCACCGGCTTTCCGATGACTCCGAGGCAGGTCCAGGCAAGGGGCAGAGCAGGACGTGAGGAATCGGAGGGTAGCCGGGACCGCCCCCGGGGCCAGAAGAAGCTAGTGAGCCGGTCAAAAAATGAACCCTCTCCTCACCACTCCCTGAGTCAGGGAAAAAGTAAAGGGACGTTCAGCCAACAGACAAAAAAACTTACCTCCCTCTACAGTCTCCCGAAGCCACTAGGTTGGAATGTGGACTATCAGCTAATCCTTTTGTCTGTAGCTCCGTGGAAAGGATCATGGAATCATAGAATCAACCGGGTTGGAAAAGACCTCCGAGCTCATCAAGTCCAACCCTAGATCCAACACCGCCGTGGTTACTAGACCATGGCACTAAGCACCACATCCAGTCTCTTCTTAAAAACCTTCAAGGACGGTGAATCCACCACCTCTCTGGGCAGCCCATTCCAATGCCCGATTACTCTCTCTCTAAAAAATTTTTTCCTAATATTCAACCTAAACCTCCCCTGGCACAGCTTAAGACTGTGCCCTCTTGTCTTACTGCTGGTTGCCTGGGAGAAGAGACCAACCCCCACCTGGCTACAACCTCCTTTCAGGTAGTTGTAGAGAGTGATGATGTCTCCCCTGAGCCTCCTCTTCTCCAGGCTAAACAACCCCAGCTCCCTCAGCCTTTCCTCACAGGACTGGTGCTCGAGTCCTTCACCAACCTCCTTGCTCTTCTAGCCATCTCTTCGGGCCAGGGGAATCTGGTCAGCTAGCCCCCTCCCCCCTACAACTGCTCAACACCTTTCTTTCACAGTGGTACAGGGAAAAAAACTCAAAGTAGGATATTTTTTTTTTCTTTAAAAAAACCCCTATGACAACAGTACAATAGCATGGGATATATTTGAGAGATATTTTGGATTTGACAGGTAGTGCACAACTGAAGCATCAGAATGATTTCTGGAATCCTCTGACACCTTGCTGCAATTTTGTCTGGAGGCATGAGAGTGCAGGTTAGATTACCACACATCAGAAAGGTGATGGTTCTTGGAAGTATACTCGGCAATCAGTAAAACTTTTCCCATCTTTTATATATCCCATTGAAATGCAGTAAACATTAGCAAACCTCTTCTTACACTTAGTGTACCTTTGCCATGTTCTTTCTGTCTTGCAGATGATAGGATGTGATTGCCACAAAAAAAGGGGTTTCTGTGTTGTTTATTTGGAAGATGAGAAGCAACCAAAGGTGTACCAAGCTTCTAAGCATAGCAAAACTAAGAATAAGACATAAATATTCACAGCTGAACACTTTTATTTCAGTCTTGTGTCATGTATATTAGTAGGAGTGCAACTTGGGGTTGAGTTTGTATTTTGCAGTGTTTCATGCTGGGTTGGAATAATGATGTCAGAGTTTTGTGTTTGCCTTGCAGATGGCTCCTCAGCAAAAAAACCCCTTACATGTATGGGCAGCATTTCAATTTCCAAGTCACTGGAGTCAAAAGCAATTTGTCATTTGGCATTTATTTCAAATGAAAAAAAACCCTGGAGTCTCTCTGTTAGATAAATAGTCACAGGACTAGAGCTTGACTAGTAGGTGCAAAGCAAATAACAACAATCTAACACACCAAATTCCATGCTTATTTACAGGTGAAGTGGGCTGTTTCATCATCTGTTGTTTCTACAGGGTATACTTTCTGTGGCAGTCAGAATAATTTAAACAAATGAGGGGAAATTGGAAAGTATTTGCTTTCAAATTTGTAGGGAGATTTCTACTGCGCTTACTATGAAGTCTGGATTTATGGAACAGGAGTGAGTTAAAAATAGGTTTTATGAGTATTGAATTGTAATACTAGTGCTCAGAATGCATCCAGGCCTTTCAGTGTTCCTATTTCAAAGTATTTGCATTAGGCATTGAAAAATAAAGCTTAAGGCTCAGTTGGGCTGGAAAACAGGAACTCTATCCCATGAAGAGATGTTGCAGTTCCAAAATAATTTCTCATTTTGTGTCAAAATGAAACTGCAAAATTTTCAAAACACATTCACTAAGAATGATGAGAGATGAAATGACAAGAGTGCTCTGTTGGGATGCTGCACGTATAAGGTGTCACTGCTTCCCTGATTCAGGCACAAGCAGGGCTGGAACCTGGCCTTTATGTCAGCCATGATGGTTACTGGCTGTTCTGGGCTGCCACTTTGTACTCTTTGGCATGGCATTTACAGGCTGTTTCAGATTTTAACATTCAGATTTTGCAGGTCAGATGAGGTCTTTCTCTCTCTGGCTTTTAGTAGAACATCCATCCTACTTGGACTTCTTCCAGGTTTCTTGAAATAAATACAGTTCTGAAAAATCCCTTGGTCTTGCCAAACTGGAATTTTCTCCTTCAGAGCTTGATTTTCTTCCATAAATACCTGACAGCTTGGATATAACACTCCAGCAAGTAACTTCACATTTTCTCCCCTGGCTTAAGAGACGGTGTAAGACTTGTGAAGTTACTGATGGAAGATTATTTGCTGGATGTCTTCCTAAGTGTGTGGAAGAGCTCCAGATAAATAGTGGCAAAGTTCCCTCACGGCTTGCATTCTGATTCTCCAGTAAAATCTTCTCTGCTGTGACGTTTAAAAAAAAAAATTAGTGCTGGTTTTACAGAGAGTGGTTTGTTTCTCCCTGCTATTGCCTTCTCTGCCAGGTATACCTGCCTCTTGTGTCTCACATGCACATCCAAGGGCTGGAGTTGTTCCAGGTTTAACAGCCTAGCGTTAGGGCTTCTGCATGATAATAATGACTCTCACACTAAAATGAAATGTATTTGGGACTCTCAGCTTAGTTGCACTGCCGAGTTTCCTCAGCTTAAGCAAATAGAGAGCAGCTTTCCTAGTGTAAGATAGAACCACATGCCTGATTTACATTATGAACAAAATCCTTATGCCAAAATATCCTGTTTTGTGGTAGGGCTGAAGTGGAGATATACACAGCCTCCAGTCAGTAGGTTTAAGATCAGAAAGGAGTTTATCTTCAGGTCAAACCAGCAAGCAGTATAAATTTTTCTTTTTTTAAGGTCATCTCAGCTCTGTTACATAATACTGTGTTCCTACAGAAATATGAGAAAAACTATACTCTTCATTTTTTCTGGGATTTGGGTGGGCTTTTTTGGTGAGGTTTGGGGTTTTTTTTTTACGTGCTTGCAAAATGTCATTTTTGAGGTTTTGAGTCTTTTGTATGAAAGATCCTAAGTTTGTTGAAGCATGTTATAGCTGGGGTGTTTTTTTGTTTGTTTGTTTGTTTTTGGGTGGTTTTTTTTGGTTTTTTTTTTAATAGCTTGTATTTGTCAAGTGCACCAGAATGGATGCTGTTTATACCTTGTTGTTATGCCCCTGGGACTCTCCTTTGTTGACTCAAACAAAAAAAAAAATCAATCATTTCATCTGGTCTTTGTCATTGCAATAGCAACAGGCAAATTGTATTTTAGTACATTTGGAAGATCTATTACAACAGTTCTAAATGTTTTGAGGCAACAGCAAAGAAAAGTGATTGAAACTGAAGAGGGAGTAATAAATAGGACCCTCCATCGTTCTTCAGAGAGTTTAGTGTGACTCATCTAATAATCAGAAAAAAAATAAAGTAAGCTATCATTATCCCCATATGTATTTCAAATTAACCCATTGAAAATGTTGCCAAAATGTAGATTTGAAATCTTACTTATTGCCTCACGAGAAAAATTGCTGAAAATCCTTGAAAAAGAATGATGGATTTTATGGGATCTCCTCCCCTCCCACATGCCAGAAGAAATGTGGGAAAACATGAAGAGTGTCAGCTAGATAAAAAACTCCAATCCACCGAATTTCCTGTGGTGATATTTATAACCTGCTGTGTATAAATGCAATTGACAAAGACCTGTAAACATGTGAGTAAGTAGGGGGAAAGATGAGTCCAGAGCTCCTGCTCCTGTTCTTGGTACACCAACATGCTCTGGGGAATGGGAACCAGGACCTCTAACTCCTCCGTATGTGCGCACCTTGAATTCTGGGCACAGGCTCATGCTCAGTCTTTATTGCTCTCCTTTGAGGCACCATTGAATGGTTTACTGCCCTGTAGAGCAGAAAAAAATTATCAATAAGAGCAACCTTTTTTGTGGGGGATGAGGAAAAACGAAGGTGAGAAATCAGAAAAGAAGTGGTCTGGGGAGATCCATGGACAGCAGTAAGTCATATTTGTGCACAGCAAGTCCCTGATGCTCAGCTATCAATGGCAATACCTGATTGCATCAATGGTGTGGAGCCTCAGGAGAGAGAAGCAGAGAAGTTGAGCTGGAGCTAGGGCTGCGCCCTACTTGCTGTTGGCCTCCTGGTGTGCGCCTGGTTTCAGACTCACGTGCTGACTCTAGAGCTGAGCCAGGGATAGAAGTGCTGCTGTCTGTAGCTTGTAAATAAGAATTCACACATGGTGCTAAGCCAATGTGTTGGTGTTATTTCCTTGTTCCTGTTGTTGCTAAAACTGCACTCATAGCAAAAAGCTAAAAGGATTTAAAGAGTCAGAAGTGTAAAAAAAAGCTTCATATTTTGAAGTGGGTGTTTGAAGGGCTTTCTTCTTCTGCTTTGGTCATAAAACATCTTTCATTTCTACACAAACACTGATGGACTCAGGATTTATTTTATAGCTAATGAAATGAGTTGAAATTTGCCTGCTCAGTGGCTGCTTCTGCATCCCATGTGTGCAGAGCAGTCCTGTTGTGTTTGACAAGGATATTACCCAAGAAAGGTAATGGTCATTGACACAATGTCTTGCTGCCTGCCAGCTACTTGCAGTGCCTTTTTCTTAACAGATTCCTGTATGCTTGAGGTACAGCTTTTATGGTAAAATTCATCATGTCAAGAAACTAAACATCAGCATTCCAACTTTGCAAAGGCATTTCCATGCTTCTGTGTTCTGGGTCCTTTTTAGTTTAATTTTGTTTTGTTTTGTTTAGCCTTGAAGGAACCAACTGTGATTGGAGTGGATGATTTGAGATTTGACAAGGCATTAAATCTACTGGCCTGCTGCTTCTTTCACTGGCTGCTCAGTTATCAGAGAGGCAGGGATGAGGTGAGCAGCCAGGGGCAGTGCTGGGAAAGCACTGGGCGATGAGAACAGGATAATAAAGCTGTATGTGAAACATTAGCGGAAGGTGGGTGATGCTTAAGGTAAAGGTTTTCTCTAGGGAAGGACCTGTGCTGGATTGAGACCTTGTGCATATCTGAGAGTTAGCTGAGAGGAACAGCGGGAGAGCAGGAAAGAAGGGATGATGGATTGGAAATGGTGGAAGGGATGAACCAGACCCTGATAGGCAGAACTGCTTTGGTAACTGCTGTGATTGTAAAGACATGCCTGTCCATCTGCTAAGGGCCTGATAGCTCCCATAGAGTGGGCTGTGCGTGGATAAGGTGGGCCATGAAGAAGGAGAGCTGTCAGAGCAACAAGAGTATTAGGAATACATGATTTTACCAGTTTATCTTTGGAAAGATCAGTCCCATCACAGTCCTCTCTGGCCCAGCTCCTACCCACAGTGTCACCTTTCCACAGCTTGGCATGAAGAACTTGGAACTTTAAAAATGCAATCATTTCTATGTATTTTCTCTGGAGCAATCAGGATTCCCAGTTCCATGTTCGGTAAATAGGCTAAAACTGAAGTAAACAAGTCCCAAGCCTCCAGCTGTGGTGGCACAGGGACTCACTCCCTCAATGGCTCTGTTGATCTATCCCTCTCCCTTTCCTAATTTGGCAGCACCTTCAGAAGACCTGAGACATCTAAGCTGCGGTAATTGATGAAATAAAATAATTGCCAGACTGGCACCAACATTTTAACATTCTTAAAATATTCATACACTTTCAAGGCATGCAAGGTTAGCATGCCACAGAAAGTGTCCTCAATGGTAGCTCTGCTTATATAGCCAGGTTATTTCTCTGCCAAGATTTGTGGTGTGAACTGCTGCCAATATTGAGTTATTCAACTGCATGAAGGACATTCTAGTAAGACAGCTTATTGACACTCTTGTGCTTGTAAAGTAGCAGAAAGTTATTTTCAAGAAACTTGCAGAAACAGAAATAGGTTTAAAACATTGTGTTTTAGCAAAAGTAAGGTATTACATAGAAAATGCTTCAAAATTTATAAAAAAGATTTACACACTAATAGACTTGAGCAAGCAAGGTTATTTTCTCTTTTCAAATCATCTGCAAAATGTTTTTACTTCAATTTCATACAACTTACTCTGAAAAGTGATATAAATTTATGGATATTGGCTGCAAAGCTTTTGGTTTTAGTATGGCTATTTGTGTGGGTGGGCAGAGCCCAATCAGTTGCTTGGAGATGGATTTGTGTATTCCAACCTGTAGAGGTGGTTTTTTTTTTTACACTTGAGTTGGTTCTCTAGGCTCTACTTAAAGCAGAGAAGGCAGCACACTCAAGGTATAGTTCACCTTATCTTGAGGTAGATGAAATCCATTAGATAAACTGTTCTCCGAAATGATGCTGCTGCTCTTGGTTTTGAAATTTTGAAAGAGCATCCCATTGGCTTGGACTGGCTCCAAAGAGTCTCTTCCTGCACATCTTCACCCTTGGGGGCTCTCAGCCACTAGTCAGGCCTTCATCCTTGGACCCCACGTGATTTCGGATATCCTCAGAGTAGGTCACAGCGTGCATTGATTATAAAACCCTGCTTTGTGAGCCCTTGCAGAGCGCAAAGTGCAGTGTGGATACTCCTACCTTAGCACATAATGGTAGTGTGAGGTGCTGTTGTGTTTTCCTCCAGGCTGGGGTGATGAGCCCAGGCATAATAAGATGCTGACAACCACAACCAGGAGGTGATGAAGTTACATTTAGCTGAGGTCATATTGCTGCCTGCTGGGGTGGGGCACAATGTCTTAACTGAGGCAGTGAAGGAGAACAGTATGATCAAACTTTGCTAGGTACTGAAACAGCTCTTCTGGAAATCAATACTATTCATGCTCTGCTCTGCCCTTTGAATGGTATAATTTACTCAGAACATAACTTTGCACCTAGTGCTGCATCTTGCTGTCATTGAAGCATTTCTCAGTGCAATGCTAATAGCTTCTATAGAAAAGAAATCTGAGACCTGAAAGTAAAAGAAGAAAAAGAAAAAGGTGACAGTCTTAAAAAACCTGCCAGTTCAAAGGTATATTAAGAATATGTTGTAATGAAAGAACTATCATACTGAAAAGGAGAGGCTTTTTTAATTCATTTACATGGCCATGGCTCATGGAATGAGAATGCAGCAGGACATTCATCTACACTCAGAAATTGCACAGGTTGAAGATGGTCCTCTTGAACTTAGATCAGCTCGTAATCATCCTGATAAATTCTTTCAGGGTGGTTACGTGAAAACTGTCCATGGGGAATTGCTCCTGGCATGAAGAAAGTCAGTCCTTTAAAGCCTGACTTTAGCTCTCTCTGTCAAGTTTCTGAGTTCACCACTGAACAATGGTGAGCTCAATATCTTTCTGTGCCTGAATTCCAGCTACAGGCCAGTGACTGAAGAGGTTCTCTTCCTGTGCAAAAATCCCAGTACTGGGACTGAGCTCCACATACCCGTCGGGGATGTGTGGGGCGGGCACTCCTGAGCTGGGGTTGCAAATTGGGGTGGAGTGGGTATTGCCCAGTCTTGGCTGCACTGTGTCTTTTTCGTCTTGTCCATCCTACCTTGAACAGGCAATAAACAACCCCTCTTTAACAAGTACTATCTGCGTACTCAGCAACTACAATGCTGAACTTTGGCAAGCCCATGAGAAATTTATGGAAATTTGGAAGAAAACTGAGCTTGCAGGAGCAAGCAAGAAAAGAGAGATTGTTAAAAAACTGATAAGCAACTCTGTTCTGCAGCCACTTTAAAGTGAGAAAACTGTGAGCATTACAGAAGAGGTTTATGTTAGCCAAAAGGGCTGCTGCTCTTGCATCTGAATCTTTAGATACTTGATTAGTTAGGTGGTGTGTTGTATACAGAAGAGCTCCTGAAGTAGCAGATGATTTTAGGAAACTCTTTTGTGCTTGGAGATAGTAGAAATTGCTGGCATGGGGAAAGGTGAAGGAAGTGTCAAGTTTGAGATCTGCTGTGACAACTTCAGAGTACCTCAGTTCTCTGGACTTACGGTAAGACCTGCTGCCACTCCTGTGGCTCAGTGAGATGTGAAGGAGGTGTTGTCAGGGGTGCCACACATCACAGTCCATTGGGGAACGATGACAAATGAGGCAAGAAGATTGAGAACACTGTCACTTGTGTGTGTGGAGGCACACATCTCCCCATCAAAATTAATTTGCAGATGAAATCCCAAAGATGATTGTGAAGGAACAAACCCTCAGGTTCACCCTACTGTAGTGGGGATAGTGCTAAATAAGGTTAATGGACTTATACCCACTTATTCTGAAGGGTTGGTGAAACAATCTTCTAGGGACAGTTTTGTAACTGCAACACTGTAGTGGTAGATGAATTAATTTTTGCTGCACTACTTTCTTAGTGTCATCCTTCCCTTCTGCCATGAATAAGAATTACTATTATTTCTCTTAGCATCGTATTTCTTCTTCAGAAACTCATAAATGGAGACCTGTGATAGGTACTGTGCAAAACAGAACCTAAATAACCATTCGTGATTTTCAGAAGTTTTCCTGAGATTATGAGTGTCATTGATTATAAATGACACTATTATAAATAAATATAACACCAGACTTTTCAGGTGACGGGGAAGATTTACCTGTGCTGCACACTTGCTCTTTCTTGCTGTGTTCTCAGTTGCTGAAAAATACATGCACAAAGCACATTTTCTCATCTATTTTTCAGGTTCTTCTCTGTCTAATGAGGCTTGAGAGTAGGCAGTTTCTTTTTACAGTAAGCACTATGTTACCAAAAGTAGATTAATTGCCAAGTGATACAATTAGAAATATTGAAATGGACTAGCTTGATGGATTCTAATTAATTATGGAGACCAGTGCTATAATCAGATTATTCATTGCATAATGGAGATATTTTGTTTCAGTTGGACAGTCTTTTCCCTTCTGGTTTCACCCATGCAATTTCAATTGGCTGAATTGGGGAAACATAATTCAAAACCAGGAATAACTTCTCTCTCTTATAATCAAAGTCATGTTTATGAAATCACTTGATGAGAAATGATCATTTTGTGTGGGCAGCTTGTGTGGCGTTGAGCACGTTCATCTATCTCCATGACTCAATCACATATTATCATGGTCTTCAGTGGACTTAATTCTTACACTTTTCATCCCAGTGATGAGAGGAGGTGGACACTTGCATGGATGTGTCACGTCCCATTAGATGGGGTGCATATATCTAAGGCTTACTCACTAGCTGGTTGAAGGAACAAGATTTATATTCCACAAGGAATTCCACACTGAAACAAAGCTCAGGCAAAACACTTCACCAAGGATGGAAAGAAGGGTTCAAGTACCAGAATATTTCCTGGCCTCTGGCTGCTCTATTTTGTGTGTGCTCATTTAAGGGAAGAATTAAGTAAGGAGTGCCAAGCAGACTTTCACAGCTTGAGCATCCAGGTGGCATAGAGAAGCCAAATTCCACTGAAAACAGTGATGTAAACCCAGGTCACCTCCCTTGGCTTCCGTATGTGCCGTGCCACTGTCATGAAAGTTTTATGATGCAGTCTTACACTGCCTAAGTGCGTATACCTTCCCAAATAATGAAGTTCTAGTATAGCAGAATTCTGTTTTTTCTCAAATATGACAAATACTTGAGTCAAATGCATTTTGATGCAAATCAAAGTCCTCTGCTCTCTCAGCTTAGTTCAGCCTCTCACTGAAAGTTCTGGCTCCGCTTGAGCCCATGATTGCAGAGATGTCAGGTGATCTCCTTTTCTAAGAATATTTTCAGTTCAGCTAAACCCAAGGGTAGTAAAAAATCTGGTCAGGAGTCAGAAGTCATGAGACTTTCAAGCCAAAAAAGGTTTTGACAATTTCAGCTCCTGAGTGTGTGGCTGTTCTCCTGCAACCAACCAAAATCCCAGGTAGCAGTTTTCTGTGAGTGAAAGAGAAAGTGACAGGAGATTCACTGCCACATAACACTTCAATTTGGCCTGACCTTCTAGTTCATACTCAACTGAGTGGGTTTTATTTCTTATTCCTGCAAAAAGTCTCAGTGCTGTGAGGAATGGTAGAGAAATAAAAACCAGTATGTATTTTTTCTGCGCATAGCTGGGCTATAAAGGTTAGAATATGAATTCTTACCTAGTAAAGAAATATGTAACACATGCAATGCTTATTTTTCCATATTACCCTATTTTTTATAAACCCCAGAAGTAGATAATCCCTTTGCTGTGGGATAATGATGTGTAGCCTTCTGATTACATTGAACTTGGCCTTTCCATGCCTTCCATAGGAGTATATAAGTAACCTGTTTTCCTAGCAGTGTGTTGTCAAGGAATTTGTAGAATGCTCAATAAAGTACCAAAATACAATTTTACTCTGAGATACATAGAAGCACATTAAATTTATATTGATTGGAGACCTGTGGCCATCCTCCAAAGTACATATTTCTTTTTCATTTGTTATGGACAGGCAATTAACTTTACTTGATTTAATGTAAATTAAAGTTTTTAATAGCTGCTTAAGTTTCCTGCCTTGGAAGGTGCAATTAATTATATCTTTTGCAAAATTATTGCACAGCCAGATACTTGAGATATACATCTGATATCAGACACAATTTTCAGGAATGGTCATTACAAATGCAGCATATACAGTAAACCAAACTTTTCAGAAATTATGGAACATTTGATGTTATGCCACGAATTCTTAGGGGGAAATCCAGCCTTTGCAGATAAGGCATTGACTTGGCCTAGCAGAGGGCTTTTACAGAACTTGCTAGAGTGAGGCAAGATTGTCTGTGCTCACCTGTGCTGAACTTAACCACTATAGCTGTGGTTGATCAGAAAAAGGATTTTAGCTGGTGAGTAGACCAGCCTGGTTTGGAGATTATTTTCTTTCCCTTTAAAGGATTTGTGAGTTCCACAAGTCCTGACTCTTGCAGATAAAACAGAAGAAGGCGGTAACAGATAGCACAAGAAAGATGCAGCAGAAGTTAGGAGGTGTTCAGGGAAGATGTGCTTCTCTACCCTACAAGTAACAGTGTATTGGGTCTCTGACTTGTAAGCAGAGTAGCAATCAGGAGAGGGCCAGACTGGGGGAAAGAGGGTGGATTTGCCCTGGGTAGATGTCCACCAAGTAAAAACTGACATATGAACTACTTATTCCACGTTCCCAATAGAGAAGCAGAGCTTCAGAAGTGCAGTACAGCCCATCCTGTAGCAGATGGCTGATACCTAAAGTAAGTTTGGGTGCCCACTCTGCATTAAAAGTTTGCTGAAGGAAAGGCCTGTGCAAGGAAGCTAGAGATGTGCAGTTCTGAGGACTGTAAATCCCCTTTCCTGACTTGCTGGAAAGTTCAGATGGCCATTTGTGATTCTGCAAGGACCTTTTCAGTGCATTTCCTAGCTACCTGTACAAAGAGCAATTGCAACTTGACCTGCATATGCAGTTTCATGGGACCCCTGAGTCCATCTGTGCCTGTTGAATTTCCATGCCCAGGTGCACTCAGCTTACAGCCTTCAGTGAGGCTTCCAGGGGCCTTGAACATGTCTGAATATCCTTATGATGAATCAGGACTGCAGCTGTCACTTGCAGTGACAGACTATTGATGGCTGATAGTGCTTTGAAGAGAATGTGGAAGTAGTTTGGAGAAGCTGGGCTTTTCCCTGAGGTGCCATGAACTTGCACAGCCTGATATGTCTTCAGGGGGAAGGTGATGAGTGGTCTTGTCACTCCTGAGTACTAATGAAAAGGTAGCAGGCCCAATATAGAGTAATGCCCTGGCTACATACCCTCCTCAAAAAGCAGTGATGAAGCTGTAATTCAGAGCTAAGTGCCCAGGAATTAAAGATGTTTAACTGCAGTTCATGGAGCTCTACCTGGTGCTGTTTTAGTGATGGTCACTACTCTGTCTGCTGGTACAGCGAGGAGTAGAGAAGGGAAGCAGCTCTCTGTGCCCAGCTTTTCTTTTGGAGGACAGTAAACGAAGGAAAATTCTAGTGATACCTGTAATATGCAGTGTGACACAGGGATGTTCACAGCTGTGGACCTGTCTTCACATGGATACCTTTTTAATTGCATTCCAATTAAATTTAGCAATGAAATTGAAATTGAGGACAGGAAAGCAAATAGCATAGCCTTCCCTTGCAGCCTCAGGCGACTGAAATACCCAGAGCTCCAGAGGGGAGAGCTTTAAAACCACTTTTAAAAAAATTTCTTCTTTTAAAAATCAGATGACTTAAACATAATGAGTGATATCTAGTTCTATTTTCTCTTCCAGGCATCTGAAATTACAGCTCCATGCAGAGAAGTTACCCAGTTCCCCCATGAGTGATCTTTATTTGAAATCTAATAGTGCCACTGCAGCCTTCTGTGCTCAGAGCTGGGTGATTGACATGGTGTTATGGCAGCTATGCCACGAACTGTGCAGGCTGTCTCAAAGATTTGCTTCATATTCACAGCACCAGTTCTCTCAAACCCATAAATGACATAATTAAGAGAACAAAACCATGGAGACGTAAATTAGGACTGTGTGAGACTGAGTTTTCTGGTGTTCTGCAGGGAGCAGCAGTTGGGACATCTGTACCACATGTGCATGGCAAGGTGGACGACCTGCAAACATCAGGCTCCAGGTTTTTGAAGAGCTGTGTGAATAAGCTATGCACACTTGAATGCACTCTCAGTCTGTCACCAATAGCACACGTTTCATGGGTGACAATTGGGCCAATAACTCATCTCGGGGTGTTACATTTCTCAATCAAAGCCACAGCAGGCTGTTCAATAAATGAGTTTTTTTGCTTCTTTTCTGACTCTGGTTTTGAGTAACAGAACGGGCAGATGTGTTCTTGGGCATTGAGGATACAGTAAATTTTGCTTGAGTGCTCCTAGTTCAGACTGAAAATAGAGTGTCATATTGTCCAGTGCTCCTCTGGGCACGCGGCTTCTTCACAAGTCTGGAATGGGTTAATGGCACCCACCAGCTTTGTGATAGCCTGAATCTTTGGCTTGCCTGTCAGAGGGCTGATAGTGTGGAACTGTATGCCCAAATGCTGGGCCCTGCAAGTCATTGTTTTCCAGAAATTTTTTCTCTCATTTGGAACCTACAGCTCTGAGACACAGTTGTGATTATGTAATTTGAGGCATTTGTGGGCCAAACCACAGGTCTTTTGAGTAATGAAATGAATAATAGGAAGATAGACCTGCACTGACTTATTGAGCCAGGAGTGGTGCCTTTGTATTTACTGCTCCTTGAAAAAATATTTCTTTAGCTTTGTCTGGTCTTTCTTAGAGCTATGAAAAATCTCACTGCCTGCAGTGTCCTGCAGCAAGGACCTTCACAGCTTATCATGCATTGCATGAAGGGACCTCTCTCCATTGTTTTAAATCTGATACCTGGTACATTTACTAGATGTTTTGTAATTTCTGTATCAGTGAGGCAGTAAGCATAATTTTCTATAGAAGTCTCCACATCTTTCATAATTTTGAGGAGAGCTCCCATCTACTTTCTCAAAAATGTCTTCTCCAGACTGAAGGGTCTGCTCAGTCACTCTTTGCACAAAAGCCTTTGGCTTCTCACTCCTCTCAGGATGAAAATTCAGAAAACTGATGAAGTGTTTGAGTCCAGGCTTGAGCAGGAGGTAGACTAGAGGACTAGGGCCCACACAGGCCCCATGAGCCTAAATTATTCCACAAATAAGAACAGAGTGAATTGGCAGTTTCTGTGCTTTCCAGTATTATCTGTCACATTACTGAAAAAATACACTTTACAGTAAACACTGATAAATATGGGATTTTTCATTAAGGCAGTTTCTAGCACTGTCTTTTCAACTGCATGGGATTTTCTTTGCATGTTATGAGATGTGACTCTAGAAAGCCTTTTTTTTTTTTTGCATTACTTTTACTAGTCACAGGAGAAGCCACTGGCCATGTTCAGTCAGCAGCTACCCTGCAACATTTGGCAGCAAGCTGAAACACAACCCCCCCCCAGCACTAGTTGCTGTCATCTAAGCTGTGTTCACCAACACTGTCTGAGATGCACCTGACCTTCAACTTCACACCAAGGTTCTAATTTGGAATTATTTATGGGGATTTGTTTGTAACAACAGTTGGGTTTCCTTTTAGTGTTGTGGTGGTTTCACATGTGTTATGGATTTTTACCTTCTCAGGTAATACTGCAGAGGCTGATCTTCTCATCTTCCTCTGCTAATATTAATCTAGCATCTGCCTTAATGATAAGCCTTTTGGGGTCCTCATATGGAGAAGTCCATGTGATGAATGGTTTATGATATCCTGGTGTGGCATGTCACCTCCTCTCAGGGCTGCAGAGCCCTCTGTCATCTCCATTCATCTGATCCCTGACACCTTTGTCCCAGACAGTGCCACTTGGCAAAGGACCCCTGGGCACATCCTCAGTCCTGGGCCCTTCTCCATCTTTTCTGGTTGTTTCTCGTGCTTTCACTCAGTGCAGAAGTTGGCTCTGCTATAGGATCACATTTCCCAGCGCTCTGCCAGGGATTTATTTGGCTCATGCCCACTGCGTTGCCTGTCCCTGTCTACAGGCAAGAGACTTCTGACTTCTGCTCTACCTTTGGCTTTTGTCTCTGCCAACATTCATGATTACTGACACCGACTCGTGTTTTTCGGTTGGGGAATCCTGGAATAAGGATTGTTTTTGCAGCTTGGGTGTTGGCCATGCACTTAACAGATTTAAAGTAATTTTTTTGCATGTTATAATCTGCACAACAGGTTGATGTGGTGGGTAGAAACAGCATTTTTGTGTGCCTGGTTTGGAAACGTGCAGCTTAAATTATGTGTGAGTGGCAGGTCTGAAGCGAAGAAGACGTGCCTTGTTCAGCTCTCGCTCATGGAGGTGGGCTGTATTTTCTTGCTGCTAGTGCTGAAAAAGAGAAGGAAAAAGAAATCATTTCCACAGCAGAGGGTGTAGAATTTAAAAACACTTTATTTTCTTGCCACAGAAAATTACATACACATACTACACTACTATTTTTTTCTTTTTTTTTTTTTTTAAGAAGGACCTTGGCTGGAGAGAGGGGTGGGTTGCTAATGTGTGTGCTTTCCAGGGTTTTAAACACTATGTGAGACTGTCTGGATGCTGTCCCCATGGTTCATGCTGTGTTGTTCCCCTCTCTGCCATCCCACATGGCTGCACGATGGACAGGCACAACCAGGAGGATTTGTGTGTGTGGAGTGAGTCCTGTCAGCAGCAGTGCAGAGGCTCTGCAGCTGGTGACCGCTGACTGCAGACATACTGCTTTTGCTCCAGAAGTTGAGCATCTTTTTGGAGGTTCCTTCGGGGGAAGGCAGCAACACTCCCTCCTGCAGTTCAGAGGGGAGACCAAGACCGGGCGAGTGCAGGCTTTGCAATGAGGTGAGGCACTGAACAGGCTGGATTAAAACCATCCCCACTCTAACACTTGCTTATACAATTACGGCTACAAGAGAGGGTTTTCTGAAATGCTTAAAGCAACCCTGTTCTTGTTGGAGGAAGCGTGAGGGATTCAAGTGGATTCAGTGGGAATAAGACGCAGCACTGACACTTGCAAGGGGACAATGTCTTCCTGCGCAAGGGATCTGATCAGAGAAAGCTGCAATGGACATCACAAAAAGCAGTTCCTGGCAAGGCAGGGGAGTGGCTGGGGCATCTCCTGCCTGAGCTGCTGCAGGTAAGGACTGGAAACATGTGGGGAAGCTCAGTCAAAGAGGGATAAGGCAAATGGCAGGAAGAGGAGATGGCTCTTAAAACACTTCCCAGGACAAGGATGCAGTGATTCTGGTTTTTTGCCATAAACCTTCTTTAAAATGCATACTAATAATAATTGGAATTTCACATTTCATCATGCTTATTCTATTGGCTAATCATACAAAATTGAAAACATGTATGTAGATGGATCACCAAAGGCATAGATAAAAGTATATTTAGCTCTTTTGGGAGACCCAGATTGTACATTAGTGCCATCTCTCTGTCTCTCTCCCATGACCTGCCTTCCCATGGAGAATGCAGGAGGGTTCCTTGTCAGCAGCAAGACCAGGAAAGAAAGAGTGCTGGGAACCCCTCATTTCCCTGCCCATCTTACAGTGCTGATGTTGCCATAGGGCTACTTGCAGACCAAAGAGGCAGCAGGACGCCTGTGCCTGTGAACATTGAAGAGAGTAGTTTCATCTGGTGTCTCCTTGGTAGTCACTTGATGATAGCACCTTGCTCATGAAGTTCTGCTGCTTTTTCCTGTTGATTTTTTAAAAAATATTTTCTGTCAGTGAGAACAGCTGTAGGACAGGGACATTGTGGCATTGTCACTTAGTTGCATTCAGTCTCCAATCCCTCCTGCAGCAATGTCAGGATCCCCATCTTTTTACAGCGCTAACAGATGGCTTTGCAGAAGACCCAGGCACTGGGATAAGGGATGATCTGCGGAGGTTGCTACTGGAGGAAAAATAATGTTTTATACATGTCAGGCCAGGGCTCTGAACAAGGCAGACCTGATTTTTATCCTGGTATTTTAGTAGACGCAGCAGATGCTGAATGCCAAATTATAGTGCCTGAGAAAAACAGGGGCAAAAAAACAATCAGGAGGAGGTTTACGCGATGGAGGTTTGCTGCTCCATACTAAAAAACCCAGTATGTATAGGGTCTAGGAATTTTTTTAAAAAGACAGAAATTTGGAGTAAGAGATAATATCTTTTATTAGCAAAAGAAGATATCACTGGAAAAATTAGCAAAACTTTTCTCACAGCTACATTGCTGCTGTACCATGATTCAGTTATTAATAAATATATTGTTAAAATTTGAAAGAGATCTGTTCAAGGCCCTCTGGAAATCGATTTGATTGTGCCGTTATTTGTGATGATGGTTGTTGCCTTTTAAATACACTCAGTGATGTTATTAGCCTTGCTCTTTAATTACATACTGACAGTGATGCCCAAAAAGGCACAATAAAACTGTTTAGAGAGAGAGTTTTTCGCCTTTAAACAGCAAAGGTATTTATTGCAATGTTGGGGTAGCCCCCAGCTTGCGCTGGACAAAGAGCTCCAAAGTTCTTAGCACAAATCAAAGAATATATACAGTTTCTGTGTGTGATTACAACATTTTACATGCATATTCATATAATTGCAACATCTAGTTATAATATTCATAGCNCGCTCCTTATCTCTAGGTGTTCTTACTTTATGTGCTTTTATATAGGTGTGCAAGCATTCCTATGGTACATGGTATCATCTTCAGCTAAAAGCAAGGCCCATTACTCTAACTCAAAGCAAGGCCTGTTACTCTAAATTAACTCTTAAGGGCCTTGTTTTGCTTCAGCAGGAAGGTGTTTCATGGCTGATTATACATGTTCCTTTGCACCAAATGACACCTTGTGTCATATACTGCAATTGTTATTGCAGTATAATATGAATGATCTCAAAAGGCTTCATAAATTACTGAAAGATTTACAGAAGGAAGAAGGTATTTAAAAAATCATATATGAAGTCTGTTTTTCTGACTACTTCGGTAAGTACTTTTTTATTATTTAATTTGTGTTCCTGAGATAAGGAGGAATATCAAAACTTTTTTTGTTTGTTTGTTTATTGCAAGGAACCACTGAATAGTCAATTAATAAATAGTGGGTGTCTTTTAGCTTCCCAGCAATGGAAGGATGCAATCCTAAATACTTAGGAGAAAAGAAAGAGCCCACCTTCCCTTCCCTTCCCTCTACAAATACAAATTCCAAAGAAGTTAAAAAAGAAGTTACTTTGGTAAAAAATACCTCCTCACTTAGTCTGATCACCTTTCCCTGTCGTGGTCCCTTGGTTTTCTCACTTGTTCGTGGAGCTTTCCAGATTGTACAAGGCTTTGATTTCCCTAGAAAAAGCGAGCAAAAGCTATTTGCCTCCCATGTGACTTTAATAATAAATCTGTCATACCCTGCCTGATACATCATCAAGAAATGACACACAAAAAAATTACAACCAATTCAGCAGATGTTGGCAGTGCTGGCATGAATCCAATTTGCCCACGGCTGGACAATTGAGTAACATAAAAACAGAGTTTATATATGCTCCTGACAATAGCTGAAGGCTCTCCTGACACAGCCTGAAGGTGCATGACCCATAAATATTTCTCTCCTGGCAGTTGCAATCTTAGCCTCCTGCTACAGTAGAACTTGTAAAAACTGTAGACAGTCTATTGCTCTCCTGGGACTTACAGACTCCCCTTGCAGATTTCACGAATATCAATCACAGGCATTATCTCATAACGGTTACAGGTTATGAGCATGTCTGGTGTGTAAAAGTGTTGCTTGCAGTGCTGGAAACTGTAAATGTCTTGAATTTTAACTATTTCTGTTTATGAGATATGCAAGAAAGTTACATTTTCATCTTTTAGTTTCTGTTGCAAAGATCTGATCTGCGTGTCAGCAGGCACACTTAAAAAACAGATTTTTACTTAGGCAACAGTTGTTTTCAGAATGTTTCAGACCTTTTACAGAGGCTTCTAGTAGGGCTGACAGTGTTTGCATGACTCTGGGAGGTGATCAGACATGTGCTTCTGGCAAGACATAGCTTTCCTTAGTAGTACAGCCACCAATACCTTGCTTTAAGGGAAAAAGACAATGTAAAGAAAACGTGGCTTTTTAATAGATCACTCAATTTATTTCAGATTGGTTGGTAGAGCTTTTTTAAACAGCCATCTGTCAGAAAGAGAACAAACTCTTCAATATGGAGAGCTTACTCTTCTACATTTCTTGGTGTCTTTTAGGTCTGTTCCTTGCATTTGGTCCTGGCAGATTGAGACTGCAGAGACATATGTGACTTCAGTGTATTTATACATAGAAAATAAAAATCTTTGAGCTCAATTTCTCCATATGCCTCTTTCAGCTTTCTATTATTAGAAGGCAAACATCTTGGATGTGTTACATTCAGGGCTGCCAATTGTCCCCATTTCATTTTCTAGGTTGCTGATATTTTCAGGTTTGTCTTTTGGTATCTTTAGAATCTGCCTGGTGAAAAAAAAAAAAAAGCATCATTTCACTATTGGCTTATAAGAATCAGTCATTTAGTTTGATAAGACACATGGAGATCCTTTCTCAGTAGGTCTCTGATTCACCTCTTGTCCTAAATCCTTTCAAGAAAAACATTTTCACACACTTTCCTTTAGGAAATGTGGCTCCTTCCTGGTTTTGACAGGAAAATAAATGAGATACTACTGTCTCCCCTGCCCTGTTCCCCCAAAAGTAATGTTCTGCCCCTGTATATGCAGAGCAAAAATCTGGCACCTGGGGAGATCTTCACAATTCGTATCTTTCATTCATAACCAAACTCATCCTTCTTCTCTCACTCCCTCTCAGAAGAGAATGCACCTTGTAGCCATACAACCAACACACTTCTAAAGGAAAAGCAACCAAATACCAATAATTTAAACTATACCTGAATATTATATGGAAAATAACAAAATCAAACGTGTCTGCTACGTCATCACAAAGACCATAATGCAAGACCCAGCTCTTGACTTGATCTTTGCATTCTTGAAAGCCTGGACCCACCCAGGAAAGCACAACAAAGGATATGTCACTTCATTTTCCTCAGATCAAGGGCCATCAGACTTACGATACAAACAATGGTCCCATAGGGGCAGGATGGGTGTGCCATGTGCTGAAGACACCATGAATGTCACCCAACTCATGTTGTGCACAAGTGTGCTGAGATCCTTCTGTTAAAATGATCCCTTTAAAATCAGAAAGCATTTCAAAGCACCTCTGCATTTGCCTTAGATTCAACTCACTGTGACAGGCTGAGCTCTCAGGATGCCCTGGGCTTGCTCTCCCTGTGTTGCAGGAGAGCACGGCCAGGCACTGTACAAAACCCAGGTGTCAGGATGCTGCAAAACTCCACTCCTCCCCATGCCAACCAGAGGCATCTGGCAGGGCTTGAATGAGTGTTAAGTGAGCTTCTTCCCCAGAGAAAGCACCTCCTGCTGAGGTAGTAAATCACTGTCTTGCAGTGACATCAGTGCACATAAAATGAACTACTTGTGGATTGAATTGGTAAATACTGATTCTGTGATAACTGTGCTACATGAATGCTTAAAGGAGCAATTTGAGATGAGGAATGTCCCTATGGCAGCTGCAGTGGCACCTCGCCATACCCACAGGGCTCATGGTGTAAAACGGGCAGCAGAGAGGGAACAGTGTAATTTCTATTTTAACAGTAATTCTAGTACACCCCCTTGCCCAGGTTCACCTGGGAAATCAAAGAACATTGAAGGATTACAAAAAGGTGATGAGATGATTTTGTGATGAATATTTGTGCTCTCAGATGCCCTTGAGACCTTGCAACCTTCAGTGCTGATGTGTGTTTCAGGTTTCCCTCTGTTATCTCCAGATCAGAGTCTCCATTTCTTCTCTCATTTTAAAACATTGGCTGATTCACTCTTGGATAAATCTTGTAGGAAATCATTAGAAGCCTTCTCCTTTCCCCTGGGATGCCCAGGAGATGTTCCAGCAAGAGCAGAGAGCATCCATAAAATAAACACAAGGCTAAACCAGGTGCTGCACTGGATGTGGCTCATCAGTGGTTGTGAAATGGGTGGATGTTGCTCAGACTCTCTGGACGCGCTTGCTGGGGTACCAAAAGCAGTTCCCATCCAGCACTATTACATATTTGTGTGTCCCCAGGGCCACCAGCAGCATGAAGCGCAGAGCTCTGGGGGATCAGTCTGAGGCTGCTTCTGAAACACAAGGTACTGTACACGGCCTAGAGGCAGGTTACTGACTGCTGAAAACCTCTACAGAAATGTCTGGTTAAAAAAAAATCAACTTTTCCTGAATTCTTTGGGGTTTGAAACCAACTCCCTGCAAATATTGCCAATGGCTCCTGACCTTTTCAGAGTGTTTATGCTCTGCTTTGTGCCCAGGACCACTGTTTGGATGTGGTGGACCCGTAGTGCTATTTCCTTTCCTCTGCAGTGCTATGTATGTACCCTTTTGCACATCTTTCACAAAGCCCTGTTTCAGCTGTTTTTCTTTAGCCTTGATATAAAAGCAGGTAAGTATTCTCTTAGTTGAGACTGAGCTGATGTGGCAGGAGCCCTTCCACAGTGTTGTTACATCTGCTGAACCCTGTACGACGAAGCGGGTGGTGGACTTTGTGATCTGCAGGAGAGCAGACAGCCCTGGTTTCCCATAAGAGGGCTCCTGTTCAACATCAGTGGAGTGCTGTTAAGCTTTCCCTGAATGTCCTTCATGTCTAGGGTTGTGTCAGGCATATCCTGCACCTCTCAGTCCTTCTGCATGTGCTTTGGGCTGTCAACCTTTGTATAGAAGGCCATAATTTCAAGACTTACCATATTTGGTGCTTGAGCCTGTGCAGGTAAGGCAAGATGTGTGCCACCCAGCTCTTCTTCAAGGTGTCCAGACGTTCTGCACTATGTCTGTCACCTGCAGATTTCATATCCCTGGGATCTTCAGGTGTCACATCTGAGAAAAACTGACCTGCAATCAAACTGAGCTGTTATTAACCAACAGACTCGAAAGTTATCATGGTGTGCACACCAACATACCCCCTCTGCTGGGCAGTGGCCAGTCAGAGCCCCCCGGCATGTCTGAGCAGCCCAGCAGAAGGGAGGTGAAGGGAGGGAGTTATGGGGAAAGGGGCCAACAGTAACGTGATTTGGGGCTTAGGGCAAGAGGAGAAGCCTACCACACCATAGGAATGCACAGTGGGGAGAACCAAGGATGTTGTCATGGTATGAGTGTTAGATGCACTGAGGGAGAGCTGGTTTTGTCAGTCTGGGAATCTGTAGGTAACAGAACAGATATCCAAGAGACAACTGGCTTTTTGAGTTCTGCTGTGCGGGGAGGAGCTGAAAAGAACAATACACCAGAAAAGCCTACAGAGATTACAATGATAGTGCAGATAATTAATACAAGTCCTTACCTATTAGTGGTGCTTAGTGATGAAAATGTCTCACTGTATGTACTAATACGTTCTAATAAATTAATAGTATTAGGGTTTTTAATCATTGGCTATGGACATCTGATTTATAATCTGAAAATAGCTTATACCCTGTTGCCGTGGAACAACTACTGTCCACACATGACAGAGTCTGAGTGGAACATGTAATTTTTTTAGCTCTTTATCCTTGCTAGAGGCATGAGCAAACACCGTGAGCCTCCTAATGCATTTAGCCGCATCCATGTGGTATAATGGACCAAGGCCATGTATTCTGTAAAGCTGAAAAATTTAAATGAGAATAGGGTGGAAAAATACCAGCCAAACAAGCAAAAATGCTATATTTTGGTCTGCTGAGAAGGGATGTACTCCTGAAAAGGCTTATTGGGCTTTTCTTTTTGAAGTCAGGGTCTCTGTGTTTGTCCTTTGCTCAGATGCCAATGCACCCAGTTGCAGAAGAAGACACATCTCCTGAGCATCATTTTTGACATTGCTTAAGTAGTGCAAGAGGCAAAGATGCTTCTTATGGTGTGGCATGAAAGGTCTCTGGCTCTGCACAGTACTGGTGGGTTCCTGTCTGCAGGACATTACTTAACCTGTTCTTCTCCAGGGCATGGAGCTCCTCAGCTGATGTTGCCCAGTTTCATCACAGTTCTTAGACAGTGTGAGCTATCTGTGGGGTGAGATGTCTGTGGAACAAGGCCAAGCAGGACTGGGAATATCCTCCTACACCTCAAATTCTCTGGCTGTTTCTGGGGTGAGAAAGTACTCAACAGCTTTTGCCTGCCTCTGTGCCCACATCCTTTCCAAGGAAACCACAGTGAATGGGTAGATTGACTTACCTATGTAGGGGCCAAATTATAATGCCAATACTGGCAGACTGGAAACTTTGCTAATCTCTCAGCACAGAAATAGCACATTGATGCCCAGCACTCTCTCACTTGGTTTAGGAAATAAATCTCAGTGAAAGATGCTACTGAACTAGTTTTGATATAATGTATCTCTTCAGAGACTGGCATGAACCTTCTGGGAGACTTCCCTAAGCACACATCTGCTCTGCTGCTGCTTCTGGTCACCTTCAGGGAAAATTCCCCAGACAACCAGTGCATGGTACTACTACCTGCCAGATGTGATGACAAGTCCATTGTTCTCAGGACAAACATTGCCCAATTTTTTCTAGCCATCTTCAGCACAGGTCCAAAGATCTTCTGTGCTGCAGCTTGACCTCAAGACCAGCCCTGCTGCAGTGTTATAACCTGGAGAAGTCAGGCAGAGTCAGCCATCAGCAGCCTAGACCCTGCCCCAAGCTGATGCTACAGGTTCATTTTTCTTTTTAAACATTTTTGTAGCTGCAGCCATTGCTTTAGGCAAATTACCAGAGGGGACAAATAGACAATTAAATATATCCCAGGTATGGCATGCCACTATTATACTGTCGGTAATGTTCAGTAATTGTGACTAATGCCTTGCTCATAGAAGGTAGATTCAAGATTTTCCAGTTTTCTTGGTCAGGGGAGAGAGCTTTCTTAAGTAATATTTCTTCCTTAAGCAATATTTTTTTACTTAAGCCTCCAAGATGATCAAGTGCAACCTTCAACCTTCTCAAATTGTAATAGGCTGCAAACCACAGAACTTACCTTGCAGGATGTGGTATCATTACAGCAATACGTTATAACAACCTTGAAAAAACCAGTGGCTTCTCTCTGTTAGGTCAGATAGTACACAAGTGTACCAGTAATAATCAAGGGAGTCATTCTCCAGCTAATTAAAGACTTGAAAACATAATTTCATGTTGTGATTGTTTGCAATTAGTGACAGATGCTGCTGATCACTTGCTCTGCCATTATTTTTCCACTAAGAAATGCATTTTAAAGTAAAATCAGCTGAAGCCCTAGAATTTAAGTTTAGATTTGACACAACTTCAGCTTTCATGTATTTTGTCAAGAATTATTAACTATGGAAAATTGCTATGAATTTCTGAAGTATAACAAGTACTTTCCATATGCATGTTATATTATTTATACTCTGCCAAATGCAGATATCCTCAGCGTAACTTTAGGCTTCCTCTGTAGCCAGCGAGGAGAAGTAGACAACTTGCCTGATCACCCTCAGATGTCTGACTTGGAGGAAAACTGATTATATAAAAGCAAGATTTCGTACTTTCTCTTAGTTTCTCTGTACATAGGGAGTTTGGTGGACCTACTTGGATGTAAAGACATATGCTGCATACAGCTAAATGTGAGGTGAGTCTGAGGAAGCACATGACCATCATGATTTGAATTTGGTGGAATGCCTAATCCTGATTTACACCACTGGAGTAATCTCCCACAGTCATATCTTAAGCGGAGCCTAAGACCTACAAGAGCAAGCGCAGTGGAGATATGGATTCTTACGGAACTCGGGCACTGAATTGTCCAGCCTGACCTGCTCCTGTTGCCACCAAGGCAGGACAGCAAGTCTGTAGCAAAGCCAGGGACAAACATTCAACTAGGAGGAGTAAACATTTACATGGGGAGTCACCTGCCCCAACTCAGAGTCTGAGTTCGTTGTCTAAGTCTAAGCTGGTCACGCCAATGAATTTCTAAAGCCAGTGAAGAGGAACATGCACTTCCAGCGGGGACTGCTTTTATCCCAAGAGTAGTGGGAATAGACTCTGCTGGTGATGCCTGTTGGTGTCCGTCAGGCACACTGAGGCAGCCCAGGGCCAGTGTCCAGGTATTTGCAGAAAGGTGAAGCAATTCACATGTTTGTAGGTGGCATGACAACTTCACAAGAACTTGAGGGTACAATTTTGAGAGTAAGTTCCTATAATAATCCCTCACCCCGAGTCCAGACACTTCTAGTTTTATTAAGCTAATGATGCAACTTAACAGGAGTAAGATGGAGGAGACCAGTTCTCTGGTTGAAGAGAAAAGCCCAGCCAAACTGTGTATAACAGCATGGTATGACTGTCATTTTCCTTGTCTTTCCCATCCTCTTTCACAGGCAGGCTGTGGCTGGCCCTAACGCTCTGTATGCGGCTTTGCTTCAGCTGACAATAAACATGCTTTCTGTGGGGCAGTGAGCAAATTTCTTTTTATTCTTAAGAAAATAAAGTTGTTATGGATAAAATTTTCCACTCTGTAGTTTCCTGACTGATAAATTTTCACCCCTAAACTTAAGTGCACATGTCCCTGCTGATTTGACTTGGTGCAGAATGTCAGTAGTGACAAATATTAGATCACTGTTGCAGGGGATAAAACCTTCCATCTGGATGGGAAAGACTGGATGGTCTCTTGTGTGTTTTTAATAACTAACTTCCAGTTATTAGTGTCTCTAGGCACTGGTTTGCCATCATTACTTAACATTATAGAAAGAACAGCCTGTATTTGCATTTAGGTCTTGTGGTTTAAAGGAGAAGTAAATAAGCGTGTGAAGGAACAAAACAGGATTCATAGCTGCTGTATATCCTACACAATGAATCAAGAGTGCTTTTCTGTCCTTCCGTCCTCAAAAAACAAAACCTCATGAATCTGGAGAGTCTGGTAGAGAGTAAAAAAAAAAAAAACACGCCTTTTTCTTTACTTTCTGCATTTTTACATTATGAACTGCTCATCTGTACTTCATTTAGAAGAAGTTATTTATGTTCTGTGGGATTCCATCAAGCTATTATGTGACATTTACCTGAACAAAATGTAGCTCTTCTAACGTTATTGTGATGGTCAACCTTGGGGAGAAACTTCATTATCCTCTATGTACCAGCTGAATGGACATTTTTCTCTTGGTTTGACTGTTCTGATATTTTCCAGTAGTAGTTTTCTAGATTAATAGCAGTGTCTTGGATGTAGAGGGACTGCTGGACCAGGGTTATACTAGTGAATGATATCCTAGGCAGGGCTTAAAAGTCTTCAGGATACAAATTGTTGGTAGCAACCAGAACAGATTATGTGTCTTGAAGAGTAACGTTCCTCTGGGCTCTGACTGTTGGTCTGAGGAAATAGCTTGGGAGAAAAGTGATCAAGCAAATAGCTTGCTTCTGATCATGCATCTTGCTTCAGGCAGGAAATATCAGAGCATGGTGCTAATGCAACACTTCTGCTCCTGGCACGTCAACTAATTTGAGCAGGATCGGTATCTTCTCACTTCACCCTATTCTGCTGTATCACATAACCACAGACCTATACTCACTCATCAGAGATTTTAGATGCTTCTGATTCTTCCACAACCACTGCTGCTGCTGCAGTGGTTTCGGGAGGTGCTGGCCCACAAGCTGGTGGTTTTCCCTGAGCTGCCACATGTGCAACAGCGCAAAGCCTTGGCAGTGAGGAAAGAACTTCTGCCTAGAGGTTTTAGTGCCTGGTGAGAAAGCTGTGCCATGGCCACCTGCCAGATATGCCTGTAGCCACCTCTCATCTGGAGGAGGTCACATGCCAGCCCCTACTAGTCCAAGAAAGTGCAAATATTTGCATGAACAGTAAGGATTATGACTTGTACCTTTGCAAGAATATTTGTTGCTAAACTTGCACGATTGCCACCATTCTGAAAATCTGCTTTGCAGATTGGCTTCACTCCACCAGTGACAACCTTGCATGACCTGTCAACCATGATCTATGGTCAAAATGTGGGTCACTAGTCAAGGTTAGTGTGTGTCTATTTGCCAGTTTGATGAGATGTATGAAGTGATGGCTCCAGTCCTGATTTGTCTGAGCTGTGAGCTGTTGGGACTGACAATGACCTGCTCTGGGCAGAATCTGGGGGATGGCAGAGAAGGCTACAATGAGGAAAAGGAGTAGGGGCAGAGAGGGAGAGGAAGATAGAGCAAAGAGGAGCAAGACAAAGAGCACTGGGGTATTTAGGGGAAATCACAAACGGAAAAGGGCAGAGAAAGGAAATAGCTTGGAGGGAGCCACAAATAGGAGACAGAGGCAGATCTGGGATATGTACAAGGCAATTAACAAAGCACAATGTTGTTAAATCTGAGTCTTCAGTGCCTTCACTACTTCTGTGTGTTGTGCATCACTGCTGGACTCCGGGGGTTGTAGTGGTGTTGTTTTATTATCCCAGAGGCCATTTTGCCTTCTGACTTCCTCTCTTCTCCCTCCTGATTTTTAATAGGCCACGTATCACTCTTGATTAATGCGGAGAATGGAAGGTAGTGAACCTTTTTAGGCTATTAACATTAATGAGAGCAATAACTAAGCGGTAAGTCCATGCATGTTCTTTTGCAGAACTGAGAGGCTGAAAGCTGCCTGGTGTTTTCACGTGTGTCAGAGATGAACTTGTGAGCAGCATCAATATGAAATAGCTCCAGCCAGCTGTGTCAGGAGTAAATCTGCACACTGCAACATCTCATATAGCTTTGATAGCCTGAACACACACTGACTGGCTGCAGGAGGAGAGATGAACAAGAGACACTGGCAGTTACATAAGTAGAAATTGCCCCTGGTTGGTTGAAGCCCTTTGCTAAAAATGCCACCCATTTGCAATTCATACAGACAACCAACTCTGAGGTATATTATTAGCAAAGTCCATATCCTACTCCACATTACTGCAAGGACTCCTTGGTTAATGAGGGTCAAACAGTCATAGAGGTTGCCATCATTATTCACAAAGCCATTTTATTTCTATTTGCTTGCATGAACTAGCATGTTTTGAATATCTCGTGTAGCATTTGTGACAAGAATTGGGATGTGTTATCAGAATGGAAATAAACTCTGACAAAATCAAACTTTGCATTACCTGTTTGTTTCTAAGAGTTCTGCTAGGTTGTTTTAGACACATACAAAGGCAGTTTTTCCTTTTGTATTTACACACTTATCATTTCTATCAAAGTAATGAGTTTTATCTCCTATTGAAGACATGGTCTAATTTACTCTGTGGAAGCAGGAAAACACAAATATTCCCAAGTTCTAGTTAGGAGTTTGGTATGGGAAGAGTAAGCAGCAATATGGCTGGACATTGGAGCTGTTTCTCTGCAAGCCACTGTTTGGTGTTTCAGTAGATTTGTAAACCCCAACTCATCCTTGCTGCTCTTACCCAGCTGCATGAAGGGAGCCTGGTCCCAGGCACCTTATAAGAAATAGGGTGACCCAGACATTGCCAGGGAAGGGTTGTGGTGCTGCATCACAAGGCTACATTTCTCCCTCAGGAGTCAGGGTGCATCCTGTGCCTGCACCCCAGACACCACAATCCAAGTGCCTTTCTCAAACCACTGAGCCCCCCATTCCCTCATCCAGACTTGAAAGGTCAGTGGCTGAGTGCCTGTCCTCTCCCACATAGGTATGGGTGCATAGTCTCCGGTCTTCTCTGAAAGGCTGTCTTTCTGCAAGGAAATTTTGGATTAATTTCCAGAGGTACATGAGATGATAAGCAGGATAATCCATAGTAGATCCTGCACATGAAAAGCTTTCTACTACATGTAGTTAACTAACTTTATTATAAGTAATTAAATAAATTAAATAGCTTATAGCACCTTGTTAACTTTCTTTCCAGTTCATGTTGTGGCACTCGGAAGGCATGACATGCTTCGTATGTGGATGTCAGCTTAAAACTGCTGAGAACTCAGAGTAATTTTGAAAATTACACAAAGCAAATAATCCCTGTTATACATCTGTGCATCTGGTCCCCTTGAGAGACTGTGTAATGTGGCTGACATGTCCCTAAGTTTTTCTAAGCACAGGTTGTTCTGACCTCCCTTGTAAATCTTGTAGTCTCTGTTCTGTTCAAGGTCCTCTCATGAGCCAGATGTGCCTTGCTCTATCAGCACACGAGCTTCTTTCCGGCACCATGGCCATCTGTTTCCTAATGATTATGTCTAGCCTGGGTTAATCTCTCAGGGTATGTCACAGCATAAAAACCACATGCTTCCCAAAGATGGCTTCTTGGCTACTGTAGCTGATGGCCAGCCCCATGGAATCAGGCCTAGCTGCCTACTGGGAGACCTTTGGAGCTCCTTTTACACCCTATGCTGCAGGGACCTGCACTACTTGAGTTGTGCTAGGAGAGAAAAAATTGCTTTTTCCCCCAGTTCTTTCTCAGTCTGCAGATCCAGACCTCTTGGTGCTCTGAAACAAAACACTACCCTATTTGCGAGCTTAGGAGGAAAATGATATCTAGGTGCTCAATCCACTTTTACTTAGAAGCCCTTTTTTACCATCCTTTTTGCACCATCCTTTTTGCCAATCATGATGGGCTGGAGATGCATCTTGTCAGATCCCCGATCCCTGCTTGGATGATTCCCTCTCCCCATGGGATAGATAGCATGGTTAACTAGTTGTGCTTTATCCTCACGTTGTCTTCTGAGATAGTCTTTAAAAGCACCAATTCCACAAGCAGAGAGAGAGGTGGCTTGTCTCTTCACTGTGACTTGTGTGGCACTGGTTGAGTAAGGTGTGAGGGGACTGCAGAATCATGTGTCTAATTAAGATAATTTGCTTTCAAATAAAATCTCACCAAACTGGAGTGCATAAATGAGAGCAAGTTCTTTTAAGCTCCAGATAGAGTTTGCTTTTGGGGAAATCTAGTAGAAGATGAGGGTGAACTTGCCAAGCCTTGGGCAGAGCCAGGCCAGCATGTACAGACAATGATGTGGGTCCTTACACAATGAGCAAAGACCATTTTCTCCTTTCTTTGTGTCCCGCTTCCAGGGCTCAGTGTGAATTATACACTTCATAGCTGTGGCTCCAGGTGTTCCAGGATAATGCAGCTGTGTTAACTAAAGTTTCAGCTTTGATTTGCTTGGTTTTGTTTGAATCAGTTTTTCTCTAGGTTGTCAGAGAAGATAAGATTCAACCTACAGGTCTCTCCAGATCTGTGCAATATAGCAACCTGCAGCTGAACTGCTCAGTCCAGGATCTTCCCACAGCTCAATGAGGAGGAATGGCCACAATGGTGTGTGGTTTGTCAGGGACAAGATGCTCTGGGGCAAGATGAATCAGCCACGATGTGTGTCTGTGAAAGCACCTTTGGGTGACCAGCTCAGATGTACATGTCCCCATGGGACTGGAGGAACTCTACCCACCGTGCACCAGATCTGCCTTGTAAAGAAAACTTCTGGTTTGAATTCCAACCACCTGAAGTCCTAGATCTGTTTGTAATTTCCCAGTAAGCTCTGTTCAGTTCTCATCTTCCTTTGGTAACTATGCAAAGGTGGTGTGGTTTTGGTAGGGGTTTTTTTGTTGTGGTTTTTTTGGCAGGGGGTGGGTTTGAGTTTGGTGTTTGTTTTTTTTTTAATGTTCTTCACTCTGTTAGAAACTTCTTGGTGAAATGCTGGATTCCGATGTTGCAGAGCCTCACATATCTGCTTCCTTAATTGTGCTTTTAACTTATGATGCTTTATTTGTCCAGGTATCTTACTTCTGACAATGCAAATGCCTAAACAACCTTCTGGTTTTTTTTACCCCACACCCTTCAATTCTGTTAAGGTTCTTAGAGTTTAGTCCTGTAAGTAAATGAAACAAACTACATTACCTTATTTGTGGTTTATTACATTTGATTCTTGCAATTTTGGGGTCCAAAAATACCTGCTCCTGAAGTATAGCACAGTTCACAGAAGAACAGAAATACATGGGTAATACACCTTGCTTTTCCTGATTGCCCTGACATTTCAGCTGCCAACCTCTGTGGGTGTTGAACTCTCCTTTGCTAACTCCCACATGCAGGTTTAGTGAAACATTTGGGATTACTTCAAAGAAGGCTGAGCAGAATTTGGTGTGCAGAGAGTTTTCCAAGCAAGGAGCATTCAGGCATAATAATCCAACCCCATATGCATCTCTGTTTTTTAATGGAGAGACCTTTTGTGCCCTACATGATGCTGTTTGCATCAGTGCTATTTCTTCTGGATGTTTTTGCTCCTGATTTAAGGAGCTTGTATTACTTTCTGAGTTTTAGTCCATTTCCTGCTTTGGAAAAAGAAATACAGTAGAATATCTGAGACGATTTTTAAGAGAGCTTTTGCTACATCTAGTGGCAGAGTCTTCGATGTGCCTGAAAAAAAGGCAGTTTAGAAAAGAGCCAATCTCCATTTAGAACTCTTATTCTAATGAAACCCAATGTGCCTTCATAATGTTTTCTGTTTACCTTTGTCTTTTGTTGCAAAGCTCTAATATTATTGCCTGGAATGGCTTTTTTCAATTCTGGCTGCCATTTGAGACAGTACTAGTCTGGAGTAGCAGAGGTTTTGATTCAGAGTGAATTATTACTGAATACAGAGAAAAGATAGATTAGGGTGTGGATGTGTAAAAAAAAAAAAAAAATCCCCTGCAGCTGTCATCCTGCCCAGTGCAGTGCCTGTATCGCCCAGGAGTGGTGCGAATTCACCCCCATTGCAAGAGGTTTTGCACCAGCCCTGCCCAGCTGTTGGGCCACTGCCTACAGACCACCATGTGTGATGGTGTGTGCCTCAAGGGGCGAAGGAGGAAGAACAGAAGCATGGCTGCGTGCTTACAGCAAGGATGTTTGCTCAGGAGGTAAGCGTCTGGATTCCTCTTGCTTCTATCCTTTTTATGAGGCAAAGTGAGGAACACACACAAGGGAACTGAGAACCACCCGGGATTTGCTGGGGGAGTGAGGACATAGAGTCAAATCCCACGAGGCTGAGATGCAGATTGGTCCTATCCAAATGCTTACAGGAGAGAAGCTGTAGTAACAGCAACTACTCTTTACCAACTCCAGAGTACTCTGTTTTCTGAGGGAGTGTCTGACTTGCTCACAACTTTGCATAATTCCACTGGGAACTGGATGCAGCCTTGACAGAACCACACATCCTCCTGATTCCAAACCGGATGAGAGCAGGCTAGGTTGCTACAGCCCATGTAGCAATATGAACTGTGAACAAGGAGGTTGGGATCATGATGATAATATTAACAAAATAATGCAAACCAGAGGTAATTACAAATATACTTAAAAAAATCAGCACTGATGTTTGAAAAGTGGTTGATCCAGATTTAAAAATCTGTATAAAAACCTCATGTGCTTTGAAGTGGAGGGGCTGTGTAAAAAAGTGTTATCAAATCTTATTAACCTGCTTTATCTAGACAAGGAATAGTGCTTTACACTGGGAACTAGGTCTTTATGCTTTAAAATGAGGAGGATGTGCTCACCCAGCTTTTCTCCAGAGCCATGGCAAGCAGCTCCTTTTTTTTTTCTTCTTCTTTCTTAGGGCTGTCTGGTGAGAGGACTGGAAGAATGCCACATCTGCTACTGGCTCCCGCAGCACAAGGCAGCTGAGGAGCATGGCAGGAGAGGGTGGTCTGGCAGCTTGGCTGCATTTGCTCTGGTATGTAGTTTGTTTCTCCTGCCTAAAACTTAATTTGGATGGCTTGATTAAGGTTCCCTTGCAGCATCCTCCTTTGGCTCTGCAGGCAGGAGAACTTCACCCTCACCTCATCAGGGAAATAGCCATGGAAGACAAAAAGCCCTGGAGGAAGCTGAGGAGGGAGGGATACTTGTGAAAACAAGGGTAAGACAGCATTGAACATGGAGCTGGTGTGTGCAGACAGGTTTCCCCTTAGGCACTATGGTCTGGATGTCTTGGTGGTGGGTGCTCCACCTGTGTGGCAGAGCAGTGATTGCTTTATGCTGGAGAGAGGCTCCCTTCATAGCTATGGAAAGAGATGCATTTTTAGAGCACAGCGTACTGTAGAAGGGCAAAAAATACATCACTGCCCCTGAAGGAAGCCCAGAGCAACAACTCAGCCACCGTAAGTTGTTGAATATCAGTGAGAGGACTCCCACACCTTCTGTGTTGTGGCAAGGGTTGTGTTCCTGTTCTGCATCCAGCTGCACAAGCAAAATTACTGCAGGTTTAGGAACAGGTGATGAACTTGGTGGCAGATAATACAGTATCAGTTTGAAAGGTGTACCCAGAATGAGAGAGGAAAAATCTAAGATCTTGGAGAACAGTTTAGACTGTATTAGAAGTAAGAACTTCTACAGGAGCTTGTGCAAGAACTTTAGAAAATGCTTAAGGAAGACAAGTTGTACCTTCTCAGAGAATCATGGAATCATAGAATGGTTTGGGTTGGAAGGGACCTTAAAAATCATTTAGTTCCAACTCCCCCACCATGGGCAGGGACACCTTCCACCAAAAGGTGCATTAGCATCCCAGTGTGAGCTGGAGGGTGGCACAGTCACAGATAAGGAGGCATTTCGATCTCAAGTTGTTACTTGCTCTCATGAAATAACATGAAAATAATGAACAATTTCAACTTCAGTGGTTCATGCTTGAACTTGTTTCAGTTAAAAAAAAAATCCTTGATGGAAGGAATATCCATACCTATTATTTACTACTGGTGTGAAACCACAGGAGCAGAAAGAATCTGTGAATTTCTTAACCTGCAGATGATTATTTGAGAAGACAAGATTTCTAGTATCAGGAATTGTTTGTACGTGACAAGCTTAATCTGTTCCCATAATATGCGGTGGGAATCAGTCCATTGCACTCGGAGCTGTTCGATCAGCCCCATGCTGGGCAGCCTCTCTGATGCCTGGAGTTCACTCCAATGTAGAGAGATTGGCCAGAGATAACAGGCTGTCAGAGTGCTCTGAGCAGCATTACAATTTTGGTTTTGAAGCAAACATAAAAGAGCTCACTTGCTTTTACAAGCAAAAAAAGGAAAACAAACAAAATGGGCAACTAAAAAACACGAAGTTTTTTTCCCATTTATTTTGAGCCTGCTTCTTTCAGGTGCATAAATATTGGCACAAGCTGCATTTTTTCTTCTTAATGATAGTTTGTGCTTCATTTCTATACATTCAGTACAAGGAGCAGATGTGTCCCCTTTGGAAATGGGACCTACTTTTACTTGTCTAATATCAATCACCATTTAAAAAATGTTGCTCTGTTTCATGCCTCTCTGCCCTGTGCTATGGCTGATGGTCATAGGTGAAAAATGATAACTAGTTTCTCAAGACTCCTGGTTAGCACAGAAGTTTGAATTCATCTGGTTTATAAAAGTTTCCCAGCTTTTTCCCTGAGCAGCACCAGCAGCTTTCCCACCTCCTTGCTATTATTGATCTCTGTGCATCACTGCTGGTGAGGTGGGAGCTCCAGCCCGGAGCAGGAGACAGCACTTTTCACCACTGTGGGCTAAAAAAATCAATGCAGGCCTGGACAACGTGGAGATGAAAACACAGCTGGCTGAGCAAGAAGAAAGCAGGCATTTCATGGCAAAGATAAACCCTTTCATTCACTTGTTCCAGAACTCACAAGTTGCACATCCTTGGCTGGCTGGGCACGGGGACTTGTCCAAATGATAACCGAGGGATTTACCAGATATTCAGGGGGTGATTAGGAAAACTCTTGTTTTTACTTAAAAGTTTGTTCACTTGCCTCAGTGGGCATTCGAATGTGATTAAAAACTTTTATCAGAAAGGCATAGGGATAATAAAAATAAAAATAATAGCAGTTTGTGGGGTGGAAGGAGGTAGAGCTGTTCAGGGTTACTTTCTAAAGGTTAGGAAAATACACAGAGGTTATGTACTTTTCAGTTATGTTAAGTCCTGTAAACACTCAAACACTGCTTTTTTAAGATGCAGAAGAGGGACAGTATTCATCCATTGCATTTCTTCAGTGCTTTTTGATGGATGCAAGTTCATCTATTATTTAAGACGGAATATAGAGTATGAAAATGATGCTTTTTAAAATTAAACTATACATGTAGGTAATTTTTTAATTCCCTTTGGCCTTTGAGATTCCTTCAACTTCTGAAACAGAACATGACCATCTCAGACCCAGTCCCTCAAATGCGGAGGATCACTTCTGGTCAAGCTGTACTGTTGTAGGAATAGACTGACATCTTTTCAGGTAGTCTGAATTTTGTCATTTCCTGACTTACACATGAGATTTTTTTATGAATGTGACTATTCCTCAAAGACATATGTAAGACTAACCACTGTATAGATACACAAGAGACCACAGGGACTGACTGTAGAAGTCCAGGAGGAGTTTGGCTCGGGTTCAAGCTTAGGGCAGGCATTTTCTTGTCCCTTAACACACTCAGTTACATGTGTTCTTCATGTGCTCTTAGCAATAAACCAAGAGGAAATAGCCTGAAGTTACACCAGGAGGTGTTTAGATTGGATATTAGGAAAAATTTCTTCCCTGAAAGGGCTGTCAAGTATTGGAACAGACTGTCCAGGGAAGCGGTGGAGTTACCAACCCCACAGGTATTTAAAAGATGTCTAGATGTGGTACCTGGGGGCATGGTTTAGTGGTGGACTTGGCAGTGCTGGGTTATTGGTTGGTCTCGATGATCTTAGAGGTCTTTTCCAACCTAAGTGACTCTCAGATTCTATGATTTGTTCCCACAAGGTAGAGCATCATGCCCCCAGCACCTTGCATTTTTGCCTACTGGTTTTGCACGTAGCCATGGAGTCACATGGCCCAGTCCACCCCTCTTCTGGGCAGTGTTGTCATCTGGAGACACTGTTCCTGAGGCAGACTGTGAATGAACATGATCACTATAAAGAAATCAGAAGGACCTGGTGGCTTTAGGGAAAAGGTTAAGAAAGAAATTTGCTTAACTGATATGGTTAATCTGCCTTTTTTTATTATAAAGGGGTTTTTTTTTAAATTATGCTTGCTGGTGATTCTTGCCTTATTAACAATGTTACTTAACTCAGAGCTCAGGTTATTATTAGCAATTTCATATTCTGCAGTTGGTAGCTTTCTTGACCGTTATTATTAGCATTTTTATTTCAAAATCCTTTGAGATAATCTGAGATGCAGGGAAAGGCATCTGGCATTTCCTTATATCCCTTGAGGAAGGTTCTGTATTGCTCATTTATGTTTTAATTGCTATTTTATAGCTGTATATTTCTAGGTAGCTTCTGATAGACCTATTCCCATACCATGAAGTCATTCTTACAGACAATCCAGACACAGTGATCTGGCACAAACCAGGTCTGCTCAGATGTTTATTACTGTGATTAACAGATGAAGACATAGCACAGGCATTTATACATATGCAAGCCTTAATAGTTAAGAAGGCTTTTCCAGGAGCAGAGACACCAAGAAAGGCTGGTTTCCCTGGAGAAAGCTCTTTCATGGTCCCCTCAGATCTCCTCTCAAATCCCACATCACGCTGTCCACATTGCAGCCCTTCTCTACATCCTGCCCCCATGGCAGCAGCAGGTGCTGGAGATAATGGCCAGCAACTTCTCTGCAAATTGCCCAGCTGGTGGGGATGTTGCCTCGGCTGGTAGCCATTGTCTCTTGGAGGCATCGTGCTGAATTTTCTCCCTGAATATACCTACAGGTCTTTCCAGTTCCCAGTCACTGACTATCACTGAGTTTGTGAAATTTAGACCTTTGAGGTTTCTGCATCACTAACAAGTTTGACTTGAATAGTCTGAAGGTATTGAGTAGCTGCATGGAGGTAATAACCATTACCATAGAAGTCCATTGTCTGAACTCTGGGTTACCTCATCAGCCAAGAGAAAGAAATAGGCACTTCTAGATTCCCACCCCGTCTCAGCAAACTTCCTTGCCCATGTACCAGAATCACTTGATCCAGTTACTGTCTTTCAGATACCAGTTCAGTGGAGTGACTCCTAGAGGAAATGCATGAATTTCCATCAAGCTCTTCCTCGTACCTGATTGCATGTCTGGGAACAAAAGGCATTTGTCCGCATGAAGAAATGTCTCACAGAATTAGTGCTTGGGTTGTGAAAAGGGCTGGTCAATGAAATAAAGATCTGACATATCATTTTTTTTTACTAATTTTTTCTCAAGGTATCATTTTGAATCAACATCAAAAGTTTTTGGATGGTATTTCATGCATTTTAGATCCATCTGTTCCCAGTGCTCCAGGAATTGCTTCTGTAGATTGAGCCTCCATTTTTGCCTACTACTACAGATTTTTTCCCTCCAGAGATGGGGCCTCTCCTTTTCAAGTTGTCTTTCGGACAAGGAAAAAATATCAGAAGAAATGTCGACATTTTGTCTTCAATGTCCAGATCATTGAAAATGGGCCAAACACTCTCCACTCACTTTCTTTCATTTCTCAATTCCTTTAATTTTTACCCCTACTCCTTTAATGGCTTATTTTGGTTCTGCTGGCTCCAAAGAGTCAATGAGAAGTGAAGCTGCGTGGCAGCCCCAATGCACTTCAGCAAAACTATGAAATTGTTTCAGGACTAAAATAGCAGCAGCTGTTTCAGATCAGGAGCTTTATTAGCTGAGGAAGAGGAGGGATTATTTTGTGCCTTCACAGCTCCAACAAGTTAAATTTTCCAGTCTAAGACTGTTCAGAGCTGATACAAAACTAAACCCCATCTCTGCAGCAGCTTTATCCATCAACACAAAGTCCAGACTGTGACCCCATAGAAACACTTCTTAGCCTCATAGAAATACTGTCAGGGAAAATATATGTCTGAGAGATGTGTTTGGCATCAATGAACTGAACTTGATTGTGTTGATATGTGAAAGTTAAGCATTTGTCCAGAAAGGTGATATTAGCTTTATTTGCTGGCTAGATACAAAATCACAAAGACATGCTGTTTTGTATGCATGGGCAATTATGATTGGTGAGGATGCTGAACAGAATTATTACTTTTCAAATGACAAAGTGGAAGGTTAAATTATTGGGTTTTTTTAAATCGCAAAGCAAAAGATTGGTTTATGATACAATGTATTTTTTGTAAAATTTTAGCATGTATATTATACAAATATACAAATATACAACAGGTAGGGAACAGGACCTAAAAGGTATGATGGTAATCTAAAAACAATTTGTTGAGCCTCTCCCCTGAATAATGTTCCTGTGTGCTCTGCCACCTGACAGGTACATTGAAGCTGAGAGGACTTCCCTGGATTGAGTACTGAGAAGGGTCCATGCCTTGGTCTTTGTGTAGCGGACCCTGCAGGGTAATCAACATGCGAGGAGATGCAGGTGTCTGCACATGCATGGTGGCACCATCCCTTTGCCTCCAGGGGCCTCTGAGACACTCGGGACTGTCAGATATGGGATAGGACTTATGGAGACCTGAGCTCTGGGGGAGTGGTGGCTGCAGGGCTGGTGGGCCTCCATGTGTCAGCTGAGCCCCTGGAGACACCCTGAACTATCATGGAAGCTCAGAGAACAAGTCAGCTGCAAAGATTTGTCTACACACTGGAGCTTTTGGCTGACTCCCTGTGCTAGGCCTGGCTGGGAACCAGATAATTTCCTTTGTAGCAGCCCATACAGTGCTGAGTTTTGGTTTTGGCAGTAGAACAGTGCTGATAACATGCCAGTGTTTTGCCTGTTGATGAACAGCACTTGCACTGCATTGCATTTTTCTCCTTTTCCACTCTGCCCCACCAGCAAGTAGACTGGTGGTTGTCAAGAAGCTGGGAGGGGGCACAGCCAGGGCAACTGAACCAGGCTGGCTGAGGGGTTATTTTGTGCCTTGCAACAATGTGTGCTCCAGTGACAGCTCAAGGAAAGGAGGAGGAATTGGGGACATTGGTGATTCTGTGTCTCCACAAGTAACCTTTACATGTGCTGAGGCCTGCTTTCCAGGAGGTGTCAAAACATCAGCTGCTGAAGGGATAAAGTGAACAAATTCCTCTTTTTGCTTTGCTTGTCTATGCTGTTTTTACTTCACCTTCTGAACTGCCTTTATCTTGTTCTATGAGTCTTTTCACCTTCCTCCTACCTTCTCCCCATCATGCAGGAGAGGGGAGGCTGAGCAGATGTGTAGGTGCTTGGCTGCTGGCGAGAGTCAACTCACCACAGATCTATTCCCGGACTTTTGGGACATTTCAGTAAGGGTGGTCAGGAACCGAGTCTACTAAAAGTCACGTGTGTTAATAGGCTCCTGCTGAATCCCTGGTTAACAATGTCATCTCAGAGGCCAAATTTGGACAATAGGTAATTTCTGCTTTATTTCACCTGAACTAGCAACTTTTTCTTGGCAGTTCTCCTCAAGGGGGACACTGAAGTTGAACTGCCATGTGGTTTTATTATTCTTTTTTTTCTTCTTTACCTTATAATTATGTTTTCAGAATAAAAGATATGTTATTGGTCACCAGAGCTCTTATCCTCTTCTAATCTGATCATTCCCAGCTGCTCTAGTGCTGCAAGACATGGGGCACTGATGAAGGCATGTGGACCCCTGAGGTCCACATGTTGCAGCATGGTCTGGTGACAAGATTTCCATACACCACACCCCAATACACCATTTCCCAGTCTTGCTACCAGCCATGCATGAACCTGTGTCATTCAAGCACTATCTGGATGTTGTGTTCATGTCTAATGTCCAGAGCTCAAGAAAGGTGCTGAATAATCTGTGTATTCAAAGAAAATGCCACAAGAATTAAGTGATCACATCAAGAAAACTGAAGCAGTTAATGCTTAATTCTCTGTGGAATAAGGAATGCAAAAGAAGATAGTCTGACATCCAAACAGACATCTAAAATCTGTCCTCAAAGTGCCTATTTCATGCCTTTGGTTATAAAAGGTGTCGGACAAGTCCCTAAGAGAGAGATGCCATATTGTGATAACGTAAATTTGGGTGAGTTGTCTCACCCAAATGGGTGAGTGACTGAAGACTGTCACTCTAAGGGGCCCAGGCAGGTTATGAGCATCTGGAAGACTTTCTTCATAATCTGTTTACTTATGTTTGGTCACATTTTATGGAGCATCTGGGTGTTCTCCTGAGCTTAGTGATCTGGCAAAGTTTGTTCTGGTCATTTTAACACATTCAATTAATTACAAACTTTGTTGTCAGAGAACATATGGAAACTTAGAAGGAGATAGAAGAAAAAGAGTTACTCTAAAGCCACAGGAAAGAGGCAATGGAAAGTGGAAGCCAAAATGAAAAAAAGTCGAAAATAAAATTAAAAAAAAAGCCTAAAATCAAATGGGAAGAAAAAAAGGTGGCTTGAAAGTTTAGTTAATTATGGTTAGAAAGTGAAGAAGAAATGAAAAATGAAACAAAGAGCAGAGAAGAAAGATGCTGGGGATAAAGAAGCTCAGTAAATTAACCAATATATGCTGCAGACAAACCCTTTTGGCAGGCTCAGAGAATCTGTCTCCATTAAAGTTTCATGGTGAAGGCTCAAAGGGATTTTCAATATTTAAAGAGTGTTTTTGAAGGTAGCTAAGAGGAGATGCACTGGTAACTCTTGAAAGGCTAATGCATTAAATTTTATTATGTCTTCAAACAGCATGGGACAGTGTCTAACTCTAGGTTACTTTAACAGAGCACTCATGTCTTGCTGTACTCTCTCCTCTCATTAAAATGTCCCTATCTTATTTTACATTCTCTGCTTCTTTCTCTGGTGATCACTGGGGAAGATGAGACAGGTGCAGGAGGGTTGAAGGCAGAAGCTGGGAATTGTAAGGCTGCTGAAACACTGTTGGTCCCCCACCCCACACCACTGGGGTAAGACCCTCTACGCCCTTCAAAGAGGCAAAAGTGGAAGGACAAGATCAAGACAAAGGATTACACCTAACACAAAGAAGGAACACCAGTTTGATTTGTGCAGACAGCAATAATGGATACCATCCTGGTGACTGGGAGGTGGCGGCTTCTACTGCCCTGGCAAGAGACATGAAGTCCCGGGGCAGGGGCTGTTTGTCCTTGAACTACTGTCTAATGAAGTGGAGTGAAAGCCCAAAGGGAAAATAACTCATCAAAGCCCTTACAGTCAGGCTCATCTCACTTTGTCCACATGCTTAGGTGTGGGTCTGAGAAAGGAGTGAATGACGTGAAGCCAAGAAGAGGAGCAGGAGTTTGGCAGAGGGGCAGGTCTTTGCGTGGAGGCGTATCCCTGCTCCCAAAACAAAGCCTGGATCCTCGCCCCTGGTTTAGTAGCAGTTGTCAAGCTCTCTCCTTCTTACTGTACTCTAAGTACCAGACCAGCAAAACAACTGCTTGTAAGTTTACAAAATAAGATGGTTTAATCTCATGGTGCGCTCTGCCTTCTAACCCCCAGTGCTCAGGGGCTCCTGAGATGCTGCCCGCCCCCTCCGCACTCATCCCCGTGGCACGTTTGAGGACACTGCACGCTCCCAGGGGTTATAACATCAAAAAGCCGAGCGAGCTTGGTGCCGGCGCGTTCCCCGGTGGGGAGCGATGCCCGGGCCGATCCCCGGCGCTCCCGGCGGGTGGCAGCACCGGCCCGCGGCCGAGCGGAGCTGCCGGCAGCGCTGACTGATGGCTCTGCTGGTCCCTTCCCTGACATGGGGTTCATGTGATAACGCTTGCACTTCTTTTGTTCTGCCCTGAAGAGCAATGACTTTAAACCACTTTGTAGAAATAACGTTGTATGTGTCACAGTCTTTGTCTGGACAGCACATACCTCTCCTGCTGCCTCACATCAGAGCCTGCAGCTTTGCAAAGCATTTGGTACAAGGAGCAGGCCCCAGAAGTTTTTATGTCGACTGGCAATTATATGAGTTATCTCCTTTCACAATAAAAGCATTGGGTCCAAGATTAAGACAGCTATGTTCAGACACCCACCTGCACACTGAGCACACACACCATCACCAGAGATCTCCTCAACGATGAGCCCACTCATCAATCTCAGCTAGAGATTTGGAGGACTAGCCTGATAGCCTTGGGATTGACAGCACTGCTCCCCTGACTACAGTACTGTCTGTAAGGGGAGCTTAGAGGCTGGGCTTGCATGTAGAAATGGATAGACAGGCTGCTAAATTTAGCGAGTTTCATTGTATTGAACTGTACCTGCTTCTGGACAGAGTTATCTCAATCTCTCACATCCAGGCAGGGCAGGGATGTAACACAAGATGGTCCCACTGGGTTTTTATCAAGCAAAAGCTGGGCACCACTCAGCCAGTTTTTCAATAAATTTAGAAAATAGGTGGTTATTTGGATTCACACCCAAACTCCACCTGTCTCCTGCCTCTGGCAGATATTGTTAGTGGCAGATGCAGTGGGAAGACTCAAGATAGACAAGTATCTGTAATACCTGCCTCATGCAGCGTATCATATTTTCAGCTCAGAGGCTTTCCCTTGGCTTGTCTGTTTGGTACCGTCTTAACAGATCCCTCTTCCAAGTGTCTGTAATGAAGGAAGACACAGGTCAGGCCCTAAGATGAAAAGGAAGATGTAGCACTGAACACTTTCCTCATCTGGCCTCAATGTGAAAAAAATCCAAGCTGTCTCCTTCCACTACACAAGGAAAATAAGGTGGTAGCTCAGATGCAGTGGTCTCTATTTGGCACATGTGTAAAAGCAGGAGGGGTGAAACCCATCCTCAAGGAGTTGTCGGCTCAATAAAGGCATCTCTGCTGGTGAACAGCCACTCTGTTTTGTGCTGAGTGGTTCTCTGTAACTGCTGATCATTAATGATTTTTATATTACATATTTTTTCAGTGAGAAAATATGGAAGAGGTTATCTCTTTAATGGATCATAGGGAGCCATGAATGCCATGAAAAGAATAAAAATAGTAAGTAATTGTTCTTAGAAAATATGATCCAGTGCAGAAAAAAACTTGAACTGAGATAGCAAAATGTGTTTCAAACTGAGATAGCAAAATGTGTTTCAAACTTTTTTCATCATAACCTGCCTGCTGAGTCACAGTGACCAAAACTGAAACCTGTTCTCTTTTGCATGACTCTTCTGAAGTGCCATTCTTTCCTTTTGATATATGTGAAAGAAATTTTGGATATTTTAGATCCCTTCCCCTAAGAAAGAAACAAGCAGTGGCATCCTTCCAAATCAAGTGGCACATCGTAAGGTCCTGCTAAGAGAAGGCTTTATCTGTCTCCCATCCAACTGTCCTCCTCCAGGTTTCCTATTCCATGTCTGGATGGTAGGTATACAGAGACAGAATGAAATGACCCAAGAAACCAGTCGTTATGAGGGAAGGACAGACTGCAATGCTCTCCTCCAGCTCCTCTGCTCCTCCGTGGCTGATCTCATTCTGTGTTGTCCCCATGAGGCAGTGGCACGTGGTTCGTGGATGACACAAGCAAAGGGACATCTGGGCTCTCTCCTGCTACAGAGCTCAGCCCAGACATGACAAAACCTTGGGCAAAGTCTGAGAGCTTCAGTTCCCAAATGACTAATGCTGTTTCAAAGTAGAAGCCAAGAAACTATAACATAAGATTATTTGTCATCTGCCCCAACAGTAGGGTCACTTTTTCTCTCTGATAAACTGAATGGTTTAGACTCACATTGTAACCTCTGGTTTGAATTTAGAGATAAGTATTGTCATATCAGCCTTGTGCCAAGGCTCAGAAGCAACTTGTGGCAGCAGTGAATCAGTGTTTCACAGGGCTGTATAGGCCAGATGAGGCTGCAGGATCCAAGTAGCAGGATCAGACAGATGCTCACCTGCATTTCATGTTTGGAGATGCCTTGGAGCAGGGGACAGTATAAACTCTAATGAAGCCTCATTGCCAGTGGCAGGAATAGACCTAATTCCAGGTACTCTAGAGTTTACAGCCTCAATAGTGGATTTAATTATCACTTTACTGGCTTTAAGTGAGCTGTAAGACTAATCTAAATTTAACATGCGTTACAGGGTCGGCAGTCACTTTACAAGCTTCCTCAACAGGCAAGTGTCAAATTAGGGCTATGCCAATAGATAAAGGGAGAAAAATAAAGCCATTGATGGCCACAGATTTCCCAACTGATATCTTTACACTCTGCTATAAAAACCTATCACCCTTCATTTAAAGAAAGTGAAAACTGTTGACATGTCTTTTAAATGCTAATCATTAAGAAGCAACTTGAACTGAATATAATTAGAATCAAATAATGTGCACCTTTTATTGAGGAGTAATGACACTCAATATCTTCTACTATTTACGATTCCAGATACTGTGTGTCATTAGTTTGGGATCAGATGTTGGAACCCCTTCAGCTGCTCCAAGACTGCGACTCTGAGCATCGCTGGTGCCATCAGGACCCAGAGCTGCCTCCAGGAGCTTGGTTTATAACAGATTTTGAAAAATGCAATGATTTGCTTTGACACAAATGCTCCACCTGGAGACAGGGCAGCCCAGGCTTTACATGTTAGTGCAGCAGAGCTGCCCAGACGTGGCAGCAGAACTTTGTGTGCCATAAAGGGGTGGACTTCGGCAAAACTCTGCCCTTGGACTTTTAAGCAGCTGCACCCACTGACCTGCCTAAGAAGATTTTTCCAGGTCATGGTGCCCATGAGACAAGCTGTGATCTGCTAGAGGGTTTCTCCAGGCTTTAGGGGATAGCTCTGTTCAGTGAGAGCCCACTCCCAGCTTGGAAAAGTCCTTCTCCAGTCCTGCTAGTCTGGCACACATGACATCCCTTCCCTCCCTACCAGGGCTTGTCTGCATGAACAAAATCCCTGCCAGGCAGCAGAAAGCAGGGATGACTCCTGTGCAGTCATCTTGTGCTTTGCTCACACAGATTTCGCTTTCCTGCTTGTTTCTTTACTGGACAGGACCCCCTCTATTGTCACACATTTAGTCCAAGCCAGATGGCCACCTGAGTAGTCAATGGAGAGAGACAGGCACGTGGTCTCTGATGAACTGTCCTCATGACATGCCTGTCTATCTCCCTTGCTTGCTCAGAGAGCTCAGATGACCAGCTTAAGGCTAAGCACCTACATTTTGCAAGACTGAAGTTAGCCTTCTAGTGAGATGGAGAGGAGAAAACTTCCTAGCAGACATCAACTACACAGGTCTCAGAAAAAAAAATTATGTTTAGCCCTCTTCATAGAATCATAGCATCACAGAATCATGCTGAGTTGGAAGGGACCCATCAGGATCATTGAGTCCAACCCCTAACCCTGCTCAGGACAGCTCCAAGAATCACAACATGTGCTTGAGAGTGTTGTCCAAACGCTTCTTGAACTCAGGCAGACTTGGTACTGTAACCACTTCCCTGGGGAGCCTGTTCCAGTGGTCAACCACCCTCTGGATGAAAAACCTTTTCTTGATATCTAAACTAAACCTTCACTGATTCAGCTTCGTGCAATTTCCTTGAGTCCTGTCACTGGTCACCGAAGAGAAGAGATTGGTACCTGCCCCTCCACTTTGCCTCTTGAGGATGTTGAAAACCTCAATGAGGTTTCCCTTCAGTCTCCTCTTCTCCAGGTGGAACAAAACAAATTACCTCAACTGCTCCTCATAAGGCTTCCCCTCCAGACCCTTCACCATCCTTGTGGCCCTCTGTCCTGGTTTTAGCCACGACACCCTCCTTTGGATGGTCTGTAATAGCCTAATGTCTTTTTTATATTGTAGTGCCCAAAGCTGCACACAGTACTCAAGGTAAGGCTGCACCAGTGCTTTATACATAACCTTGTATAAGAATACAGCTAAGCTTAGCACAGCATACCCAAACTAAACTATGTTTTCATTCCCCATACTCCTTTATTCAGACCATTTCTATCCATTGTACTCTCTCTCATCACTTCCTCCCCTTTGCAGAGCTTAGGAATCCCCTCTGAACCTCCCTGGTTGTTTATCTACAGGGTCAGCATGGAAAAGAGAGATGCTGGTGCTGCCCTGGATCTTTACAGAGGGACAACTTTAGCTACCCAAGGATTTGAAAGAGTTTTGAAAGGTTTTTTTCCCTCCCAGTTACCTGGAAGCTGAAAAAGGAAGGACAGCCCAGGGTGCAGAAATGGCCCTTGGGTGAACTCCATGCTCTGTGTCTATTTGCATCACTGAGAAGTGCTTCTTGTGCTTTTTGGACTTTCAAACAAAAGAGTTTAAAGAAATACTGGAGTCAAATTATAGCTGCTGATGATTAAAGCACTATATTTGGGCTTAACTGTAACTTAAATGTCAGATTATAAACTCTGAAATATTTTTTACATAAACTTTCCCCCATAAACAGTGAACTAAAATAGCCAATTTGTTCCATCGACTTCAGCCAAGTGCGGCACAATTCTGGTTATACGTTAGTCCTAGAGGACAGCCTCAAACCTTGAATTAACGAGGAAAATACAGACAGTCAGAGAAAATAGCCTGCTGAATCCCCTTGTTAGGAGAAGTCCCTTGGCTTCGATCACCATTCAGATTGTTGGGGTGTTTGCTGCTTGTATTTTTTCCAGGAGGACCTCGCAAAATTTCAGTCATGTGAGACCCAGCACCTGAATGAAGTGCCCAAGTGGAAATCCAGCTTTGAAGGCATTTCATCCTGGGTCACAGGTAAATATCTTCGGTAAAACAACACAGATAAAGTTCTGCTGAGCCAGGACTTGGGGAAGACAGGCAAGACGGCATGGTTATCTGAACTTCACTTGTATAAAGTCTCTTGTTGTTTGAGGTGGGATTATGTTGTCCACCTCATACTGAGAGAGGGGATTCTGTGTGCCCTGAGAAGCTTAAGGTGCATGACCCAGCATCCACAATTACATCTTGGGAAGGCAAGTATTCTTTCTCTGGAAAAGTAATTTAGAAGTTAAGAGACCATATGATTCAGGCTGTACAGCTCTTATGTAGTTATAAAGAGAGATGCACACAGAGACGAAAAAAAAGTTGTAATAAGTTTGTGGAGATGCTGAGGTACAGTGGTGAGGCAGTGTGACATCCCCAAGGCAGTTATGAGGATTACGTGCCTTCAGAGCTTTCCCAAAGCCTCTGGTGACTGGTGTGATACACCAGGACAGGTGTATTTTGGTCACTTCTATGATGACTTTTCAGCAGTCATCTCTTGAAATCCTGTTGGTTCTTCACTGCATCATAGGAATTTGGATCATCCAATACCTGTCTGCACCTCAGCTGTCTGTAGGTGTGCCCAGCAGAACATCTTCCGCTTGGTGAGTCTGAACCTGGGACATGCATTGGCTCCATCTAGAGAAGCACACACATACAGCCACAGTGAGTCCTCAGACCCAGAGGGACTGAGTAGCATAGCTGGACCGAGTCCCTATAGATAAAACCCCTACCCCCGCAACACTGCTGCCACACCTGTGCTTCCCAGTGGGAACTGCCCCAGGATGGTGCTCCCCTGAGCCTTGCCTGGGCACTGTTTAGGCAGGATAAGGTTGGCAGTCACCCAGCGTGGACAGAAAAGACACTGTGAGAAGCAGAAGTGTGTTAGGGCTTGTCCACATGAAGAAGTTCATGCAGAGCAATCAGGGCATGAGATATGGCCCCAGCAGCCATTGCAACAGGGAAGGATGTGCAAAGCCTTCTGCAGGCTGAATGGCTCCAATTACTACACTGGAATCCCTCACACAGTGTTGTTAGGCTACAGGTTCCCCATACAGACTGTTCACCTCCTCCCCACGCCCAGCTTAGTCCCAGTCCTCACTTGGAAAGAAGAAATGGAAAAAAGTCAACCACCCCTGTTCAATAAATTAAGGAAAAATAAAACTGACGACTTAGTGATGGTCCTGCAGAGGGCCAGGAGTTGGACTTGATGATCCTTGTGAGTCCCTTCCAACTTGGCATATTCTATCATTCTGTGATTCTGTGATTCTGTGGCTTAAGCTGGAGTTCCCAGTGTTTCCAAAACAGCAGTGTACCTCCACTTGGAGGCCTGATGGTCTTTTGTGTTGTAAAAAAGAGTTGCATAAAAAAACCCCAAACCAAACCAAAACTCTGAAGAACACTGAAAAATTATTCCTAATCCCTTTTCACTTCACAAAAACTCCGACCCAACCCAACCCAACCCAAACCAAAGCCGTGAATAAAACCTTTTCACGCAAACAGCAATGAAAGAAGCAATATGGTGTATTTACAATTAATTTTCAGCTTATGAAATCAGCTCATGAATGAAATTTGTGTCTAAGATATATGAGAGTCAAGAAGGGAGAAAAGATTATGCTAGTGAAGGGAGAGAAGATTTTTATAGTGTTTACTGCTTGTCTTTCATTCTCTGAATGGCAGAAGGAGATTAATGATATTGTCACAACAACATTAATGATGCTGTAAAATCATAAGGACAAAGAGAGCCAGGATTTGATAAAAGTGAGATTTACAGCTGCATCAGTCAGTTTAATGATCTTTTATTAGGCTTAACCTAAGCAGTAAGACTAATCTCTATTTAACATGTTTTACAGGATCTGCAGGCACTTTACAATCCTCCTCCATTCAGAAGTGTCAAATTATGGTAATATTGATAAAACAGTGGCGTGAATGGTTGTCTAGTCAATCCACAAAACAGTTAATATCTTTCTTTACTGCATTGTAAAAGCCAATTACTCTCAAGTTTTGGAGTGAAATTTGTGAACCGTAATCTGAGCTGATAATGTTTAGAAAACAAATTCGAAGAAGATAAAGATCTGTGTCTACCTGCCTGAGCTCACTATAAAAGACGGTGCTGGTGCCTCTGTGCTGGCTCTGCTGCCTGCCGTCCTGCCCTACCGGACCCCGGACAGGGCTGCTTCCCCCGCAGCCTCTCCCTGGGAATGATCTTTTACACTGCACAGAGGAGAAGCAGACCCAAGCAATGTCAGGGCTCAGTGGCTATCTTAGCACAGGATGCTCTGCGGTCCACGTTGTTGGAGTCCCACAGTCCATGGGGAGCAGTGGTTCTCCCCAGTATTGCTTTTCAGCTAATCTCTGGGGCTGGTGGTGGCCCTGTCAGCTTGCTCAGCTGGTGACCCTGCTAGTGTGGGCATGGCAACTGCACTGCGAAACCCAATGCAGACCCTTACCTTTACTTCCCACATCAGCGAAACTATGGGGATTAAGTAAATATTTTGAAGTCAAATGATTACTGCAGTTAAAATTTTATGATCAACATTGTTTAAAGATGGGTTGTGAGCAATATGAAATGTTTAAAACAAGGTGGGGTTTTTTTTCAGTCCCTTTCTTGGCTACCAGCAGCTGTTTCTCCACATTCTGTTTCTTGATGTTGTAATACTGGACCTGTGGTATAACACAGTATTTGTTTTTATTAAGTCCAGCAAACCCATGACAAACTGTATATGTAAATTTTCCATTTTTTAAAAGCCAAGTCAGTTCAGGTCCCTAGGCTTGATTTTGGGCTCTCCATAACTTTGTGGTATTACTTACACTTTCACAAATAGAGGAGTAAAGGCCAACCATCTCCACTTGATGGGCTGTTTCATGGCCACCAAGCCCTGCCTTTCTACATAAGTATCTTTGTTTGAGCTCTACACAAGCAAGCTTCTGGCATCAGCCTCAGAGGAAAAATGTTTAAACTTGCACTTTTTTTAGTCTTTGATTTTCAGTGAGTCTAAAGAAAATGTAACTCTCAAACCAGATGGCAGCTTCCAGCAAACTGTACATTTCAAGCCTGGGAGACTCCCTTGTTTAGCCAACTATTGCTTGACAGTTAGCAGAATAAGAAGATCTAAATCTTTCCTAGTGAATTCATACTGTTTTTCCCCGCTCTCCAAGCAGAGGCACACCAGTGTCTCTCAGGCCAGATGTGTCTGGCACTGAAGAATCCAATTTAGTGCAAGCTCTGGCTCTGAACATTTGGTGATCAAAATTTAGATCCTGCTTCACCTCTCTTTACTTTGTACTGTTGCTGTATTTAAGTGCTGTGGGTAAATCTATTCTTTGATCTGTCTTGTCTGGTCAAACTGTCTCTGAAGGCAATTTCTGAGGTACTTTAGTCTCACTAAGATGTATTATTTGGCATTTTTTGACTGAGGAGTCAGGCTTCCTGGGAAACAAACTTCATGACACAGGCATGCCCCGTGTCATTGAAAGACAGTTGTTCTGCTCACACATTTCTTAAAAAAGTCAACAAACACAGAATATTGAGCCCAGTGTTTCTACAATATTCCATTTTTAGCTGTCTCAAAAAGTTTTTTGACTAATAATTGAGTAATGCCCTGACAAGAAACTAAAAATATTTCTCTTCCCAGGCTTGGAAAAGAGACATACATTTTTTTTTTTACAGTTACTTAGAAAGTTTACAGCAAAAAATAGTAACAGAAGTCAACTCTTACGGCTTGCATTTATGTTTGAAACACACTGCAGCCCTGCCTTGTCACGTGCTTTCTTTAGCTTGCTAACACATCTAATACCCTAAGTCATGGCAGGTATAATGTACTTCTGACAGTGCTGAGTGTCCCTCTCACCTTGCAGCCTTTAGGTCCTGGGACCAGGGTGCCCAGCTGAGGAGACAGTGCCCCTAGTGCAGGACGTCTTGGTGGACATGCCTAGGAGAGACATCTTCTACAGGACAAGGACTCCCTCAAACCCTGGCTCAGACCAATCCCAGGACCTTCCTGTATGTTGGACTGTTAGAAAGTCAGATGTGCTAAAATTAGATGATTTGTGTGTGACAGGCTTGGCTGTCCTCTGTCATGAAGCCCATGTACTCAGTTATCTCCCTTAGGCTCAGCTGGTGGGACAACACTGGTCAGCAGATCTAGCCTGGAAGATGGAAGATGGAAGCAAGACAGAGTTCAGCAACAGCTCTGCAACAGAGGGAGGCCTTGCAGACCAGAGCTTGGAAAAAATTGAAGCGTTGGCAATGCATGGTAGTTCCCATCAACATAACGCTGTCAAGATCAATGATCCCCTCACTGTTCCTCTGTCCAGGGACTCTTGGAAGAAGAGGTTTCGGTTGAAGCAGAGGCTCACCTTATGGTGAAACAAGGGTCTCAAACTTTACTGCCCATTTCAAGGAATTTCCACTAAGCCTAGGGGGAGGGCTGTAGAAATTGATAGGAATTTTGTCCAAACAAGGTCTTGGGGATTGAGCCTCTGTCAATAAGTCCTGCAACGTGTTTATTCATGCAGGAAATGGGGAAAAAGTCAGTTCAGGATTCTTATCCATCTGATCTTATCAAGGTGGTAAATCTGGTCTTTGATCTTTTGTCAATAACACACAAAGTTGGAGGTAGCCACCACCCTGCTCAGCCATGCAGTCATCAGGGTCTCATAAAACATTTATGAAACCTGTCATAAACTGGCCTGATAAGGAACAGGACATTGGGTTTCAGGAGTCAGCAGCTTCTTGGGGAAGACCTTCCCTCTAACTCCAAAGCTCCTTTGTTTAAATAGCAAACATAAGCCACTAATTGCACCCTGCCATAAAAGCTGGGAGCAGAGAATTTTCACCAGCCCTGCTGCCTGCTGAATTTGTGTGGTGGGTACTGGCCTTCACCATTTACCTTTTCCACTTGCCAGTCCTAGGGTAGGAGGGAAAAGAGGGGAGGAGGAGAGGAACTGGATAAAATTATAAATGAGGAAGGGAGAAATAAAATAAAATTTTAACTGAAATAATGAAGCCCCCCTCCTGTTCCCACTGTCCCCCATTACTGCAGATATGGGTCATGTCACAGGCTCTGCCTCTTCCTTACTTTCTTTCTAAGAAAATCAAATTGACCTGCCTTGTATCTTTTCTATGTGTTCTATATGTTTTCTTTCACATTTTTTTCCAAAATACTAAATCCAAAATAGAAAAGGAGGTCTCCCCAGTGTCCACCCTGGGACATCCAAGCCCCAAAGATCATCCTCCAGTGCTGCATAGGGATTTCTGCTCACTTCAGCAGCACAGAGCACCTCTGAACAGCACAATGTCCACATTAGCACCATGACCTTCCTGAGCTAGAAATTAAGTACTGTACTGCACATGGGACCTTTTGATCACTCATTGGATATTTCTTGTTCTTTGGAACAATTTTGTCCTGGGAGATGCCTTTGGAAAAGGAAACTGCTGCTAGCATCAGGTGTGTATGTGTCACAGTCTTGTTATTTAACAGACAATTCAAACCCTTGTTTTTCTGAAAGCACAAGAAGGTCAATGTCAAAATATAAAATATAGCATATGTTTGCAGCTCAAAGCCCTGCTTCTGGTTGGCACCAAGATCAAATCTTTCTCTCTTTGGTGACATGAGGCTACAATTCTCATGCATATTCTGCTATCTTTGATTATGGTCATTTTTGTTAGTAAAGACACAAAATAACACATGAAATACTACTTGGAATTTAGAATCACAAAATAATATTTAGTAAATCACCGGGCTTATGTTTTCGTTTTATTTACTTGTGTGGTCTGTGACAACATATTCACAAAGTTGAGATGCAGACCATTGGGTTTTTTTTCTGATGTCTGACTTCATAAAAACGCTTAGTTATTTCTTACAAGTATTTTAAATCATGGAAACTCTACTATACCCTAACAAGACACATTTACAACTACAAATTTATTTTATCATCTCCATGAGATAAGCAGCTGTTATGTTTAACCAGTATTATTGTATTATTTACTAATCAAACTACTTATAAGTTTAGTGGTGCAATCACATCTTGGTTAATTTAGTCTTGTTTCAGGTCACTGAAGCCACTAATAATAACAATTGTTCAGTGCTAACAAGAACTTGGTGTCAGAAGAATTCCAAATAGAGATAGATACAAAGATACCTTAATTAGGTATGTTTTATTGGTTGCTTATAGTAATAAAGCACTAATTCAACACTTGTGTATAACCACAAAACAACTGTAATAGATTTCAGATTTGGTAATAAAATACTACTATATTCCTTGATTAGGTGATAACAGTTACTTTTTAGAAATATTTCAAAAATGCAAAATCCTTCTAATCCTGAATCTTTCTTTGCATGCAGCCTCTTGGCTAAATGTTCCAGGGGTACCAGGGGGCTGTCTGTATTTTCCCATCAGCGAAGGTGACTGAGTGAAGCAATTGATTGCGTTGTCTAGCCTGTGCCCCAGGACATTTAGGCAACCCAGTTCTCTTTCTTGCTTCATTGCAAGCAAACACAGGACAGAAGAATCTCTACTTGCCCCAGTCAGATGCAATTAGTCAGTCGATTAATCAACTACTGTCACTTTGTAGTGCATCTTAATTGTGTGAACTTGGTCTGGCCCTGTATCAGGTTATGTATTCTACAGAAATAAAAAGGTATTTTAAATGTTTGCATATCACCCAACACCACTCAGAGGAATACAGGCAATGCACTTACTCTGTCATATGGTAGTTCACAGAAAATGCGACAACCGTGGCATTTTGTGCACACCGACGCAAAGTCAGTGTCCAACACCCTGCGTGGGTGGCCTTTTAGTGAGCCTCAACACTCTGAAGGTGACTGTAGGTCATGAAATTGCAGTTCCAGGGCTTGCTCTTGGATTTGAAAGAAAGGTTTGAATCAACTGAAGTAACAAGGAAGATAGGAACCTCCTGCTCCCAACTACACAACTCCAACCAGGGACATCCGTGGGGGATCTAATTAGGATGTGGGACCACAATATCATATTGAAATATCTGCACGAAAAATTCTGTGTTATCTTAGTGGCAAGTTGTGCCCAAGGTGTTTGGAAAACTTAATTTGGATAGGTACAAACCCTAGACTGGACATGCAGCATGTCTTCTGACCATGAGACAAAGGGTGGTGCTGACGGTGTGGTGCAGGGTCCACAGAGGCGCCTGACAGAGCACTGCAACCTGCACTAGGTACGAGAGGCATCCTGTATGAGCCTGCACAGCCATGGCAGGAGTGCCTTCTGCAGCATACCCAGGCACTTCTGGAAAATGAAAGTGCTGTGTGATTAAGGATTTATATGGCTCCTATAAATCAGAGGATTGGTAATTCTGCTGTCTGTTCTTAATTTCTCTGTTCTTTTCAGCTCTTCTCTCCGCTCCTTGTTCTAAGAAAACTGCTACCAAAGTTAACCCATATGGTTTCCTCTGTTTCTTTTATGCCTTTCCAGACTTTTCTACTTCTATACTTCTCATTCATGCTCTTCTGCTCCTTTTTGCAATCCTTCATTATCCTGGCGGGTCTTTGTAGTAATTTCTCTTACTTTCTGCTCCTACACGCTTCATACTCTTACTTGCTTCTATCCTATCTTTCTACACCATGGGCTGCATTAGGCTGCTTGCTTAAAGTGCCTCGAGGGAGGAAGGAGGTAACATCTGGCAATCCTGGAGAACAGTCTGGATTGCCCGTCACCTTCTTGTCCTTAGGCATCATGGTGGTCACAGTAACTAAGCTGGGTACATGCAGCTCTGCATGTTGTGTACTGGGATATAGACCTACAGTGTTCACTTCCTGGGGGCAGAGAAAAGCATACACATCTTACTACACTCTGCCCTCCACTAATAAAAGCTATCAGTTGCATCATTACCTCTTCACAGATCTGTATCAAGAGAAGAGCAAACCTGCTTTCTCCACACCCTCAGAAGTTCAGCACAGTGTAAATCATCTTCTAGCCTTCAGGAAGACCCCACAAGGACAAACACAGAGATGTGTATGGCTGTCAACTCCTTTGGTGCATACTAATGCCCTATCTCCATTCCCTTCTCCATTCAGGAAGCTTGTTCTTCAAGATCTAGACACAGCTCCAGGGACAGCTGGGGGAAGGTTTTGAGTCCTTTGCATCCCCACTGGGCACATGGTGCCTTTTCTTAGGCACCAGAGAAGCTACAGAGCAGAGAGCTGCTGGAAATTAGTTTTCTTCTTGCATTCATAAAATAACTCTTAATTCCCCTAAACGGTTCTTTCCTGGGCACATGGTACGTTTATATCTTATTGACTCCACAAAAATAACCCTTTACTGAACATATATATTTTATACCTTTAAGAATAATGCCTGTGATGTAGTTGGTAAAATGGAGCAGAACTACAAGTGAATTATGTTCTTTATCCCTAATGAACAAAATTTGTTCACTGCAAAGTCTGAGTACGCCTGAGGAAGATTACAGATAAATGCAACCAAAGTAATTCAGTCCCCAAAATTTCAAAGATTTACAGGGATATGCACCCAGACTGCTGGCCGTTACTGACGAAAAGGCTTTTGTCAATAGTGTGTGGCCTTCTTTGTCCCATTAGTTCCAAGTTTCCTGCACAGAATTGTAATTTCTGCAAAGTGCAGGGATTTGTACTGGTGATATAACAGGGGAAGCTCAAAATTGTACTGGTCTTTCAAACATGCAAAAAAACCAATAGAGCCCTTTCCTGGTCTCATGAAAAAGTCACACCTTTCCACATTTTGAAGAAAGAACGATTACTGTAGATAGCACTCTGATTGCAGCACACTTCTGCAGGGGCTCAGCCTTCTGGAACAAGACAGACCCCTTTGATCAGCTCTGGCCCCACCAAAATGTGACCCTCAGCAGCCATGATAGATGCTGTGCTCTCTGGAAGCTCCTAAGGGCTTTATTAGCCCATGCAAAAAGCAAGGCTGCCTGGTCTGGCTGACAGACCTGACTGGTGCTGATGCTGAGATTGCTCTCTGTTACACCATGCTCATGCTTGCCCATAATTCTGTGCTTTATGTAGGTGGCACATAAGGCAGTGGGCCAGAAAACCTGGATGTATAGAGATGTGCCAAATCCAGCTGAAGCTTTGCCAGGGCAATGATGGGAAATAAACATCCTTCTGTTTCCTAATGCCTTCTTGGTAAATGGAAAAGAATAAATCTCTCAGCCTGAACAGCTTTATTACTAATCAGAATAGAGGAAACAAGCTCTTCAGAAGGGCAGACAGACTCTTGTGTTGGAGATAGATATCCATGTTCCCTCCTTTTGATGCCATGGAGGTGTCTCCCCTGTAACATGGCTAGTGCCCTTTCTTAGAATTGGTGTAGAGGATTTTAGTGAGTTTCTGGTACTGAGAAGAAGGAACCATTTTCTTCCTTTATGACCTCTTGGGAACAAAGAAGAACTTCCGTGAGTGACTGCAGGATCATGCACTTATTGTAGACTCACGAATCCATAGGGTGGTTTCGTTTGGAAGGGATCTTTAAAGATTATCTATTCTATTTTCAGTAGCAAGGCTTCTGAGTTTGAACTCCCAATTCCACTTCCTTTTGGATTTTTTTCTGTGTTACTTTCATGGGAGTTGAAGCAGATGCCTACCCTGAGAGTCACTGACTAGAAATGACTCACAGGAGTCAGCAAGATACTGGCCAATCAAAATGATTGACAAAATGGTTCTGATTCCTCTTTGGTTTAAATTATTTACAATTCAGGAGAGCAGGAATAGAACAACACTTAAATTCTTGAATTAATTCAAGCTTGAATGAACTTCTTGCTGAGGTAAAGACTTCAGGAAAAGCTTCCAGAGGCCTTTGTGGGGAGGTGGGGGGAAGAAAAGAAAAAAAAGAGGAAAACAAAAAGAAAAAAATGGACTTAAACCAAGACCTCCACAAGAAGTCTTTTCTGTATGCATGACTCTTGTAAGATTTGAGACTGAGATTTCATGTGTTTGGCACAATTTACTCAAGACTGGGGCTCTCCTTACACCGTTCCTTTTCACCCAACTGCTCTTCAGTCCTGAATCCATGTTCTTGCAAATACCACATTCACATGACCTCATTATTACCCAAGGGAAATTCACCTGGTTGCTTCCTCCTCACCCTGTGTTCCTGGGGCTGCCCACTCCCCCTTGGCTGATGGAAGCAGGAGTTGCTCCCTTTTCCCAAGAAGTCAAGGAGTACAAGTGGGCAGTCTTGCAACGCTCCGTATCACTGAGCTCTGAACCACGGCCAGCTGGCTGCCTGTCAGCACACAATCCAAACACTGGCCAAGGCTGGGCTGGCTGCAATAAACCCTTCAGGGCTGCAAAACAGGTCAGAGATCTCAAAGAGTACAGCTCTGCTTTGATAATGATTAACAGGATGGTGGCAAAAGTCCCTGAGGCTTTGGCTGGCTCTGTGTGTGTGTGCAGACACACATGCACATGCGTCAATGGGGAAGTTTATCTGTCCTAAGCCCAGAAAACCCTTTGCAGGGGCAAAGACTCTCTCCTAGTGAGCTTTTCACTTAACCCATACTATGGCCCAATATTCCAGATTTTCTCTGCACTGGCATAGAATTCCCTACTGGTACCTTTTAAACCAAAAGCAGAAACAAGCATAAGGAACAAGTTTAGAGTTTCTCTAACTTCTATAATGAACAAATATGCAAGACCAGATTCCAGTCTCTGGTTCATGAGTGTAAATCTGTAACTGGAGAAAAACAGAGTTTTTGTTTGGACCCCCTGAGAATAGAATCTGCAATACTGATCTGAATGGACAGAATATAATCTTGAGTGTTGTGTTCTGTACCAATGAATGTCCTTCAACCCAGTGGTGTCTGTTAAATTGTTACTTTCCAAAGTAAAATAACTTTCTGATTACCTGTGCAATTTTCCCCTTGTTCCTAATTTCTACTTGTTATTTTTTAGAATCATAAATTATATGTGGGGATTTTTTCACATGTTTTATGAAGATGGACGAATGTTACAAAGAATAACACTCATCATGAGATCTGAATCGTCAGAAGTACCTATTGCCACTCTCTCTAGGCTTCATTATATTAAAAAAATTGTTCCACAAGGTGAAACACTGGGGCTGGGTGATGGGAGCATGGTAGAGATGGAATCCCCTTCTAGCCTTCCTGGTTCCCCTTTGGCCGAGGGGAGCAAAGGGGTCCAGCAAGGACACTGCTGTTATTCATGATGAGCTCTCTTCTGAGTGATCAGGACCACTTTGATTGCTTTTTGCAGTTGAAATTTCCCAAGCATGGTCATAATAGACAGTCTGCAAACTACACAGACTCTTGCTGCCAGCCCTGGGCTCTGCACTGCTGAGGCACCTAAAGCAGCCAGCAATGTGGCAGCAAGCCTTGCAGAGGGCAGGGAGCTCCGTAAGGAATGCCAAATCAGGTCCCTTATAATCAAGGGCTGTTTCCTTCCTTTATCAGGATCTTGACAGGCAATCTGATTTTCACATGAGTTTCCCCTATCCCAAATCCAGTGTCAATAGAAAAGCAAATGGATAAAGTGTAAATGGAGGCCACAAAACTCCTGGGTAAAAGCAGATAACACTTCTTGACCTTCCCACTCATAAAGCTGCATTACTTCCTCCTCTACAATGAAGATTAGTTGTTATATAGTATTTACGTTAGTTTATAAGGCTATATCCTCAAAGCCTTTTTTCAGCTCCATAAGGTTCTGCCAGAGTCCAGGTGTGGATTTGCAGAGGCAGTGGGAGTTGCAGCCTCCAGTTAACACAACCAGCTCTGGTTCATGCTGTTGCTCGTGCGTTCCCTGGAAATAAATGCCCAGCTCTTGAACAGTGATTGGTGGGCTGGGAGAATTCAGGCCAGTGAAAGGCCACTTCATTTAGCTTAGGCAAGGCACATGGGCTGAAGAGAATGGCAGCTGAACCCAATTTCAGCATCAGAATATTTTTATGTGCATTGTTAAAGTTCTTTTGTATAGATATGAAAGAGGAAGACCGGAGCTGAAGGAACAATTACTGACATTAGGACTCAAGCTCTCCAGGTGCTTATGCCAGCTGAAAAGAACGCTTCTGAAAACAAGGGCTGATGGTGATGTAACATGGGAAGGAAAAACAAGCTTTCCAGATGAATGCAATGCAGCCCTTCCCTTTGTTCTGTTGCTCATCAGTTGCAGAAATATAAGGAAGTTTCTTTATTCTGGAGAATTAAATTAAACACTGTAGCAGTTTCCCCCTTTAAATAATCATTCTACTAGAGACCTGATTTTTTTTTTAATTCTGCCTACTAGTTTATCTCTGAGGAGATAAACAGTTTAATTTGATTTATGATATTATTTAGATTAACTAGCTGGTGATTACATGGTACACTAAATATGTAGAGTACTATAGATGCTCATACCTTTGGTAGAAGTAATTGCATGCATCTCTGAGCACCTTTGGGGTATTTGTTATAAAAGATTACAATGTTCTGGACTCCTTTCCTTTGCTGAGGCTCACACAGATGTTGCAAAGACCCTTCACTGACCTCTTCGCATTATCCAAGAATAACACAGGAAAAAAATGTAACACTGCCTTAGAGAGACTCTGACCCATATTCACCCATCTGACATTTCTCCCCTAGCCTTTCAGGAAAGTCTGAGAAGAACCTGCAGGACGTATTGAATTGTTTCTTTCAGTTACTTGCTAATTTCTGCTTTACTACTAAAATAGTCTTTATGATGACACCTGGCAGCTATGCCTTCAAATATAAACAGCTCTGGGACCTTCCTGAAAACCAGGTTTTAAACCTTGCTGTATCTGGTCTTAGGGAGCTATGAGTAAGAGCTTTTCCCTTCCTTCCATAGCAGTGCTTATGTTTTCCTTTGCTGCCTGTATTTCAGCCTCTTCATTTGCTTCTTAGCAACAGGTTTTCAAGACAACAGTGCCTACACTTCTGTCACTGATCCTCAATATTCATTGCATAAAGACACAACCACACAGTTTTTGATTCAGCTGATCTTGCTATTGCAGTAAAGGAAACAGCCAAGGAGGAAATAACAGCACACCAAGGTGCCAGAAGGGAAAGAAGCATGTGGCCAAGGACCAGAAAGAGTGTCCCTGATTCTTTCCAGGCATCTACAGTGGTGACCTTTTCCTCTACCTTCCTCAAAGTCAGTCCACTGGGGCTCTGGGGAAGGGCTGTGAGATGAGGATCCTGCAGAGCATAAGGAAAAGCAGTCCCACCTGAAGTACAGCTAGGCTCTGCCCAGAGAAAACATCTGCAATGGGTCAGAAAAATCACTCCCAAAAAACCCCCTTTTGCTCTTCAAATGCTCAGATGACCTAGAACTGTATTTTACACCCTTTTTCCTTCTTATGTACACTGGCTAGCTGCACAGCAGGCAATACAGACCTCTTCTGGCAAGATGGAGACTTGAAATGGATTGAAATGTGTTCAGGCAGGGACTGTACTCACTTCTCCACCATTCTCGAGGTATGTGCTACCCACAGAGCTGGGCAGGCAAAATTAGGGAAAGTGTTAGAGGAAGGTGCTGTAATGGCTTTGTCTATAGTTCATTAATGCTGGTGTCACCATCCCATGGGGTCTGCAAAAGCACCCTGAGCAGCAGATGCTTCTAGCTTCCAGCTAGAGCTTCTAGCTCTAGGAGGAGAAAAAAAGGGGCTATGATTTGTGTCAATTTTAACAGTTATNTGCAGGGACTGTACTCACTTCTCCGCCATTCTCAAGGCATGTGCTACCCACAGAGCTGGGCAGGCAAAATTAGCGAAAGTGTTGGAGGAAGGTGCTGTGATGGCTTTGTCTATAGTTCATTAATGCTGGTGTCACCATCACATGGGGTCTGCAAAAGCACCCTGAGCAGCAGATGCTTCTAGCTTCCAGCTAGAGCTTCTAGCTCTAGGAGGAGAAAAAAAGGGGCTATGATTTGTGTCAATTTTAACAGTTATGTGTTTCAAAGATGACTATTAAAGAGGAAAGTCACTCCTCCAAAGACCATGCTAAAAATCTGCAAGAACTCCATGTTAGGATTGAGGCTGTCACATGATATGAACAGTGAGACCAGACTCTACTTCACGCGCCTGTAGACTTTTTCTTGCATAACCCAGACCCTGCTGTGAATTTAAGACAAGCTGTACCTGCCACCACAGGCTCTTTGAATTTCACTGCACACACCTGGATACTGCAGTGGTTTAGTTCTTTCATTCAAGTAGATCTCCATTGCTTGGTTCAAGGGAGACCCCGAAATGTGGTTTGTCACTCTAAGGATATGCCCAACCCCTTCCATGTTTAAAATGTCTTCCTGCAGGGATTTAGCAGGCATTCTGCTGTGCTCAGTATAGAGAATTTTGCATTCGTTATCAGCTATTTGAGGCTGTGGCAGGATGCCAATGTCTCTGTAGGGATGAGAATTTCCTCACTCTCTGCTCCCTCAGATTTTCCGCCATTCCACACTCTGGTGCCCACTATGTGCTGTCTGCTCTGAATCCCCTCTCCCATACACAGGCCCATGCGATATGCACCTCAGTGCCATGGGGCACATACACCTCCAAAGATTTCCCTTGGGCTTAATCATTGGCATACCTTGGCTTACTTAGCATTTACACAGAGTTATTGACAGGTGACAGGGCATATTACTTTATGGTTTGAAAGATATGGAGAAAGCTGACAGAGGTGATCAAAGGTACAGAAAGTACCTTCTCTGTATGGAAAAAAACTGGTAGAGATAACTCCTTAGCCCCCAAAAAAGACAGGAGGTTATGCCAGCAGGTTATAAATTACAAACAACACGAAGAAGAAGGAACCATCTGTCTAACACAGGAGCTAAGGCAACTCACACAAAATCAGCAGGCTCCAATGTCAAGAAAAACAAAATGAGATTTATTTTTATACAACGCAGAATTTATGCAGTTGCACAATATTTAAATCTGTGATGCTGCCTTTGAGAGGACTTTATGGTAAGGACTTTATGTAAGGACTTTATGGTTCACATATGTTTTTCTCAAGGAGATGAAAACCACTGAGGTATCTTAGGCCCCCAAGCCATGGATTACTATGTGGTAGAAGAGATTTCTTGAAAACTTCTCAGAATACTTGCTTGGTCCTTCTATATTCCCTTGAGCCATTTCTGTTGATTTTCTTCATTGGAGATGGGCATCAATACAATTTCACCAAGGCTAAATGGTCTCCTTCTCTCTTGAGCCATCTGCTGGGGAGAGGGTACTGGGCTGACTTGGTGCAGCTGCTCCTAGGATCTCACCATCATCCTTGTGCCATCCTGGTTTAGTGACTAGCAGTACTTTTCCAAATACTTTGAGAACTGCACAAGAACTGAATCAGGTAACCGCCGTCATACTCCAACTGCTGGATTTATACACAACTAATTGCAAACAATAACACAGTTTAACATGGGACTGATTTGCTTTCTTGGAACCGCTCTCCTGCCAAGAGTCTGGCAGTGCTTCTTGAACTGATGATGCTGAGGATCAGAAGCAGGAATCCAACCCCCTCAACCTTCCCTTCCACCTCCTCACCCCAGGAAAAGGAAGGGTGAGTTTCTGACTATGCCATTTCATCTTTGCCGCTCCATCACCTGTTTTTCTCATCCATGCTGCATTTCAAAACATCTAGGCAACAGTGACAGACATGGAAGAGGTGATAGCCAGAGGTAGGCAGGTTTTGGGAGTAAATGATCAGTGACTAGTATTGGGAAAGATAAAACTGCTCTAACTCTTCCCAATTGACTCATCACAGCAGAGCTGTGTGCTGTTTTCTTTCTTCCCTATTTTGCCTGAAAGCTAATAACTCATTACAGCACAAGCAACAGTCAGCAACCCTTTAGTATTTTACCCTCATAGCAACCCCTGAGTATAAAGTTTTCAATCATTAAGGCCACTTGAATCTGGCCTCTGGTCCTGGCTCTACAGTCCCACTGTTTAATGTAAGTGATCAGATGTAATCACCATGGTACCCAAGCAATACCAACACAGCTCTCACTGCACCTGCACAGCAAATGATAGCAAAGCAGTATAGCAAAAGTGAGGGTGAATGCTCCAAAAAATAAAAGGGGTTGCGTGACAGCAGCTAGAGCACAGATGGGAGCATGGAGGCCTACTACATCATGGAGAATTGGGCAGGAGTGAGAGAGACATGATAAAGAAGGCAGAGATGTGCTGTATGCTGGGTGACCAAGAGGGATGAGACTGGAGCACAGATTGCCATGGTAGTGCAGTTTAGGGAGGCCTTGGCTGCAGTCAGTGCCCCGGCATGACAGGGTGTCTCAGAATAAATGCTGAATGCTTTGACTGGACTGTGGTGGGAAAGGACGTGCTGAGCTGAACAGAGCCCAGGCCCTCTGTTTGAAGGGCTGTACATTAGCCATCATAGGTGTTATGGGACATAGACTGGGCTGTGAAACAGCTCTTACTCATTCACTTGGGCATTATGTGGACACCTCAGCAGCAGAGAGACACAGCTATGGAGCTGAGTTTTCTTCCCTCAGAATTTGGCTATGGTTTGCAACGCTGGCCACCCAGCAGCCCACACAGCAGCCCACTGGCCAACAGAGTCATCAGCATCATTGCCTTGTTGCAGGATGCTGCTGCTTTCTGTTCCTCTGGTTGCTTTTCACCCCAGCCAAGCTGGGGTTAACCCAGCAAAGGAGGCAAAGTGGTGGTAAGGCAGATTAGGAACTGCCTCAGGAGCTGTGCTCAGTCCTGTGCCTCCAGAAGCCTGCTTGCCTACAGACTTGCCTTGAGACCGACTTCAGCATCAATGGCAATAAAGCCTGACTCCAGCTCTGCTTTTGTCTGGAGGGTTCAAAAGAGCTCTCACTTGTGCGGGTTCCTTGGTGTCTGGCAAACCACAAGGTCAGCTACAGCTGTTTGCTCAGAAAATTTACTGAAAAGGGTCCTTTTCTCCATCTGGCTATATCCACTTTCATGACATTTATACAGACACAATTTTCTTTGAAAACTCTGTCCTGCTGCCAGGTCAGACTGAACTCAGACAACATTTTACAGTCAATGTGGAGGGGACATTGCCAGCTCAACCTCCCTGTGTGCTCAAACCAAACAAGGCAATAAGCGGTTACCAACAATTAACTTCCCGTCTTGGAGAACATGTGGAAAAAAGCCCAATATGGGTCTACTCTGATTAGATATCATTCCATGGGGTCATTTATAGGACAAGGGATAACAGTTTTAAATTAAAAGGAGGTACATTATAAGAGGTTAGATATAAGGAATAAATTCTTTACTGTGAGGGTAGTGAGGCACTGGAACAAGTTGCCTAAATATCTGAGTGCACATGTCCTTCATTACCTGAGATATTAGTTTGGGAAGGATGGCCAGGTGTAAAGGACAGGGTTGGAGATGTCACATACTCCAACGGCTCCTGTGGAGAAGGCCCTGGCCTCACTAACTCACACCCAGCCTGGTGCACAGTGAGGCTTTTCTGCAGGGCAATTTGCTTTTGAAAATAAGACACTTTTCCCCAAAGTACTGATGACTACAGGGAAGTTGTAGAATACCTGCATAGATAATAATAGGTCAGTTTGAAAATTTTTGTCTTTAAAAACCAAGCGAGACAAGATTCTGTCAGTAGGCAGACAAGCCATTCCATCCGGGCAGACAAATTACACTAATTAATCTCCTTCAGCATATTATATTCGATCTCTGATTGATAAAAAGCAGAAATCTTTACACTTGTTTATTTGTTTGGTTTTGGTTTTGTTTTTAGTTGTTCGGGGTTTTTTTTCCAGAAAGGGACATTTTATTTATCGACACACAAAAAAATATCCAACCCCACTTCTTTCAACTTGACTTTGACTTCAGGAAATCCTGATCATGGTGGGAACTTCTCTGATAATTCTATCAGTGCTTGGAAACCAAAAACCATGGGGCCTTAAAAATGCCATCATCAGACGGGCTAAACAGGTAAACAGACATTCGTGAACCAGAGAGCTGGCAGGATGCATTGGGTAGAAAAGTCTTTAAAAGAAATTCTCTTTAATAAAAGACAATTATAACAATGTGTGACCATAGCAACAGTGAAGCTGGATGCAGAATGGAAGAGGTAAATATTCTTTTTAGCAGATTGATGTCTTTCCTGTCTTCCATTGAAATTATGTGCTGAAATGCTAACATCAAAGACTTGCTCAGAAAGTTATCTCCAAATGCTCTGCACACACACAGCTTTCCTGAGCCTTGCAAAAGCCTTTTTTTTTTTTTTTTTCCATTTTACAATGCAAATGCTGTTTCATGGGATGCACTTGGATTAGTTTTTAGAGAGTAAGCCTGGAAAATCTACAGAACAGCAAGATTCCCTCCCACCGGATCCCCTTTGGCAGTGATGTGTTTCTCCACTGCTGTTCACTCCTTCAAGTAGTTTGGCCCTTCTAAGCTGTTGTTAAAGAGTAAGGTTATGAAAACAGAGAAAGATAATTCTTTGAGAAATAAATAACATAGCTGCTTGTTTTATTCTGTGCTGCATTTGTTCCTCTGGAAGTGACAGAGGGCACAAGAGTTTCTCTTCCTTCTGAGATCCAGAGCCACCAGCCAAGAGTCTGGATCCACCATGGCCACACAAGAAGAGAAAAACCATCCCACTGGCAAAATGAGGTCCTGACGGTCTTTTATTTCAGTATTTACTCTTCCCTTTCGATTCCTTACGTGGAGTATTTCCAGGTGACTCTGTGTGAGCCAACAAGTAATATATCATCCCTTGATGAAAAAAAACTGGCTATGTCAAAGGCGCCTTTCAGTCTGAGGCTGGCTGTAGTTTATCTCTTACCTTCAACTGGCAGTTTAGAAACATTACGACAATCAGATAACCAGAAATGAATAAGCACTTCGATGGTTCAATATCTCACTCCACAAGTGACAATAAAAAGCTCATAACTTTTCCAATGGCATATTTGTATGTGCAGCAGGCAGGGGAGGCAGAGTTTCAGGGTCTGCTGATGACAGAGGTGGTACGCACTGCCCACCTGTGGGTCACACATCTACTGCTTAAAGAAGAAACCACAAGTACAGTTCTCCACAAAATGTTTAGGACTCACCTGTAGAGCTTCAGACCATGCAGCCTAAGGTTATTTTTCCAGGGAGCTCATTAGGCTGCAGACAAAAAGTGCTCCCTTTGTCTTAACATTTTGCAGGTAGAAAAAATGGAGATGATGTACAGATATGGCAGGACAAGGTTAGAATCCCGATGTCCCGAGCTTGTCCCTCCATCTGACCAGCCTGAATTCCAATGGGACATAGAGCAAAAGTTTTATAAAGCCTCAAGGAAAATGCATGTCTGTTTCTAATGGAAAAGGGAGGTGGTCAGGTGCAATGGGCTGCATCCCTGATATAAGCAAGGGAGCAGATCTGCAACAGCTCTGCAGTGGTGATTTTAATTTGCCTCTGAGTGCAAATGTGATGCATACAGACAGCAACACTGGAAGCAGAGGAGGTGGTAATCTCAGTGCTCTCCAAGATGCTTTCCCCAGAATTGCACAGGATGTGACTTCAGCCGATTTTTCTGGTGGCAGAACTTCATTGACAGCAGAGGAGGCTTTTGGCTGCGTTATTGCTCATTCTGTGCTAATTCTCCACAGAGCCACCTGCATGGAAGGAAACATTGTGCATGTTCTGTAAGCAGAGACATGGTTTTCCAAGGTTTTTCAATGTTTTCAGCCCTTTTCAGTCTTGAGGGGTGGGAGAGGTTGCTAACTGCTTGAGAGGCAATAGACCACAGATCCAGGGAGGAATGAGAAAGCATCAATGCAGGGCTTAGTTGCCCACTGGAGGTTAAACCAGCGCTCCGCACAAAGCGTGCCAGGATGGGGTTCATTCACCAGCAATTCACCATTCGGCGGAGCGGGGAGGGGAAAGCGGGCGGTGCCGGCCGCGCCAGGCGCCTCTCGGCTCCATCAGGTGGCGCTGCGGCACCGCCGGGAGCCGCTCTCCTGGGACGGGACCACGCGCTCCCCCCGAACTGCGGCTCCTGCATCGTCTGTGCCCACAGCTACTGCGAACCCTCAGCTTTTGCCGAAAGGGAGAAGAGTGAGGAAGATAGGAAAAAAAAAAAAAAGAAAGAAATTAGGAAAATGTGACCAAAAGGGGAGGTCAGAAAATGCTTCCCGAAAGGACAGGCTGTTGCCAAGCGTAGGTGGGCAAAGGGAAGCTGTAGGAAGGGCAAGAGCTGGAATTTTTGAAGAGAGGTTTCCTAGGGCATAGGAGGGGAGGGGGAAGCGAGTGGCTGCTTTTGGTAGATCTGTCCCCTGCCAAAACTGTGATGCTTTTTTGGCATAACGAAGTGCCAGGGTGTGGTAGTTATAAGGGTTGTGATACTCTTCTGTTACCCTGGACAGAGGTCTCCATGCACCCATCTAGGCCGGACGGGCACAAAATTAGACCAACACAACTTCAAGTGGGAGTGCTTGAGAGCACCCATTTTTCATTCTCAGAATCTGGGAGTCTTTTCTTTAAAATTGCAAAATCTTGTTGGACCATAGAGGTCTTCCTGCCAGTGCTGAATTATTCTTAGTAAACATTCTTATAACTTTACTTAGTTACATTGTATCTGGCACATAAAACAAATTCACTATCTTATCCATCTTCCAGAAAGCTCTGTAGATATACAGTTTAAGCTCTCACAAACATTTCTGGTCTTCTTTGAGATGATTTGGGCTAAAGTTTAAGCAAAACAAGAACAAAAAATAGTAGGATCATAGGTCTCAGTCAGTTTGTACTTTTAATATTGGCAGTAGACTGCTGCTGTTTAAGTTCAGTCTTGTGCAATAACTCTAGCAGACATACAGTAATATCTCTAAAAACATTCAGTGTTACAAATACAACCAATAGGAGAAGAAGCAATAAAAGAAATCAATCATTCTCTGACTGGCAGGTTGGTGCTTCTTCCGGGACTTGCCTATTAGCATAGAGATTGCCCTTTACATAGTACATGATGTACCCCAGACTTTGAAAAGCCTGAGAATAAGTGGACTTAAAATTGATAAATTGAGGCTAGCAATCAGAATTTGAAGAGTGATGTGAGAAGCAAGAGCATGGGACAGAGTATTCCTGGACAAGCAGTCTCTAGCTGATTACTTGAACGAATGACAGAGAGGATGAGGAGATTGCCAGCTGTGGCAAGAGGGGATATTCTGTAAGACTTTGCTCCTGGAGCCTCTTCGGCTAGCCGATTAAAGCATAGGGTTACTCAAATGAGGAATAAAATACAAAAGGATTGTTCTTATTCTCTGAGGAACGGAGAGGAGGCTGCACGGGTGGTGGCATTTCCCAGGCGCTCTGAGTGTTCTCAGCAGTGCCTACTCTGTCATTGCGAGGCTTTGTAGGACAGCGGTGTGTACAGCCCACTCCCTCCTCTGTCCCTTCCTTCCCTCTCCAGAGAACAGATAAGCAGTAATTCCCCTCCGCTGAAGCCCATGGACCTCACTCAAGCTTTCTTTGGGTATGTGGCAGCCAGCTTCAAGGCTTTGTGGCCAACAAGCTGCTGCAGAATCCACAGGGATGTTCACGTGCCAGTGCTCGTTCATCCCGACTGCTAAGCCCATAACTTCTCCACCAGCTGATGTTGCTGGTTGCAGAGGAATGTGGAGACCTGCCAGTGCTGGGTCCTGTTCCAGGTTTCAAGGAAGGAGTGTGCTGTACTGGTTACAGGATGTTCCTGATCTGCTTATCCCCTCTGAGCTAGTTTGACCCCTTCTGCCCCTGCTGTCTCCAGCCTGTCTGTCTCCTAAGGCCCTCCTCCTCCTCCCTGCATACCTTTTATCCTTGAATGAACTTAATCTTGTTTGGCATTCAAACAAAGACACTTCCTTTCCCTCCTTGCTTCTCTGCACCAATGGCAGAAGTATCAAAAGCAGAGGGCTGAGAGGCTTTCTGGTCTCTGTTCTATGCTAGCCAGGAGATGAAATAAACTATTACTGAGAAAGTTCTGCTCTGACATTGATCTGTGGAGGAAGCATGGGTCATTGTCTCCTAGGGATGGCCATGGTGCAGGATGGGGAGCATATCAGGGATGTGCCAGGGCAAAGCAGGCTCAGTGCTGGCATAAAGCATCCTCACAGATGCAGAATTTGGAGAAGTCTCTGGGGAGCATATGAGGTACGGGAAAGCAGCGGCTGATAAATTTCAAAAGCATTGATGACCTGTGGTGTTTGAATATCTACTATTATGTCCTGTGACATATAAAACAGTGATCTGCAAAATATTTCTGCCTAATTTAGTTGTTGGAAATAGCCGAAACACCACAATCCTGTTACTAATAATGAGCTCAAGGCAGACTACCTGCATGGGAAAACTCAGGTCAAATGATGTCTACTTGGCAAAATTGTGAAGCCATCAAAATCACAGGGATGCCATAAATGAAAGCCTAAGCTACAGGTGGCACCACATGGAGCATGTTTTGAAGTGATTGCTACAAGTCTGCTGGATAAGCTGGAATCAGTAACAGCAATTATTTAAATTTAAATTCCAAAAATTAGCTTATGTTTTATTTATTAAGTCATCAAAAAAGCACATTTTCCCAAGCTGAGTCACCCCAGCATGACTGTCCCTCTGACTAACAAGGTTCTCACGCCACAGTCCCTGCTCCATTGATCTTTCTGCTGCCTTGCTCATTACTGCTTTATCCTGCTGGCTTTCATGTGTAAGGACGACTGAAGCAAGGCAATGATCTGCCTGCATTTAACACTAAACGTGGTGTGTTTTGAGGAGGTTCTTATCGGTCAGATTCGCTGCGCCTAGATTTTCTGGGCGTGACTGAGAAAGAAACAATAGAAAGAAAATAAACCTAGTACAAGGCTACGTCTGAATACTTCTTGAAGATGAAATGCAGTACAGTTAATGACTTCACCAAGGAGACAAGGCACAGGGCAGAGTGGCACTGCTCCATCTGCATCAGTGCAGTTTACTCATCTCCCTCCTGCTCATTTATGGAGAGGTGCTCCCCAGCTCAGGAGAGTCCTTTTAGGGAAGGCTGAGCCTTTCCCCACTGTATAGACATTTGTTGCAATTAAGGGGTTTTTTTGTGTCTAAATTTATCAGTTTTAACTCTGTGTTGACTTTTCCAGGGTAGGTATGAGATTCAGCTGGACTTGGAACAGAGTGAGCCAAAATTGGTCTGCTCCATTTGCAAGCATGAAATAAGGGGAACTACCACAGTTTGCAGCATTAGTGGCTTCAGAGTACCTGCTTCTTGGAGAAATCTTTCCATGCCCAAGGCTGCTGGCTTATGTGACTGGTATGTTTGGAGTTCTCATGATGCTTTTGAACTCTGTGTGGCTTTGGCCAGATTTTAGATATCAGTTTGCACTTGCCCCTGGTTGAAACTTTTCTGAGCCAGCTGTGTTCAGACATTTCTCTGTTCAAAGCATCCCCCCACATCCACTCACAGCTCCAGTCTCCATTACACATGGCTGGGCTTGGTCTCTGAGCCAGCAGCCTCTCCCTAGCCATCCATGACTCTCTTAGCTGCTGCTGCTGGGAGTGAACTGTCCCAACACTAAGAAGGACTGAAGGCAGGGACTAGAGGACAGCCCTGGAGACTGGGCAGGGGGGTGTGTGAAGTGGCTGAATTCAGAGGCAGGCAGTGCTGGACTGCTGGGGGAAACAGTGCTGATGGGGTGAGATAGAATCATAGAATCATTTAGGTTGAAAAAGACCTCTAAGTTCACTGAGTATACCATTAACCCAGCTCTGCCAAGTCCCCTGCTAAACCATGTCCCCAAGTGCCACATCTGCACACATTTTAAATACCTCTAGGGATGGTGATTCAACCACTTCCCTGAGAAGCCTGTTCCAATGCTTGATAACTGATACGGGAAATAAATTTTTCCTAATATCCCATTTAAACCAATCTAGTGTGCAACTCGAGACCATTTGCTCTTGTCCTTTGCTGCCTGGGAGGAAAGACCAACTCCCCCCTCACTACAACATACTTTCAGGTAGTTGTAGTGAGCAACAAAGTCTCCCCACGTCATCTTTTTTCCAGGTTAAACACTCCGAGCTCCCTCATCTGCTCCTCATATACAATATATATTGTGCTCCATATACACTTGTGCTGTGGAAAACAGTGTCAAAGGTTTTACTAAAGTCCAGGCAGACAACATGCACAGCCTTTCCCACATCCAGAGTCACCTTTTCCTAGAAGGAGATTGGGTTTGTGGAGCAGAACCTGCCTTTTACAAATCCATGCTGGCTGGGCCTGATCCCCTCATTTTCCTGTGTGTGCTGCATGATGACACACAAGATGAGCTGCTCCATGACTTTCCCCAGCACTGACATCAGGCTGACAGGCCTGTAGTTCCCCTGATCCTCCCTTTGGCCCTTCTTGTAGATGGATTTCACTTTTGCTAACTTCCAGCGCTCTGGGACCACCCCAGTGAGCCAGGACCCAGATGTCCCATCATTGGAAGTGTTCCAGGCCAGGTTGGGTGGGGGGCTTTGAGTCACCCGATCTAGTGGAAGATATCCTTGCTCCAGGCAGGGAGGTTGGAACTATATGTTCTTTTAAGGTCGCTTCTAACCCAAACCATTCTGTGACTCTATGGTTCTGTGAAAGTCACTCAGTGAGCACTTCTTCCTGTTTTCTCAGAACCCAAGAAGGACAGTGGCACTGGGTATATCTGTGGGATACTGAAAAGGATTGAGAGGCACAAGGAGGAATAGGAGCTGCCAGGAGCTATTAGTATAGACAGCTCTCAGAGTGATGGCTGCTGACTTCTCAAGAACCTGAATGTCCTTTACCTTGAGCGGGCTTAGTACATGTTGTTTTTGCATAACAAATTTTCCCAAACGACCTCTCGGGGTATTTTCTGTCAGGCCCGAGTGTGGTGGGCTGAGTGCTCTTTAATAGGACCAGCTTTTTAAGGGATAAGATGTACTTTCAGCTAATTGCCTCTGTGTTCAGGTTCTCATTTATCAACTTCCTGAGCAGTGGCCTTAGCAGGAGGGCAGAAGTACTTGTTGGAGCTTTCAAGGAAATAACACAGAGAACAGACTGAAAGTTACCATCATAGAGAAAAATCTGTTTGAAATAACACTACTAAAGACCCACATTACTACTTACACTTTATTAGTTGGTAGACATTAATTTCCCGAATAAGTAGCATATGTAAAGCTATTGCTTATACCAAGTCCACAGTATGAAGTGTTTCTACCAGTGTTGTGTTTTGACATGAAATATATGACTGAAGGCTGTCAGTGGCTACTGGAAGTGTGGCCTTTTCTGAAGACAAATAAACCTTCTTTCATCATCTTTTCCCCTGTGTAGTGGAAACAGCAGTAGCAGTTAAGGATACAGACACTGAGGGCTCCTGAAGTATTGGAAAACCTTGACTGGTGCTAAAGAGATGGCTGGTTATTGAGTGTGCTCTGTCTTTGCATGAATTAATAGTATTTTCCATACAAGAGAGAAGTGTGCATCTTGCCTGTTGTGCAATCCAGGCAATCCTGTTTGTTTGCTTAGGGTTGTGGAGGTATGGAAAGGCTGCATCTCACACCCTTCATGGACCTGTGTCTGTTTATCTGTGGGAAGCCTCTTGTGTGGGGACTGTGTTTCCTGGCTGCTTGTGCATCCCTTACCTTTTTCCTGTGGGCTCATCTTATGGGGTGATGGGAAGCAGCAGCATGGCCATAAAGGTGGCTCTGGTTCCCAGGACCAAGGAGAGGTTTATGATAGGTTTTCCTTTTGCTGAGGGGATGAGGGAGAAGGTGGTGTGGGATGAAGAGAGATGTGCCCTACCAACAGCCCCCGGAAATCCCAACCCTTGCTCACTGAAGGCTATTCCCCATCCTCAACTCCCTCAGATATGTGCCCCAGCATCTTCCCCACACTCTTCCCTCCCTACTGCCTGCGTGTTGCCTGTGATAGAAATGGATTCGCCTGTGCAGCTTTGAGCAGCTCTTGCATTTCCAAAGCTATTGAGAAACCATTTCCTACTGAATAGATGTGCTTATGAAAGCAAAAGTATTACCTGGATCCCCGAGAGCTGAGAGACACATGCACAGTTTAAAGTCCACTGGCTTGTGCGTGATATACTTTGCACCCCCAAAGAATGTGACTCTAAGCTTATTTCTGAACGCAGGAAGCCCAAAGGAATATTTTCTCAAAAGAATATATTCTTGAAACATCTACATGACCCTCCATCCTGGTCTTTGCTAATTCTCTTTCATTCTACTCATGAAAATCATTACTTAAAATACAGTTCAAAAAAACCTCTAAACAGATGAATGGAAGAAAAAACTACCCATGACGTCAGCAAAACAGATACTAATAGACAGATATCAAAGGGATACTGCCTTCAGCTACATGCTTGAAATACTGCTGACGTCAATCTGGGGCACATTTTAGCCTCCTATGCTTTACATTTAGGAGGCTGAAGTACATTACATATAATTGGTTCCACCTACATAGAATTTGTTTAGGAGAAAAGCAACAAGATTGCAGGTTCTCACCACGTCTGTAGGGACAAGACATATTCCTGACACCCCAACAGCAATCCTGTGCCCACAGGGGAGTACCTGCCACAACTCCCAGCCGCCACCTCCTGGTCCTTCCTCATCTGAACTGCAGATAGGGGCTGGTTACAGTATGTGCACAAGAAGGACCACAGTCCCATACCTACATACCACATACAGCAGAGGATGAGGGGAACACAATGTTTTAGCAGTGCCTGTAGTGACAGAACAAGTGGGATTGGCTTTAAACAGAAAGAGATTCAGATCAGATATTAGGCAAAAATTCTTTGCTGTTGAGGGTGGTGAAGCACGGGCTCAGGTTTCCCAGAGAAGTTGTAGATGCCCCATTCCTGGAAGTCTTCAAGGCCAAGTTGGATGTGGTTTTGAACAACCTGGTCTAGTGGAAGGTGTGCCCATGACCTGTCAGGGACTAGGTGAGCTTCGCACCATTCTATGACCATCAGGATTATTCTAAGGCCCTATGTACTTTCACTTGCATTTTCAGCCCAGGAGCTAGCAGGTGCTGTCCTGGACATTATGGATTGCACAAGAAATAGTGATACTACTGAAAAAGGTTTTTCTTCACAGCTGTCCCAGTGCTGATGACACTGACAGGCTCACTCAGCTGGGTGGCAGAAAGCATCTGCAGTGGACACAGAACCAAGAACACAGCAAGCCCAGAGCTCTTGAGCATGGATCTCAGGTTCCTGTGACTCAGATGGCTGCATTATCAATCAAAAAAATATGTTGAAGCCCATTTCTTTGAGATGTGTGACTGCTGGTTTGGCTGCTTTAATCAAAAAACAGGTTAATTGAAATAAATAGTATTGCTATTGTGTTTATAGCTGCACTAGAGCCATCCCAACTGGCAGATCAGGATCCCACATGAGCTGATGGGAGGAAAGGGAGGCAAACAGGAGTATGTTACTCTTTAGGTAGAGAGGAGTAGGCACTGCTTCTTGGAAAGAGCCTTGCAGAGGCTTCATCTTGTTAGGGAGTTCTGCCTGGCTTGCCAGAACCACAACTCTCCTAGAAGATTAGGGCATAGATGTTTTCACACTTCTCTGGCACCATATAAAATCTCCAACCCTGATTAAACAGCAAATTTATGTAGCAAGAATTACTGTCCCACCCTTGCTATGCTGTCCTGTACTCCGCCCCCACCAGAGATGATAACGTCAAAGGGTTTCACAAAAACTTTCATTATTATCTCCAGATTTTAAAGAAGCAAACACTCAATTCTCTGAGGCAGTCCCACCAAAGTCATTCCCCTAGGCAGGCAGGGGATGCTGAAGGGCGCAGTGGAGAAGTAGCACGAAGACTTTCTATCTCCCCACTGCTGCACTTCTCCTCTGAAGGAGATGTAGCAGGATATCCCATGCATGTTGTCTCATTTTAAGGCACTCCTTCTCTCTTTCCTCTTCCCAGTTGTTGTTTTTTCCCAAGAAGAAGAGCTGCCAGGGCCTCTCCAACCTCGCAACAGCAAGAGTCTTTCTTGGAGAAGACACAAGCAGGGTGACTAAGGGAACCTCCAGAGAGGACCTGAACTGAGGACCCTGGTGTCTGCATGCTGTTTCTCCAAGTTATTTTGCAATCTGCACCACAAATACCTACAGAGGCTCATGATTACCTCTCATGGCACCCATGGCAGCAGAGCCAGCTGCTCCTTCCCTTCTCACTCCTGTTCCAAGCAGCCACACAGGTGAACACTCCTCCACCTTTCATATGCTTCAGTGTGGCACAGCAAGAAGAGGAGGATTAAAAGGACAACACTGACCTGGATGAACCCTTTTCTCCATAGGGATTTCCCATCACAAGTGATTTCAGGCTCTTGCAGACCTGTGTGTATAATGTGCCAGGGCTCTGATTTTTCAAGCACACCAGGAGTTCCCAAACTGTGCTGGAGGCAGCAGGTGGTACAGGAAGATTGGACCTTTGGAAATCAGATCTTTCACCATTTGGCTGTATCTAAAAGGAACTTGGCCTATATCTGAGGACAGCAGCCAGAACAGGGACAAATGAAATTACATTTGAGCTCAACATGACTTACTAAATCAAACAGACTAATGCAAGTGTTGCAGTGTAACATCTTTGCTTCCTACAGACTTGGATTAAAAAAAAAAAAAAATTTGAAAATCCTCCTGTAGGTCTTGCTGAATCTTTTACTGGTTTGTGCCTTAAAATAACTGTGCTGCTTTAGCTAGCGCATGCTGGATTTGGCTGTGTCTTTAGGGAAATTCTGGCTGACCCTTTGGAAGGACATGTTACTGTTGCCCTGTGTGCTGGGGACATGAACATTCTTGTCCAGATTAGAACTTGGCTGCTGAACTGTGGGTGACTGGGGCTCTGCAGAGCCACAGGGGAGATGCTAAATAGATTCACCCATGGCTGGCCCCAACTACCCAGCATTGAGATCCTCAGGGCTTCTGCAGCTGCAGGCAACACCTCCTGCCCTCCCCACAGGCGTTCATTGCTGTAACTGTCAGGTCTCTCATTCTTTAATTACATCTCACATAATATACCTGAAATGAGGGTGTTTCATACCTTTAAAGAATAATTCACTGAAAGGTCTGGTAAGTGGCTGAGACACTTGCAATGCAGACTTCTTGCATCTGTCCCTTTTTACCTCTCATCTCCCACTGGAATAAAAAACACTACCTGGCAGCATAAATAGAGCAGGGAAAAGACTCTCAAACCCTAAGCGTTGCCCTCTGATAGGGGCCTGAAGAGATCAAGCAAGCAGTAAATGCTGCAGAGAGCGACTCAAACCTGCCATCTCTTTTCAAGGGTCGTGTCTCCAACCTGCAAGGCGTATGAGCACATGTGGATTGCCACCCACACTGAGGCATCAGTCAAGGGATGAGAGGTTGGCTGAGCATACGGCCAGAGCACTCCTTCTGCTGAACTGGGGAATGGTACACCGAATAACACCGCAGACAGGTAGATATCGAGAAAGGGGAAATCTTCTCACACCCAATTAGTGGTGTCCTCTCAGACAGAGGGACTGTGATCCTGTTCCTGGTCTCTTTATATAGTTTGTACATGATAGATCTGGGTAAAAACAAAGCTGGAAGGGAGGAAATGGTTTTCTTTAATACTACTCCCTTCAAAAAAAAACCTTTTCAAAAAAAACATGTATCCCCACTGGGGCAAGGGTTGGGAGCCCTTTGAGATAGAGGCCCTCTTCATGTCCACCCCCAGGGACTTTTCATTCTAGATCAAACATAACTCTGCTCAAGTTTCAGTATCTCTGTCAAGACTGCTTGCAAGCAGTTTTTAGCATTATCAGTACAAGCTGATTCTTACAGAGGCCCTAACTACCACGACAAAACACAGTGAGCAGCTGCTGCATGTTCCACTCTACCCACTGCTCATCGCATGTATCCCCACTGATCACCACATTTATCATACGCCCACTGCTCACCACAGCCCAGAGGCCTTTTCCCACTTTCTTTCTAGTATTCCTACCTTGAATAACAGAATCATCTTTATATTCCGCCAATTTGATAAACATCCATCAATTGTTTAAGAGACTTGTTTAACTATATGGACTTTGACCATCACGATGCCACCCTGTCTACTAGGGTCTGTTACATTGCTGTCTGGAGAACTTCTCCTTCTCTCCCTGGTATTTCCCTGCAGTCACTGATTTTCTAGAAGTACTTGCCAGAAGAACAGATTATTTTTCAAAGTTAAAGAAGGGGGGGACAGTCTGTTTTGCTAACAGCAAGTAGCACACAACCCTCAGCTGCCTGGGGAAAGGGGAAGGGCCCCAATCCCCACTCTCTGATGCACCAAGTCCCCCTCCTCTCCACCAATGACAGCGAGCTGACAGACCACTTGCCTTTCCCTTGCCTTGTCAGACATACTTGAGGGGCTGACACAAGCACATTACCAAGATGGCTGGTGTAAACCATGCTGGGAGGGATCCTCAGATGTGGAGAGTGAAGATTTATGCCTGGAACTCCAAGTCACTGCCTACTCCAGACAAGGAAAGTGTGGCAGAGTGGGTGAATAATTCTTATTAAGTGGAAAGATATTCACAAGGCAAACACAAAACCTTTTCCACGGGTTTATCATCAAGACTAAAAATAAGTCTCTGCCTACTCAGGTTCCTTCTGCCTTTGATGACAGCTGAAATATTTGTGGGACTTCAACACACATGTCTAGCCTCAGAGCAGCAAGTGCAATTTAAGGGTTTAGAGGAATATGTGCAGAAATGCAAAATGCTGCCTGGCTTTGGCTTGCTGTCCACTGCAGCCCTGTAGGAAGCAGAGCTGGGTCTTTGCTTTGTGCAGAGTACAGCAGTGCAGCCTTAGGGCTACCCTAAGGCAGGTGGGCTGCTCCCAGCCAAGGTATTGCACTTGGCTGCTGATGCCAACTTGCATTTCAAGGACATTGTCCACAGCAGAGGGTGTGGATGCCAAGCCAGTGGCAAACTCCTGGGATATTTGCTTATACCAAGAGTTTGCCCTAGTTTAGGATGTTTCTAAGAGAGGTACACACCAGCTAAGCACTGCAAGACAGATTGACCATAACTAAGGCCCTAGGACTTATCAAAATATCCTACTATCATTTAATCCTGCGCCACCTCTGACCAGCCTCCCTGTGCTGAGATTTGAGGGCTCCTAATGGTAACTGTGCATAAAAGCCCCAATGCAAATATAAAGAAGGACTATGAATAACCAAGCAAAAATGAGCCCTGACATGTGTTTGATAGAGCAATTGGAGGAAGAATAATTTTTCTTTTAAATGGAAAATACTAACTACAGTGGAAACAAAATGAGATTCAGCCTAAAAAAATGCATAGCCTCCTTGGTACAGGGCCACTGTTGTTATAAAAACTTCCTTAAAAGATGGGTGGGTAGCAGCGTAAAGGAGATATATATGGGATTCAGACAAAGTCACCAACACTTGGCAGGGAGCTTTTCTTTTCCATCTTCAGGTTTCAGAGATGATTTTCACTCCTCAGGAGTGAAAACACCTCAAGAAATCCTTTTATGAAAAATTTAAAATAAACAGCTAGTGGAAACATTAGATTGGGTCTTCTCCTTTACCCATCCACCACCATGTGTGAAGCATGGAGAAACTTGATGACCTTTGAAACTTCTGGGTCTTGCCCAGATGTTTCTCAGAAGTTGCTAGAGAAAGAGGGAAGGCTGTGCATGAGGCACAAAATTTGGGGAAAGCTTTTTCACAGTACGAGGAAAGCACCTTGCAGAGAGGAGTCACTGGGTGCAGAGGGTGAGGAGAGGATCCTGTGGAGCAGCTGGCAACCCAGCACATCACCAGTGGCTGAGAATACAAACCCACTCCTCTGTGAAGTAAAAGCAACCCATCTGCTTGTCTTGCCAGACTGCCAGGTTCAGCACCTCCTACCAGCCTGTATGACATTGCTGATCTCAATTTTATTATTGCTTCTATGGTGAATGTCAGACACAGAGGTAAACACTTTCACCTCTAGTTTCCCAACCCTCAAAGCTCTGGGAAATGTGCTTCTGCCCCAGACTGCTGCTGGCAGCAGCAGTGACAATGGGAGGGGGTCCCGAGCCCTTGGCAGTGCACCCTGAGCATCACCGGTGCCTCAAGGACAGACCTTATATGCTGCATGACTTCAGTGCAACCCAACACCTATGAAGCCCCCATATTCTGGTGGGTGTGCCTTCCTTCTGGAAATACAGAAGATGAGAGTGTAATCTGGAAAAGTGAGGATTTTCTAAAGCAGAGCAGTCACTTTACCTTTCTTTAGGATCTTAGCAATAAATATAATCTGTAACTTCTGCAACACAGCCTGCTGAAATCAGAGTATTCTCCCTGAGAGGGAAGACAGGGATGGGGAGCAGAATGAAGCCCCCATATTCCAAGGGGAAATGTTTAGTGACTTAGACCTGCTACAGCATGTAGGCACAAGTCTATTGGGCTGGCCAGGATTCATCCAAGGGTACTGAGTAGCCTGGCTGAAGTGTTCACTGAGCCACTTTCCGTCAGAGGGCAGGTTTAAATTAGATATTAGGAAGAAATTCTTCACTGTGAGGCTGATGGGGTGCTGGAGCAGGTTGTCCACAGAGGTTGTGGACGCCCTATCCCTGAAAGAGTTCAAGGCCAGGTTGGACAGGGCGTGGAGCAAACTGGTATAGTGGAAGGTGTCCCTGTCCTTGGCAAGGGGTTGAAATGAGATAATCTTTAAGGTCCCTTCCTACCCAAAGCATTCTAAAGTCCTGTGATTTACCAGCAGCCCTGGCTAACTCAGGAGGTCCCAGTTGACTGGAAGTCAGCAAGTGTGATGCCCATCTAAAAGAAGGGTCAGAAGAAGAATGCAGAGAACTACAGGCCTGTCAGCTCGAGCTTGGTGCTAAGGAAGGTCATGGAGCAGATCATTTTGAGTGCCATCACACAGCATGCACAGGACAAGCAGGGGATCAGGCTCAACCAGCATGGGTTTGTGAAAGGCCAGTCCTTCTCAACGAAGCTGGTTTCTTTTTATGACAAGGTGACTTGCTTAGTGGATGAGGGAAAGTCTGTGGATGTTGTCTGCTTTAACTTTAGTAAGGCCTTTGTTTTCCACAGCATTCTCCTGGAGAAACTGGCTATTCATGGTTTGTGTGGGTCCACTGGGTAAAAAACTGTCTGGGTGGTCAGACCCAGAGAGTGGTGGGGAATGAAGATAAATACAGCTGTGGCTGGTCACTAGAGGGGTTTCCCCAAGGCTCAGTACAGGGGGGAGAGCCCTCATCAATGTTTAATGTCCTCATCAAAAAGCAAACCAAAAGGCTGTTAAAGGTAGAACCAATGCCCACTATCTTCTTTCCACCTACAAATTATGAAGTACAGTTGGCTTGTCTCTGCTTGAATTAATAGCAGGTAATTAGCACATCCCTACAGTGATGCTGCACAGGCACCAGCTGGAGGAATAAATTACAGCTTGGGAGCTGATTTCCCAAACAAGCCATGGCAGGCACAGAGCATAGGCCAGGGCTGGATTCTAGCCAAGTGAGGAAGTGGCACTACTGTCATCAGCTGTGGGAAAATAACAAGTGTGATTTTCAGTAACTGTTAATAAAAGAGATAGCTATATATTTTCTTGTTTCAGTTTAACTGGAATGAGTCCTCTTGACTTTGCCAGAGACTGTTCTTAGATGTGTAACAGCTTGAAGTGAAAGGGTTTTGCCATAACTTTATGTGATTACAACCGAACGTCACTTTATCTATTCATCAAGGGGGATTTGGAAGGGGAGAAATACAACATTTTAAATTATCACTGGAGACAAAGGTGCTGACAACTGTGCTCAGGTTTTTAGAGCCTAATTAGCAGCATGCTGGAACTGCACCTCCTCTCATTACTCTTGATTACATTTTGTAAAGAATTAGTACGATGTTTATAAAACACTTCCCCTAGAGTTTGTTTCTGCAGGTTTTTGTGTTGCTGCCAAGCTGTTCACCTCTCCTGGGGTGACAAGAGCTTGTATATTGACAAGCGAAAGGAAGGAGGGTGCTGGGGAGCCATGCCCCCCAAAAGACAGCAGCTACCTGTCCCAGGAGAGCCACTGGAGAGGCAGCTGCCATGGAAGGTGGGAGCAGCAGCATCCCATCAGCAACCCCTGCTCAGCAAGTGGCTGGGAAACTCCATCTTTCTTCATCAAAAACCAATGTGTAAAATTGGTGTGTTTTTGGGGTGGATGGTTAACATCAGAAACACAAAAGCACAGTTTCTCAGGGGTCCATCCTGCAGCCACTCATTACTTGTCAACAGAAAACCAGAAATTCTCAGGGCTGGTTGCACACTCTCTGTGAGGCAGAGAGCAGTCCTCCTGCAAGCTGGGTTTGTTATTGCAGTGCTGATGAGACAGACCCTCTGATAAATCCAGCAGCAGTAAGACAGCTGTAGACAGAAAAGCTGTTGTAACACAGAGGTTGTTTTATTACAGCTTTTCCTCCTTTCCTTACCCAGAAACTGCTGGGTTTCAAGGAGATGCAGTTTAGGCAAGCTGCCCTGTTGTAAGGCTGGGGGTCATGGCAGGGCAGCTGGAGCACTGCATCGCACAGCTACATCCCTGGGATGCCCCCAGTGCCCTCCACCTCCACTACCATGGTTTAATCACAGCAGCAGGAGCCCCTGCCCACTATGCAGGACAGAAAACTAAAATGGTAATGCATCACATGCAGTTGAGAATGAGAAATCCTTCAGCAGATAAAGATCTCCAACAACAACAAAGAAGGAAAAAAAAAGGAATTAGAAATAGTACTGAACTGATTTCATCACAAAATAAAGTTGTTTCCATCACTGTTGCAGGGAATACAAGTATAAATCTGAGTTCAAGAGTAATGAATGCCTCTTATTTGAGTGTCTAATACCCTCCATAGATAACAATTGCTATGATTGACCTNAAGTCCTGTGATTTACCAGCAGCCCTGGCTAACTCGGGAGGTCCCAGTTGACTGGAAGTCAGCGAGTGTGATGTCCATCTAAAAGAAGGGCCAGAAGAAGAATGCAGAGAACTACAGGCCTGTCAGCTCAAGCTTGGTGCTAGGGAAGGTCATGGAGCCGATAATTTTGAGTGCCATCACACAGCATGCACAGGACAAGCAGGGGATCAGGCTCAACCAGCATGGGTTTGTGAAAGGCCAGTCCTTCTCAACCAAGCTGGTTTTTTTTTATGACAAGGTGACTTGCTTAGTGGATGAGGGAAAGTCTGTGGATGTTGTCTGCTTTAACTTTAGTAAGGCCTTTGTTTTCCACAGCATTCTCCTAGAGAAACTGGCTNGGCCAGAAGAAGAATGCAGAGAACTACAGGCCTGTCAGCTCAAGCTTGGTGCTAGGGAAGGTCATGGAGCCGATAATTTTGAGTGCCATCACACAGCATGCACAGGACAAGCAGGGGATCAGGCTCAACCAGCATGGGTTTGTGAAAGGCCAGTCCTTCTCAACCAAGCTGGTTTTTTTTTTATGACAAGGTGACTTGCTTAGTGGATGAGGGAAAGTCTGTGGATGTTGTCTGCTTTAAATTTAGTAAGGCCTTTGTTTTCCACAGCATTCTCCTAGAGAAACTGGCTATTCATGGTTTGTGTGGGTCCACGGGGTAAAAAACTGTCTGGGTGGCCAGACCCAGAGAGTGGTGGGGAACAAAGATAAATACAGCTGTGGCTGGTCACTAGAGGGGTTTCCCCAAGGCTCAGTACAGGGGGGAGAGCCCTCATCAATGTTTAATGTCCTCATCAAAAAGCAAACCAAAAGGCTGTTAAAGGTAGAACCAATGCCCACTATCTTCTTTCCACCTACAAATTATGAAGTACAGTTGGCTTGTCTCTGCTTGAATTAATAGCAGGTAATTAGCACATCCCTACAGTGATGCTGCACAGGCACCAGCTGGAGGAATAAATTACAGCTTGGGAGCTGATTTCCCAAACAAGCCATGGCAGGCACAGAGCATAGGCCAGGGCTGGATTCTAGCCAAGTGAGGAAGTGGCACTACTGTCATCAGCTGTGGGAAAATAACAAGTGTGATTTTCAGTAACTGTTAATAAAAGAGATAGCTATATATTTTCTTGTTTCAGTTTAACTGGAATGAGTCCTCTTGACTTTGCCAGAGACTGTTCTTAGTGTGTAACAGCTTGAAGTGAAAGGGTTTTGCCATAACTTCATGTGATTACAAACGAACGTCACTTTATCTATTCATCAAGGGGGATTTGGAAGGGGAGAAATACAACATTTTAAATTATCACTGGAGACAAAGGTGCTGACAACTGTGCTCAGGTTTTTAGAGCCTAATTAGCAGCATGCTGGAACTGCACCTCCTCTCATTACTCTTGATTACATTTTGTAAAGAATTAGTACGATGTTTATAAAACACTTCCCCTAGAGTTTGTTTCTGCAGGTTTTTGTGTTGCTGCCAAGCTGTTCACCTCTCCTGGGGTGACAAGAGCTTGTATATTGACAAGCGAAAGGAAGGAGGGTGCTGGGGAGCCATGCTCCCCAAAAGACAGCAGCTACCTGTCCCCGGAGAGCCACTGGAGAGGCAGCTGCCATGGAAGGTGGGAGCAGCAGCATCCCATCAGCAACCCCTGCTCAGCAAGTGGCTGGGAAACTCCATCTTTCTTCATCAAAAACCAATGTGTAAAATTGGTGTGTTTTTGGGGTGGATGGTTAACATCAGAAACACAAAAGCACAGTTTCTCAGGGGTCCATCCTGCAGCCACTCATTACTTGTCAACAGAAAACCAGAAATTCTCAGGGCTGGTTGCACACTCTCTGTGAGGCAGAGAGCAGTCCTCCTGCAAGCTGGGTTTGTTATTGCAGTGCTGATGAGACAGACCCTCTGATAAATCCAGCAGCAGTAAGACAGCTGTAGACAGAAAAGCTGTTGTAACACAGAGGTTGTTTTATTACAGCTTTTCCTCCTTTCCTTACCCAGAAACTGCTGGGTTTCAAGGAGATGCAGTTTAGGCAAGCTGCCCTGTTGTAAGGCTGGGGGTCATGGCAGGGCAGCTGGAGCACTGCATCGCACAGCTACATCCCTGGGATGCCCCCAGTGCCCTCCACCTCCACTACCATGGTTTAATCACAGCAGCAGGAGCCCCTGACGTGCCCACTATGCAGGACAGAAAACTAAAATGGTAATGCATCACATGCAGTTGAGAATGAGAAATCCTTCAGCAGATAAAGATCTCCAACAACAACAAAGAAGGAAAAAAAAAGGAATTAGAAATAGTACTGAACTGATTTCATCACAAAATAAAGTTGTTTCCATCACTGTTGCAGGGAATACAAGTATAAATCTGAGTTCAAGAGTAATGAATGCCTCTTATTTGAGTGTCTAATACCCTCCATAGATAACAATTGCTATGATTGACCTTCCCCAGCATATAGGGCCCCAGCCCCACCGGACTCATGCTGTATAAACTGGTAGCAGTGGCCTGCCCCGCCTACAATTTCAGGATAACGCAGTAACTCACTGGGACCTATAAATGGATATGAACAGTGCAAAATTAAAATTAGAAAATGAGAAAAAATAGGATATTATTAGCAGCAGGCACAGAACATCAGATAATTTTGCAGGTGTTTCAAGGATAATTTTTCTTAAGAAGGAGATCATGAAGTGAAGTCACTGCTTTAGTAATTTTACAAATTACTAAACTTTCAGCAGAGCACTCATATTATGTGTAAATGGAGATGAAGGATAAGGTATTGTGACTCTGTTAGGAAAATTAAGCTGACATGGTTGTCCAAACCAGAGTGCAGGTAGAGATGAGGAGCAGACCACTGACAGGTAGGAGATCTTGGAATTAAAGTGTGTAGTTTTGTATAGTACAACAAAAGCACTGCACAGGAAAGAGTTTCCAAGCTGAAAACAGAGTAAGTTGTGGTATCCCCTCTGGCAGGCAGCGTTGCTTAGGTTCTGGAGAAGGGTAACTCCATGTTACTACATGGACTACCTTGAGCCAGTGAAAGAAGCTCTCAAAGGTGGAACTCAGGAGTCACAAGCTAAGTGCTGAGGCTGGGGTTGGGGGTTAGACTTGAATCTGCAGCAGAAGCATCCTGCTGCTGAGCTTGAGCAGGCAGAGGCCCAGCACTTCTAGTCTGGAGAGAGAAAAAGCAAGTCTCAGATCCACCCCAGGTCCACCCCAGCGGAGGAGGGAGAGAGGGCAAGAGGAGAGCAGGACTGCAGCTGGTGAGATGAATTAGGCTGGGAGCTGAGGCTGAGGAAGGGAGAGGGAGGAACAAACAGAGGAATCATGTGAGTGCAGACATCTGTCCTGAGATGCAGATAGAGTTCGGAAGTGGGAAGGTGGATATATGGAAAAATGAGGCTTACACACAAAGAAAGATATTTGGATGAGAGTCAGGCAGAGTGAGGTGGAGGCAAACATGGCTAAGGAGAAATTAGTCATATGGGAGGGAAGGAGATTTCTGGTTCAGACTGACCATACATTAGTTCAAGTGAAAATCCTGAAGGCAGATGAATAGTTCCAGTAAGGAGCCTCATAAGAAAGCCAGCAAGAGGCACTTTAAAGGAGGAGACATGCACCACTTAGAAGTGTCCAACAGGGGCAGCAGGATGAAATTTATAGCTTTGTGATACATAAGGGGTCACATTAAGTAATAACAAGTCTTTGGTTTTAAAACATGGAAAATGGAAGCCAGGCTATTGTCTGTGGTATACAGTGGGAGGATGATTGATCACTGTCATAAACTGAAGAGAGAAAAGTTCAGACTCGCAAGGAGAAACTCCCACGGCAAGTACAGCTAAGTAGTGGCACAAGTTGCCCAGAGAGGATGCAGCATCTCTGCCTTGGGTGCTTTCACGACCTAAATGGAGAAAGCCCTGAGCAACCTGGTCTGACCACAGACACGGTCTGAACACAGCTTTAGAAAGGGAATAGTTCCTGCTCTTTCAGTAATGAACTTTAATTCCCCAAAGTTAAAAGCAAACAAGAGGATGGCATGGGAAAGCAATTCTGAAAACTTGCCATGGGCAGGCATGAGAAAAGGGGGTTAAGTGGGAAACAATCTTGTCCAGCCTGAGAAGTCAGAAGATCACTCCAAGGTCACCTGTTTTCTTCAGTAAGTCTCTGTGAAGCTCACATGCTATCTCATATGACTTTTTATACCAAACTCTTTAGAAGTTAACCATCCAATCTCTTACTCTGTTAACTCCAATGCCAGGGTTTTTGGACAGAGCCAAAGTCCTTCTAGATACTGATAAATTATCAGCACAGTAAACCACCTCTGCTTCTTCCTGTTGCCTTTCATTGAAACCCAGAAAGCTACAAAGTCAAGCATGCAAAGGGTGGAAATGGGAGGAAGGCAGTCTTAATCCAGCCTCCTGGTACATACACATATCACCCAAATGCTTAGGCTGAAGATGCTTTATCTTGGGGAGAACTTAAACAATCACAGCAGTCACAAGATATTTATGTTGTCTGAAACCCTTATGACAACCCTGTAGTGCTCCTAGAAACCTGGGCTCCCCAAAAACCCGCCTGATGAGCTGGCAGGCAAGCAAACGTATTGCTGTCTTCATTCTGCAGCTGTTTCACCACAAATTGGTGAATTACATTCCCACAAAACCTTTTGTTTTTCACAAATCATTGATCTGTAACAAAATTATCTTTGCTGGAAAATTCCTACCCCGTGTGCCTCTGAAGACACGAGTGCACAAATAGGAGCAGAACCTCTTCAGAAAGTGCTGTACCCCATCACTGAATTTTACCCTGGCCCTTGGTGGTTTGGTGATCTCAATACCATCGAGTCTTGGAGAAAGAAGGATGAACTTTGAGGAAGTTGAGACACATTCTATTGGTGCTCTGAAGACCAGGAACAGCATGATGGATTTGAGCCAATATCCTACTGGAAGCTAGGACAGGGCTCAGAGTGCCAGGACGTTATGTTTGCTTGTGACAAGTGCTGCTTGGTAGGTGGCCCACTGCATGCTCAACAAGCTGGAACTCCTTCAAAGCTCCCTTCTGCAGTCCCATTGTTTCCCAAGCAAATTGCTGGGTTTCATTTTTGACATGGAAAGAGAAACATGTTTCAACAGAACTAGATTTGCTTTTCCACAAAGCTGCTCCTGTAGCCCAGCTTTTAAAAGCGTGTATCACTGACATGAATACCATTTCTTTTCCTCACAACAGCACTCTAAACCAAAAAATCTCTAATATACCATTAGTCATCAGCAAGCAAATGTTTAGCACATGTCGTATGTGGCACTGCCTTGGGAGGACTGGTTTAACAGGAGTGTTTGAATTCTGTAGCACAGTCCGATGTTTGTCCTTCCACAGGACAGCCAGAGCCAGTCTTGCAGTCCAGGTCACAGGAAATCCTAATGGGACCACCTGCTTTTTTTCAGTCATAACTGAAACTGAACACCTGTATTATGTACAGTGGCCAGTATTCCTCTTTGCCTATCAGTTCTAATCCAGCAAAAGGAACACCGGATTTAGGTCTTATTCTCAGGGCACAACAGAGGCATATAGAGGCATACATATATCCACTAACCAAAGCATGACTTACAAAATAAAACATCCAAACCCTCCAATTAGTTTGTCATTCTGTAGCTCAGAATTGCACTTTATTAGTCAACATCAACATCATCAATATTTATTCCAGCAGTTTATGAAAACCGTACACAGTTTCACAGAATTGCATGTATATGTCTAAATAACTGTGATTTAGTTTATCACAGGGGAGGCTATTCTTCTCAAATAGTCGGATACTTGTCAAAGCCAAAGAACTTCAGGTCAACAGTATAAGAAAACAGACAAAGCACAACTCTATTTGGCTCATTAATTCAGTTTTGAAGACTCAAAATTCTATATGGAATAAGTAAGCTATTACTGACCTGTGAATGAACTAATCATAATTATGTTTGGCTGCATACATCACTCAGTTTTAGTTTGAAACTCACTCATTTGAATTTATAAAGGTGTCCAAATTTATTGTGAATGTTTTCTCCAAGCCCCAAATGGTATCTGAAGGAGGCTGGATTAAGTTCTGGAGAAAGAATTGTCCAATTAACTGAGCACAGTAAAGTTATGAGCAAAGACTGCTTTCCAAAGACCCTTTTAAGTTGAACTCTCCCACACTTAGCATGTGAAAGCTCCTGATGTTGATATTAGTCTTTTTGCATGAGCAGCATTAGTCATCCATAAACACAAACGTGTGTTTACATAGGTTTCAATATGCCATGCTGTTATGCCACACTCCTAACACTTTGACCATTGCTATTATTAGCTCCAATGTTTTTAAGAAAGCAAGGATTGTATAATGCAAAAATTTAGTTTCACTCCTGTGGCCCTGTATATTTTCATCACCTTCCATGAGATGGATTCTTTACCTTATGTGAATCTACCAAAAATTTATATTAATAAGCCAAAATTGTCCACTCTGTATAAAAAGTTAGGCTTCCAAATCCATATTAGGCATCTACATTGTAATGATCTTTCCAAAGACACTGACATTATTACAGATCCTTTTCATTTCAGGGGACTTTTACTGTTAACACTGAAAAAATATTCAGAAGAAAAGTAGGATTTTAAATTGTATTGAGATGATTAGTTTCCGGCACTTTCATTTCAACAGTTTTTGTTTTTTAATATGTAGTCTGATTTCCAGTATAAAAGGAGCAGTTTGGTAACATCCACATTTAGATACTGCACTTTAAGCATTTGCATGTCTACATTCAGCTTACGTTTGCATGAACATGTCAAAATGTTTTTTAATTCCTCCTCACACTTTGGGAGAAACATTCAAGAACTGACAGATTTCTGGGAAAACCCCCTCAAGCTGGCCATTAGCAAGAGTCAGTGTTTTACATTATGATTACCTTGACATCCACAACAGACCAATCCGCCAAATAAATGGAATGCTAATGTGACAGCTGACTTCTAATCTCCACATCTTCCTTACCATCATTAAAAAAATAACAGCAACAATGGGAAACCAGCCACAATACAAGGAGATTTAGAACTTTAATTCACCAAATTCAATCACGTGTAAGAAGAATTCCAGTAAATCAATCAAAAGAAAAAAATAATTTTCAGTGAAAAACATCTCGAGTCTCAAAATTCCTGGAGACCTGGCCTGCAGAATGTGAAAAATGTTTCCTTGCTTTTCATTTCATGAGAAAAGGTAAGTTATCTGCATTGAATCAGCATCTCCAAGACAATGCTCAGACAGAGATGTTGCTTTCTGTGGGTCTGTATGCTCCTAGGGAGCACTTGGAAGGTTTCTTCTCTCAAGACCAAGTTTTCAAGACCAAAAATTTTCAGGATCTCCTTGCTTCCACATGAATTACCACTCCTTTGCACTACATGATCTGTTGTCCTTAACAACAAAAGTATTTAAAGTACATAACTCCTATTAAATGTAATGATTAATTGGATTTTTGTAACCTTTCTGCATGCTCACTCCTACAGTCTTACCCAGACCTTGAGGGAACTAAACAAAAAATGCAGTGCTGCTTTTACCTATATAAACAGCCATGAAACATCAGGAAGTTTTCTATCCATGCCCTGCCAGCAATGGAAATTGGAATCAGATCATGGTTTAATGAGATAATCTCCACGAGCAGATGTTAAATGCCCCTCAGTCAAAAACCACCAAACAGAGCAAGTTAGAACAAGGATGTCTTGACTATGAAAACAACTGAGGATATGCTCAATCCTTGAAGCTGCTGTGCCTGTTGCACACTAGAGGAAGAGCAGGCAACCAGCTTATGTAGCTTTCTTGACAGGTTTACCACTAATTTAGCAAGGAATGTTTTATAAGATGGAATTTTTATCTACACTTCACGTAGGTGACTGCAACACTAGAATGCAGCAGAACAAGTGGCAGGCAAGCCAGGGTCCTCCTGAGAAGATCTGTCGCAGCTCTTTGAAACATATTTTCTTGATGGGAAACACTGAAGTGGGATGGGATTACTCGGGACTCAGCATCCCCATATAAACCCAAGATTTATCTTTTTTGAGGGGACACATGGCAGCTGTGTTTTCACAATATTCCTTCTCAATTTCCAAAGTGGAAGTTGGTATTTGTGCAGTTAAATACTGGCATGCTGTTATTATTATCCCAGGTATGTTACTTATGGAAGTCTTCAGTGGAACAAACAGCTGTATCTTCTCACGTATGTAGATGTACCTGATGTACAATGTAAACACCAGGAGATGCCGTTTTTTGGACATACAAGCTCACAGTGTAAGCCAGTAATCAGGATAATACACACTGCTTCACCAGCCAGTCTGGTGAGATGGTCATTATTTTTAGAGATTTCAAGGCTCTAAGGCTTTTTTCATCTCACTTTAATCCTTATTAAGGTTACAGTATGCTATTTTTTTTTAAAGTTATCAAATTTGCCCAAAAGCAACATTCCACTGTTTTACATTCTTTTACAATTTCTATTACTCATTGAAGCACAAAATTATCATGCATTCTACTTTTTTAAATGTCCAAGTTATTTTTTTCCCCACAAATATATATTACATTGCACACAATCCCCTAATGAATAAAGGCAAAAGAGAGCTTAGGAACTATAGTAGTTTTTGTCTCTTTTCTCCTCTGGTGAGTTATGAATTTTTCTATATGCAACATATAGAAAAAAAAAAAGGGGGTAATTGGTGTTGAGATATACATATGGAACATACTTCCTGATCTAACCTGCAGTACCTCCCCCTAATAGTATGCAGTTCAGTGAAAGTTACTGGAATTATTTTGCAAGGAAAAAAAAAAAAGGAATGAATACACAGTCTATATATATTGAAATTGTATCTTCAAAGTGGTCTGTCTGCCTTTTACTCAAAAAAAATGGAATGAAAACGAGCAGTGGCCAGTCTGAGAGACTTGCATATGCACAGCACGTATGGTCCCGCTGAATGCGATTTTCTCCTGATGTTCACCGAAGGTTCTTAATGGCTACTCTGCAAAATTTGGGTCCTGCTAGAATACACTAGGATTGGCAACCACAGTGAGACCTCCTTGGTATCTAGCTCCTAACTGCTCTTCTCATAACCTGCTTCTCATTCTGAGAGATCCCTGTGTGACATCACCATACCTTCACACTGAACCCTAAACAAACTCAAAAATAATCTAAGGCCATCTTCTGTAAAACAAACATTTCATTTTTCAAATGTTTCTGATTATGTAACAATTGTAGGGAGAAACACATCATGCCTTTTACAGTCTGCTTCAAAAGAGGAGGAAAAGGGTACACCAAGGTTGTATTTCTTCAATCCCACGATTCCAATTTTTTTAAAAAAATTTTAATATAGAAGAGTATTTACACCACAGAGACATGAGGATTAGAAAACAAAAAGCTTCAGGTATTTTTGGTGCAAAAATCTTAACCGTTGATGTCATCTCTGAAATACAACTCAATAATTTAGCAAACGTTGACTGAAGGTGCATATCAGCAAACTTCCTTGACGTGGAAGATACAGAGAGAAGACTGACGTGACATAACATTAGGATAATCAGCCTCTAGAAACACAAATGAATGTGCATGCATGAAAGTAGATAACTTGAGCTGAATGTCGTTAGCACATCTCGTGAGAGCTGATTAAAAAAACATTCATTACAATGAAGCGACAGTCGATGAAATAGAGTTGAAGCAATGTAACAATCACACCTCAAAGCAGTTGATGTCTATCAACCTGCCTTATGATATGATGACATACAAATTCAGTTGATACTTGACAGCAGAGATTTTGAGTCATCCCTGGATATTGAATCACTTAATAGCACAGCATGCTAATAAAATATTTGGAGATCTTCAGTATTTTTTTTCTGAAATTGGTAATGGAAAATATGAAAATGAGTCCAAGCGAATAGTCAAAAATTCTTTGTAGATCAGACCATTAAAAGATTACATTCCCTGTAATTCACATATACACATAAATCAGTTCTGGAGGAGCGCTAATCAATATAATCATATCAACCTAACAAATCTGTGTTCAGATGTATAATAATGGCCAGACTTCGCGAACGAAGATCTGTGGAAGGTCTTTGTACGCCTTCCAGCCTGCGCATTGGATTTATTTTAGGTGGGACACAGTGCGCGCAGAACTGAGCCCACCCTTTAATCCTAAGGTTCGTCTGCCGGGGCCAAGCGAGCTTGGACAGTGGCAGCGAGGTCCTCAGGACGTAGGTGGATTGCCTTACAGGGCTAACGGGCTCCACCTACCCGGGGAGTTTCCCTGACCGGGAATCGAACCCGGGCCTCGGCAGTTACAGTGCCGTGTCCTTAACCACTAGACCACCAGGGGCTCCCTTGTTCAGATGTAAATTCCAAATATAGACAATTGTGATGGTTTGGACTTGGCCCTCTGCCAAATGTCCAACCTACAGACGTGGGTCCCCCCACCCCTCCTTCCCCACCCTCTCCAGGGAAAAGGAGAAAAGGGAAAAAAAACCCCAAAGTGTATCAAAATATATATACATATATTTACATAAATCACAGTATATACAATTAATGCAATATATACGCAGTTATGGGGGACTACCCACCCCCAGAGGGAGAGGGTAAGGGAAAGGGAAAAGGGTAAAAAGGGGCAAAAGGAGGGAAATCCAAACAGATACACACTCTAAACCCACAAAGAAGTATTGAGAAAGATCTCACTACTTTCCTTGAGATAGCCGAATAGCGCCAACGTCCGCCGGCAACCTCCGACTCCCAAGGCCCACAAGGCCGCACCAGGCCTCACTCCTCCGCACAGTAGAACCGACAGCAGAGAATCTGCTCCTTCGGATCCACCGCGACGAGAAAGGGAGGAAGGCTTCTCGCTCCTTCTTATTTATACCCCAAGTTACGTAAAAATCGTATGGAATACTGGGAGCATGGTCACTTCCCTGGTAACAAGCTGGTTACCAGGAAGAGGACCTGGACCAAACCATCACAACAATAGATTAAATAGCAAATTAACACAGACACAAAGGCATGAAAAAGCCTAAAATGGCAGGATGTTTTGAGCACCTCCTAAATTCTCCAAATACCATAAATCTTCATTAAATGTAGTATTTCTATGTAGTATGTCTTTTGGGAGGATGCTGCTTTCACATCTAGTGTGTTAGTAAATAATTGTAAAGCTACTTCTTTCTATTTCCAGACAGATTCCGGCTGTGCATTCTCTCTCCTGGATAACATAAGCTGCCGAATGCAGATCAAGGACACGACTGATGATCCTTCTGTAATTAAAGCTCCTTAATGATGCCAACACAGGTTCTGTAACAAAGAGCCAGGTACAAAGTACTTCTCTCTTTTCTGAGCCCTTATAATCTCTTATGCAGGCGGCAATCACAAGCCACTAGAGCAAAAGAATTTATTTGTAGTTTATTTGTACTTTTGTGCAGAAACTGGAAGATATTACTCAGTTCATTTCAAAACTAGTGATGTCTGCAAACAATCTTCCTTATATATCTAACACATTCTTCAAAAGTTACCAAAACAAACCATTTTTAATATAGACCAAAGAAAGTTCATTTCTGCCTCATTGCACTCTATCATTAAAATGGGAAACAACAGATTTCAGAGATCTCTGTATTTAAAAGATGAAGCTTGTGTTCGTTTGCATGGTAGTTGACTTGCATAGTTCATTTATAGCAATCAATCAGTAGCAAAGCTGCTGCAAAGTGAACAACCCTTGAACAGAGATCATGTAGAATATTAATTTCAGTAATAATTGAGTAGTTGGAGTCTCACATGTAAAGACACTAATGTATTGTACATCTCCCATTGAGAGGTTAGAGGACTTTGAAGCCTTACAAGGCCAAAAACATAAAACGTGCATATTGCATTATCGAGAGAAAAAAAACCCTAAATTTCTAGGACTTAAGATCAACCCAGACAAATATGGGGGAGAAAGTGGACATCTTACACAGCAAAGCCACTCTTTGAAAGCAAACAAGCCATACAAGTCAGCTGAAGTTCCAGATACTTTTTAGGTTTGAAAACACTGCAAAGCACAAAAGGTAGCTGACTGACAATTAGGGCTCCACAAAGGATACAGTACGTATCTTTAGAGAACATACTTTATTTAATAGAAGTTTTTTGCTCCAATATACAAAATAAGGGACTGTAGTCCCAATTAACATTTACATAGTTACACAGCAAATAATTTCCACCATTTACAACAACTGACAACTTTCCCACACTCCTCACTGTATTACAGTCAAGAAAAATTCCTAGAATGTTTTACATACCGATCAGTTATATTTTGTATTTCTCTGTCTCTTTTAATTTTTTTTTAACTTGCAGTTTCTGATATCAGTTAAATTAAGAACTTACAATTATTTCGGCTGCACTAAAAGAAAAATGAAATACATAATTTGGAATACTATCTCAAAACCCCTATACAAAATAAAAGTCAGTATCTTATAAAAATACATAGCAGGAGTAAAACCAGTGAAACAACAAAAATGTCTTGAATTTTGTTACAGTATAAAATATTTAACAACTAGCCTCAGTTTCTAACTACATTAAAACAAACAAAAAAAAAAGGAAGAAGAAAAAAAAGATAAAACATTTTAAATTAGCAAAAAGTGATATGACAGTTCTTTTGCAATACTGTACCTTAAGTATGCAAAGGAATTCATCCTTCTAACATGCACCGTTATCAAACTGATTTACCCCCTTAACCCTTTTTCTACTGAAAGCCGAAAAAAGGTTATTTGAATCCTTCAAGAAAATTCAACCATATTTTTCTGCATCTCCCACAATATTTAGGCTTTACTTTACAATGCTGGTAGATTAATCATGGTACATTATCTTCTATAAAAGAATTCTAGCCAAACCAAGGTGTTAGAAACTCTGCATCTTACAAAAGCAATTTGTTACAGTATGACAGTTGCTAAATAGCCCAATTTATTTAGTGACCCTGTTAAAGATTTGTTCAGCTGAGTGAATAGGTGAAGTCATTTCCTGAGCTAAAAGATACAGGTAAGTAAATAGTTATAGCAGCAGACTGGAGACATTCTTTTTAAAAGTTGTAACAGTATCAATAAAATAATGTTAGAAAATTACAGTTATGTAAAAATCACTAGCTGAAGAGGAGTGACAAGGACATCCAAGACCTGATTGCTATAATCTGGAATGCACATCCTATGACCTTCCAGAAATTACATTCAGCTACTGTCAGACAATGTACTCCTAAGTGAAGAATGTCAAAACATTTCTTACAGATCAGGTGTTTTGTCAAGATTTAATTGTTAATGCTGTTTCATAAACCTAAAGTAAGGTAAACTGCCTAGTTTCAGAAATTTTCACTCTACAGGGTTTAAGTATAATTACTTTTAAAGGAATATGGAATCTTCTGTCTCATGAAATTCCAAGCCTATTTCTTCTCATTACTCAGATGTAATTTAATGTTTAACAGAAGCTGATCCAGTTTATGGAGAGGAAATAATATTCTTAAAATTGTTTACTTTGATCCAAATCACTCTAATTTACTTAGCGCGTGAACCACTAACAAATTATCAAAGAACTATAAAGACCAGTATACCACCACTGCACCACCATTTTCTTACAATATGCATTCTTAAAAGTCTTCTATGTCATAGCTTGATCACTTTTTCTCACCCATTAATGAAAAGAGGATATTTTAATTTTATTAAAGTACCTCAGTTAGATACCAGTTCCTCCAGAAGGAAATCTCTCTCCTATGTTATTAATTTTTTTCAGATTTGTAGGCATTGTCTTTCCAATTTATATTTGCTCTTCTTAAACATAATTATACCTAAACATAATTAGTTCTGATTCAAATTAATATATAAATTTCCAATGCTCGTTAGAATAAAGGACAATACATAAGATCCTAAGTTACAATAATTTATAAATAAAAATAAACTATTACAAACTAAGTCCTTCCCCATACGGAGATTAAAAGCCATAATCTTGACTGATTGTTCCCGATCATACATTACAAATAACGTAAGCTTCTCCAGAGAAGCAAAACATACTTGCCTCCCTGACACCAGTTTACACCTTCAGTTAAACTACTACCATCAAGAAGGCAATTGTGTTGGGCCCAGATATATCTTCTTGCTTACATATTAACACTCTGATCCTCACCTTTTCAAACTTAAGCACAGGAAACTAACTTTCACAAAGAATCCTTTACCTTTTACACGTAAACTCTGCATAAAATACAGATTTCTTATGCTCCTACTGCACCAGTCTGGCAGTGCAGTTAGAACCTGATTCAAACTCCAATGAAGTCTGTGAGAGGTTCTCCATGGCTTCAATGGGCTTTGAACTAGGATCACAGAGACAGTATTACCCAAATGAAAGCTCCTGAAAGAGTGGCTGGTATCTCTCTTTTTGCTTATGGGATGCAGTGGAGATGTGTAGTCAGCATGATACCTGAGCAAATAAAATGAAAATGATACCAAAGTTTTAAGAACCCCAAACTCTTTGTTCAGTTGTGTGCAAACTGTGCTATTGCCCCTAGAGATCTCTGCTTTCCGTCTCTTCAGTGCTTGCTCCATTCCAGGATAGAGAAAATGTGAGACACAAAAATCTCTCTTCACTACAGTTCCCTCTCAGTCCCGAGACTGATAGAAGAGGATGTAACCGGACTCAGAGTTCTTTGAGATGTCTGACGTCAACCCGTAGAATTCTTCAATAGCTTGTGCATCAATTTTCTGTATGTAAAAAAACCCAAAAATTTTAAAGTAGGATTATCTTGCATAATATACACATAAAAATAAGTTCCACCCTAAAATAATAAAACCCAAATAATTCTTAAACTTGTTATGTTTCAGCTTCCCCTCTGCCACCAACTGCACAAAGGGCAGCAGCTATATATGTTTTATATATACATTTTAAAGTGACCCTACTGTAAGTGCAAGCTTACGTACGTTGCTTGCACAAATTTCACACAGAGGAATTTTAAACACAACAATATCCCACTGAGACTTTTTATCAATATGAAGAATGCAAATACAAACTACCATTTCTAACTCTAAGCAGCATAATCCAAACAAGTGCAGAGGAGAATAAGAAGGCAGCAGAGAACAAAGGCTTTTTCTATGTTTTTCACACAGACTGTTTGCTTGTGACAATGTTAGCTTAGAAAGCCTCCTATAACCAACATTTAGAGTGAAAAATGGAAAACTTCCGTTGAGAAGGTGAAGAGTGTTGTCTGGTTCCATCATCATTTCCACCTATAAAAGAAACTGAAAGCAAGCTCTCTCTTGCCACATTTTAAATAAAAGACAATTGGTCTACAAACCATAAAAAGGTGAAGAGATAAGTTCACTTTCACTTAGGTAGATTTTACTTCATCTCATTCCCATCACTTGAAATATAAAACCTCTCTCAGGAAGGACTGAACTATTTCAATTTGATGAACTATGGGCCTAAATCTTAATGAGATGGTTTAGACTTAAGAACAAAAAGATTCTTTCCTATCTCTTCAGATTTGTTATGAGAAAAAAAGCACATTACTGCCAGGTGTTACTGATTTGGAACTGAAGTGATTGTCCCTGATGTTTCTTTGCAGGGCTAAGGGTTGGACTTGATGACCTCGTGGGTCCCTTCCAACTCAGCAGTGACTGATGATCCTTCTGTAATTAAAGCTCCTTAATGATGCCAACACAGGTTCTGTAACAAAGAGCCAGGTACAAAGTACTTCTCTCTTTTCTGAGCCCTTATAATCTCTTATGCAGGCGGCAATCACAAGCCACTAGAGCAAAAGAATTTATTTGTAGTGAATGATGTGATATGCTACAGCCCTCTCTCTTTTCACTGGAGGAAAGTGAACTTTTGACCTTATCAAGACATTTCAATTTACTGTGTATCTTGATAGGACACAGAGGCAATCCTTTTACTTTCCCAAGAGCTCTGTGTATTTCAGTGTTTGTCTTTTCCTATGTGAAAAACTGTCCATAATGTGGCTGGGGAGAACTCTTCAATACCTTTGACTCATCCTGACAATTAATAATGTAAGTCCAATGCCTGTTTCTTTTTTTTTTTTTTAATTATACAGTTCTTCTGTATTGTAAGGAAAATGGAAACTATTAATTTTATGGGTTTAACTAATTCAAATAAAGTAATGAAAAGCACTTGGACAGCACAATCATACTTCTGTTCATGCATAAGCATAGACAAGGGAAAAACCCCAAAGATGACAGAACAATACTCTCAGTAAAGAATAAAACACAACTGATGAAACAGAAAGTCAAAATGGGTAAAGGGAATTCTGCTGTTCCAAATTAGGGTTTTTTTCTTTTTTTTTCCTATTAAGAATAATTCCTGAAAGCATGGCTAATATTAGCAAGTACACCACCAGAAGCAAAAGGCTCCTGCTTCAGGGATTAACTTTTAAATTTCAGGGTGAAATCTCAAAAATCTGCCTAATTTATATTTGTTGTACCTTTATTCAAAACAATCAGGATACTTGATAAAACAGACTACCAGACTGATCTATTCCATTAAATCATAAGCTCATAGAAAGAATGAACAAAGGACTTGCTACAACAAACTGTCCTCAGAAAAAACTGCAGTAAAACTAATTTATCTGTATCTTCATTTGGCATGCCTTCTGGCCACAGAATAGCTTATTAAACAAAGGTGAAAGATAGTGGTCATAAACAAAGGAGCTTCTTTTAAGTATAAAACCCTAAATGCAATTCTAAGGATTGTACAGTCAACTTGTAAGGCACAGCCCTGCACTCACAGTTATTGCTCATTTAGATTGGGGTTGACACATCTTCTCATTAGCATTTCCAGTCATTTTACTTTAAGTAAACATATACACAAGGGGGTTACATGGACGCTGGTTGGGCTTACCTCAACAATATCATCATCAAAAAGCAACCAAAAATCATGACTCTTCACTATTGCAATATAATGTCCTCTGTTTGGGCCACTGTAACATAAAATTAGAGAAGAACACAGACAATAACACATATGATGTAGAAATGTATTTAATTTAATCTTTTTTTTTTCTTGTAGAAGAGCAATACTTAACAGTAATTAAAATGGCTACCACTATAATTTCTATTTGGATTTTCTTCCCTTTTTTTTTCTTTTTTTTTACTCTTCACTTACAACATCTTCATAACGTCTTACTTATCTCTATATTTAATACTGTGCTAAAAAAAGGACTACAATTTCAAATGAGGAATAAGCAGCACAAGCATTGAAAATATAAATGAAATTTTAAAAAAGAGACAGAGAAGTGAAATCAAGAAAACATTCCAGTATTTCATAACTATTTCTGATCTTCAGAAAGAAAAAGCTATAGATCTCCTGCTCATCTACATGAATCTCTTTATCTGGTCCACTATAAGCAAAAACTGAATTAAAGTGGCAGTTTAGAAGTCTCAAGAAGCACAGCAATGAGAAGGGCTCCCAATTAAAACTGCTGTAATACTCAGCTCTTTAGTTTTGGCAGACAAGATATGTCTATGACAGAAAAAAAATCCACCAAAACTTTCAAGTGTCTTATTTCTCGTCAGGTTTAAGTAAGGAAACAATACACTTTCTGAAACAGCTGAACCTTAAAACTGATAGTGGACAACCAGCTGAAGCAGTTCTGGAACTGCCCTGACCAGCTAATAGTGCTCATACAATTTTTATGTCCAGATCAGGGACATGTCCATCTCTGAGGGACATGCCTGTGTACCAAACCACTAACACAACAAAAACAGGGTCCGTCTCCTGCCATGGCTGAGAATGGAGAATTTCCCAAGACTGCAGCTTGAGAAAGGGAGACAGATAATGGTCAGAACAGTCAGAAAGAGTTTTCCTTAAAATCCAGAACAAGAGCGTCCCAGGAAACTAGGGCACAAAGGCTTATTTTCCAAAACCGTCCAGAATTGGCTGATTTGTGGTCTAATTATCTTAACTCTACTCTCTGCTCACTGTGAGAAAACTGATGAACTGGAGCAAATTACCCAAAGATGTAGTGAAATCAGCATTCCAACTCATGAAACTGAGCCCAGTGCAACCTAATCTAACGTCAGTTAGCCCTGCTTTGAGGTTCAGGTGGTTGACCTCACAATAAAAATTATTCTGTGATTCTACATGTGAAGTCATTTTCAACTTTGGGGTTTTTATCTACTCAATAAGCAGCTTGTAGAGCAGCCTGATTTTAAGCCTTGAAGCCACAAGAATATTTGTTGAATATAACAAAATCAAATACAAACTTAACAGTCATATTTTGAAAGCAATGAAATAAATTAATCAACAAAACTCATAAAATATATTTCAGAAAACGTTGCTTAAGCCTTAAGAAAAATACCCACCCTAAAGCAAATGCTTGATAAATTAATCTTTCTATAATGCTTTCCTTACTAAGAAACTTTTTCTTTTAGAAACTGGTTTTAAATGTTATTATTGTTATATGGTACTGTGTATTTTCTGTTTTTTATTTCAAACATAGTTAAGTTCATACAAAGATCTGTGATGTGAAATACAGTTACCACTTCTCACAATGAACTGTCAAGGCAACAAAGACACATGTTCTGTCAGGACTGGTAGTTTCTCCCCACAACACTTTTTTCCTAAGAAACTTCTCTATTAAGAGTTCTTTAAATGCTTTTGATTTAAAGGATACTCAGTACTTGGTGTTGATTCTTCAAACACAGTTAGGCTCAGACAAAAATCCCTTGCTCAAAACAAAGTTATTACCTTCCACAATGAACTACCACAGCAACAAGGTCATACATTCTGTCAGGATTGGTGGCATCTCCTGAGGTGTTAAATAAACGAAGCTCTAAAGGAAAAACTACTCTATAAGAGAGTTTTGTGTATCGATGGAGCTGATCCATGTATTTAAATCTCTTCAAATGGAGAGCTAGAATCATAGGCAGCTTTTTTACTTTCATCCTGAAAAAAAAGAAACAAACCAAAAAACAACTGTATTTTTAATATTCATTCAGAGCATTCAGTCAGTATCAACAAACAGGAAACCTATCTTACCGAAGTCTTTAAAAATTTCTGCAAGCATTAAAAGAACCCCAAATAATCAGCTGAATAAAAATAAGTCCTGTGTTGCTAAACTAAAGGGGGATTTTTAACAAACGAGAGAACTGAAAATTTATTTAATACAATAAACTATAATACATAAGAACAGCCGTGATGAACTCACATAATAATTTAGATCACATAGCACAGAATTCAATTTTTAAACGTATCTACCCATACCTTTCCTAAGTTCCCAAAAGCAAAACCTAGATCCCACTTGGTATACAGTGGAGGTATTGCAACAGAGTTGTTTCAGAGATCCTGTTCCAGCTGAATTTCTCAGTAAAGCAGCCAAGTCAAACAAGCTTTTTAAAATAAGCTTTGTTACACCACTTTGTCACAAAAGTATTACTCCAAGTCTTCCTATCAAGCCATTCATTTTACATTGCCAAGGGATACAAATAGCCCAGTGTTATACAGCTACCTCCTGCTACCCAAACAAGATAAGGCTGTGCTCTAGCACAATAATTTTGTACAAATGTTGCAGCAATGTTTTACAGCAGTCAAAGCCAGAAAGTGATAACGTAGTTTTACTGCAGCCTCACTGGCCCCTTTCCCTAGTTTGAGGTATTGAGATCTCACATCAGTGCCTACAAATTCTCCTCAGCTAACCATAGCTGGCCTGGCAGCAAACACAGACTTCCACCCTTTGGGCAATAAATTTGCCCATATTAACAAAACCACCAAGCCGAGTGCTCTGCTTCTTGGCACAGTCAACTCCCTTAGATCAGCACAGTGATGAATTTTTCAAAGTGCTTTCAGCCCCAACATGTAGCTCAAAAGACTCAATAATACAGCCCCAGCTTGAGACATATCTACTAAGACTGTATTTTCAGAACGTCAGGAAGTATGTTTGTACAAGACAATCAAGTATTTCCAGACAGGGGACTGTGAACAAAATCCTTAAAAACTCACCTTTCTTCCCTTTTTCTCATTAAACTTAGACTGATAACAACCTGTAGGAAACCCTGCTAGACCCAAATTTTCTCCATGCCCACAAGAGAACTAGGAAATAAAAACAACTGGAGAAGGGCAGAAAGGTAACAGAAGCAACTATTTTTAGGGAGAGTTACCTTTTTATTACGTTATGGCTATAATTTCTGCTCTATTCCTTTTTTCAAAACTAAATCCTCTCCTTATAATGCAACTGTGTTTGATAATAGGAGCTCTTTCAATGGTGAAGAAATTTGGTACACCATCTTTGCTAATTGAGTAGACACCAACACAGATAAAACTGTGTTATAGAGGTGGAAAAAGATATGACTGTAGTCAAACTGAACTTAAGCTCCACGTGAAAAACAAAATATAAACAATCAAAGCTGTGTTTTGCTAAGGAAGTGCCTACAGTATAGGTTTATGTCAACCCAGTTTATATTGGTCAGGGATCACATTACCCACCACACAGAAAAAGAGCTAAGGCAACAGAAAACAACAGGCCAGACCTGGATTCCCAACCTAACAGACACCAATTAGTAAGCTTAGGCAACACGTGAAGGCAGACTTGGCAGATGTGTGTTGAATCTATTATTTGGTCAACCAAATAACCAGTATCAGTGGTATAACCAGTAGAGTATGCCAGTGTTCCCACTTCTTCAACCAAATACTTTCTCAGATAATAAATCCAACATGGTGCACAAAATGAGAGGTTTTTCAAACGTGTGAGCAAGACTAGAAGAATTATTAGGCAAACGAGAATTGTTTTTAAACATAATGAATTTCAGGCTTCCATGGAGCTTCTGATGGTTTTCAGAAGCACTGTCAAGCAGAAGATTCGCACAACTAACTACACACTTTTAAGAAACCAGAAACTCAGTTAACAAAAATAGTTACAAAAAGTGCCATCAAAATGATTCCTTCAGCAGCTGGAAAAAAATATTTTATTTTCAAGACAAAACCATGTTTAAAAAGTCACATGCAATCAATGACTTTTCATCATTGGCAGTAATCTTTGTTTAGTCACTGACAGTTTGTATTAACTTGGCTTTTTAACTCATTTTTGGACTTAAGACCATTCTTTCTCTCATTTGTACAATAAATAATGATCAAAGGAGTCCCAAAATACTTTATATGGATTCTCATTACTCATGGAAATAGACACACTGAATTTTAGCAAGAGGAATGCAATGAAGTTACGCTTAAGTGGAAAAAGAGTGAGGGAAATTAAGGGGAAAAGGACATTCTCTCCCTGAGACATACACATACAAAAGGAAATACAAGAGTATTTCCAAGAATACAAAAGTATTTCCAAGAGTATCATGAAATGCATGGGTTATTTCTTTCCTTCCCTAAGCGTGATGTACCTTTTATGTGCTTCTTGCTTACTGCGACATTCTTCACAGTAATACTTGTATTCACTGCACAGAGTTTCTGTATTGCTGAAACCCCTGAAAAAAAAAAGCTATAAATACTAGTTTTTTATATGAGATATTCAAATAAATGTACAATATAAACATAACTTTATACACTTAAATCTATGAAAGATAGAACTGTAAGCTTCTGGTTTAATGTCCTGCTTTCTAGGTAACATGTAAAGACAAATTACAAAAATTCAGATTTTTATCTACCTTAAACAGTGAGTGATTGAAGTATTCTGCTCCACATCAACTGAAAGGTCTAAGAAGTCTTCATCTTTGCTGCTTACCTGCACGAAAAGAAGAACCAGCAGAATACAGTTAAAACAAGTTATTTCAGTTTATCACTGTTTTTTCAGTGTACCATTTTCTATTGATGGAAAGAATCTTCTACCTTATAACATCCTTTTGAAAATTTTTGTAAGTGGCTTTTCCACTTCAGAGATTTGCTAGATCTCTGCTTCTGATTTTGTTCAGGAAGAGGGAAGTGTATATGTGTCTGTGGGTGTATATCATACTCTGATTTCAGCTCAACAATATTAATACCAAGTTTCTTCTACACCTCACTCTTTTCAAAAGAGCAGAATCCCTGAGATTCTTCCGTTTAGAGCACTTCCCTCCAACTGAAAGTTACGTATTTGCATATTATAGTGTACCTAATAAAAATATTTTGAAGCCTCTTCCTGGCTAGATTCATGCTCTGAAATGAACAGCAGACAGTAAATTTGGTGAATGAGGGCTTGGGGCTTGGCCTGAGAGAGGCAGAATAATGCATGGTCAGTTCTCTAAAAAATGCACGAATAACAATTAAGCAAACCAGAAAAACTCTAGAAGAAGAAAATAAATTCCACCACAAATCCCAACAAATTATGAACAAAATCCACAGCTGCCCTGAAAACCAACTATACTATTAAAGTTTCGGGAAATAGTGATCTGCAACCTTAGCTTTTGTCTGCTAGTGTGTCCTCTCTGTATCTAGAGATACTCAATGTCACTGATGAAATCTCTTCTGCCCAGGTACAAAAACAAATGCTTTTATAAAAGATGCCTGGCTGCAATTTCTTGACTGAAAGCAGGAAAAGTGAAACAGACACAGGAGAACTAAAATAAGTTGATCTTTAAAACATACAAGGCTTAGGTTCCCTTTTCAATTCAGAATAAAAAAAAATTTAGAAGGTTGTTCTCTGATTATCAAGAGATGAGACACACAGCTCCTAAGGTGGCATATGTGGGGAAAAAGAAAAAGATAAAAGCAGATGGTCAAGATAATAATTTTTGAGAATTGATATCACAGGGCAAATCCAAAAATTTAAGAAATTAGGTTGAAAGCTTCTGTTAATATCTGTGAGAGGACTGGCCAAGGATTCCTCCCACTGTTCTGTACCTTATCTTTCCAAAAGTAAGTGTGCATGTAAAAAAAATGCCACGATGCCAGTACACATCATATCTACTGCATCATTCAGCTGCTGAAGTGTTATGTTTATACTTCTGGAGATATCACAAAACATATATGGAAAACAATAGGTTTAGAGCGGGAAAAAAAGCGCCACCAGCATCTTCAGTGTGATGCACGTTTCCTGTTTTCAGGGATGGACTATGGTTTAGTTGTGTGGACAATTCTTCAAAATATGCCATGACAAAACACTTTTGGAATTATCAAACCTGAATTTGTAACACTAAGAACTCTGGTGGGAATCATCTTAACCTAGGGATTAAGAAGGGCTCAGAAAAAAAAAATCAGTTATAGAAGATACTCTGCTGCTGTAGTCTTCAGCTAGGACAGCTGGAATTAAGGATCAGTGTTATTCAGATCGATGCAATCAGATCGTTCTTCCTCTCTTGGTCTAATCAAAGAAAATTCCATGAAACAATACAGATTTCACAGGCAGCTTTATCCCATGCAGAGGCTGTAGGCACAGACTGAACACAGACGAGAGGAAAGGGATGTGTTTGGACCTGGTTAAAAAGTGATCGGTACTGAAAACAGAAGTTCGCAAAAGGAGTATTTCCATTCTCTGTGATAATAGGGCTTTAAAAAACCTCTCTCAGGTTAGTCAGTCCACTGTGCACTTAGGATCATGAGGAACCATTAAAGGCTTTATTGCAAGAATAGCCAAGTGGACTTTTTTCCATTTATGTTGATAAATTATAAATTGCTTCTCTTAATTTTTAAGTTTCTTTGAACATTAGTATTTGAACAGATTTTTTTAAAATTAAGTCAAAAAGTTTTAATTTTAAAGAAGAGAAAAATATAAAAAAGCCACTCTCGACTCTTACCAGCCCCCCAGCCACTCCTCCTGTAAAGGTGCTCTTTCAAATCAACATCACTAAGACTCAATCAACATATCAGACTACAATCACCAATGCTCAATCATCTATAGAATTAAAAAACATAGACATGATCAGAAAACCTTATCACTTGCAGAATCAACGCCTGATGTGTTCAAGAAGCCATCTGAGTGCTCCTAACAGGAGCATTTGAATAACAGTGAAGAATTCAGATATTCTGGTGTTCTGGCTAAAAGGGTTGGTACGCTGTTCTCACAGCAAGGACATGATCTGCACTCACACAGGTCAGCTGTACTCTGATGGCCAAAGCTGCACAGGACAGAAAGCTCAGAAGGCTGACACTCATGGAATCTGCTATTTCTTACAGTTTGGGATTTCACTAGCAACGTGAATCAGCTCACTCGCGATAGAGCTTTTGCAGCTGTAGACTCCCATGTGTGCTAAGACACAAAGTAGTTTTAAAAGAAGGTGAAACAAAGGGCATTATTTATGTAGGTTTTAAGAAAAAAGAGAGCAAAAGAAAATCAGGGCATAGTTAAGGTCTCTACAGTAAGAAAGAGCACTGAGATTTTCCTTATCGCCTCTCTCAGTCCCAAATGGAATTAAGCCAAAGATTTTTATGCATTGAAGAGTTGTTTGGACACAAGAGCAAGACCAGCACCTGGAGAAAAACATTACTGATATGTATGGTGCTTTTGACCCAAGACAATTCCCTAGTTTTGTCTGTAGAAGTACTGGCCACATTTAGCTCTTTCAAATGTAATCTTAATGACGTTGATTACATTATTTTCTGGTTTACTGTTATTCTTCCTTAAACTGTACGAGAAATCTGTAAAATCAATTAACTTCTAAATAATTTTTAGCAATTAGCCACAAAATTTCCATTCACTTCATCATACTGCCTCTATCAAGGAAGGGTGAAAACATTATAACAAGACATCACATTAAAAGCATGTAAAGACAACTTACAATCCCTTTTGTAATATATTCATTTACTAGCATGCCTTGTCCCCAAGACAATTCTTTGTTAAAGAATTGTATCTATGTTCCTCATATTCCACTGTCCATACTTAAGTAGAAGATGAATCTTTAGTCAGTTAATTTTTTACCTTTAGGATGGGCTAATGAAACAGTGCTTCCTGGAAAGATGCTCCTTTCTATAACCTGGACAATTAAAATTAGAATAAAATTTTGCTGCTCATTTAAGGAACATTGAGTAGGTTTGGCCAGTTGGAATATAATCATTGTCACTTAGAGCAAAGACATTTTATGCTTTACAGATTTAAGTATGCACTAAATTCCAAATTTAAATTTAAAATATGCTAAGGTTATTGTCTTACCATTAATAAGCACTAATTCATCCACTTTTGCTATGTCATCTTCTACAAGAGCTATATCAAAGTACTCCTGACATTTTAAATTATACTTCTAAACACAGAAAGAACCTAAGTGCCAACAGCTCTTAATAAACATTAAAAAACTGATATATATTCACTATATTTGACAATAAGACACCAGTCACAGTAATATTACTTGTTTAATGTGTCCAAAAGTGCTCACTTTCAGGTCGCTGTGTTTTAATTAGACACAAGTTGATATAGTAAATAGACAGAAGCTGATAAAATAGCTTCCAGATTATTAGGGCTTGGAAAGGCCCTACTATACTAAGACCCAATGTACATTAAAACACTGAATTTTAAGTTCAACTGTCCAAGGAGGCGCAGTGGCAAACTGATCTGGTGCATCTTGTTCAGCAATATCTAATGGAAAACCAGAACTGAGCAATGTTAGTGAAATTCTCAAAATTGTGAGAGGTCTGATAACAAATAAAATATACTGGCAAAGAGCATTTTAAAATTGCATTAAGGACAAAATTTTGACAGCATTAATTCATTATGCCACAGTGAGGAAAGGTAGTGATGTCAATCATGTGAAAAGACATGTTTCAAGAAGAAGAAAAAAAAAACAGTTCAAGAATTAAAAGAGAAGCCCAGAAATACATATTAAGGAGGGAAAATGTACCAGAAAATATTGTAGCTAGAAATCAGCACCTAAATTACTCGAAGTCTGCAGTTATATTACATATGACATTACGAAGCTATTTTCTTTTAAATAAAAGAGGTGGGTATTTCTAGAAGACGGAAAAGATTACATGTGAAATATACAGATATGATGAATTCCTCCTTTCCAACATCATGTCAAAATATGTGCATTACTAATTTAGTTAAAGAAAATAGGTATGAAGAATCACACAGAAACCACAGTCATTTAGCTTTTTACAATCTCTAAGGTATAGACCATGACAGAATTACTGTAATTTTCAAATTGTTCTACTTCTACTTTTTCCCAATGGTAAAATTCAATTATAAGTTTTTATGAAATACGTTCTTTCTCTTATTGTAGAACTTCTCAAAGAAAATTTTAGTATAGCATACTCAAAGAAAGAGTTTATTTCCCAGGGTGTAGCATTAGAAGAATTCCTGTGGACAGACATTTAGGAAAGGATTCCTTTTCTTGCACATTAAATTGTGTTTTTTGAGAATCTCAATCTACTGGCTCAGTGCCAAAAGCCAACCATAGTACCTTGATTTCAATGGCTTTAAGTTTAAAAATTAGAAACCAATGGAAACTTATTCATGGAATATATCACTAAGTATGATGTTATGACATTTAATTTGAGACAAATTTCACATCTTTAAATAGCAGGCTTTATTGCTCTAAATAGTGCATCAATTTAGAATCTTCTTATCTAAATTTTGAAGTTACAATTACACTGACAAAAATCCAATTGGGCATTTCCCTAATATTGCCCAAATGACTTTTCCTACAATTCATGCATCAGCTGCTGAAATGTTCTCACTAACAAAGAGAAAAATGCAAATATTCATAAAAATGTAAGATTACTAAGGAAAAAAACCTAATCTGATCTGTTAGTCTGTTGGGATAAATTAATCATGAAACATGAAGTAGCGAAATAAGGTTGAATTAATTTTATAAAGTATATACAGACTTACAGTTTCACAGGTAAGACATCTGGTTTCATTAGTTAATGTTCCCTGAAAGATTTCATGAACCCAGGTTGGGTCTGGTGGGCTGTTATTTTCATTGTCGATGTTGCCATTAGGCAGGCGACCATTTTGTTTCTCTTGTTTTCTTTCCTCTTGCAGGATATCCGCAATTGTATTTAACAGATAGTTTAAGAACTCATGTGCATCCTGCTGCATGTAGTTATCAAAAAGCTCTACGAGATAAAACAGAAGATTTTTTTAATTAATCAGTTAGTGCTATACTACAAAAAAAAAAAAAGATTTTATTAGAGTCAAATTTCAAAACCATTCCTTTATTTCATATCTTGAATCATTCATGACAATACAACACCAACCCAAAATGCATACTTGACAACCTAAGTCGAAAATATAGGGGGTGCAAAGAAGGGACAGCAAGTCAGACAGAAGTAACTCAGCTGATGAGAATTAACAGAAGCCTGAATCATTCTGCAAGAAAACTAGGGCACAATTCAACTACCTAAACACACGTGTACATGTAGTGTCACCTGAAATGTCGCAGTTCATCCCATCCAGCCTCCAGATGCCACTGGATCTCCTACAGGGGCTATGCTATCTCTGCCAAGCTTAGGTCAATGTCTTGGATAACACCAGGCATCTCAAATAGCATTAGATGTTGATATTTTCCAGAAATTACCTGAGAACTTACAATAGGAAATGTTTCATTGTCTATATGATGCTTCATTGTCCATATAAGAGGGACGAGGCCCTCTACAAACAGATAGGAGTAGTCCTGGTTCTCATGGGGGACTTCAGCTACCCCAATATCTGTTGGAGGAACAACACAGCAGGGCACAGGCAATCCAATAGGCTCCTGGAATGCACTGATGATAAATTCCTTCTCCAAGAGACAGAGGTGCCAATGAGGAGCAGTGCTGTGCTGGACCTTGTTCTCAGCAATGAAGGGGGGCCGGTGGGAAATGTGAAGCTCAAGTGCGGTCTTGGCTGCATGACCATGAAATGGTGAAGCTCAAGATCCTCCGGGCAGCAAGGGGGGCACACAGCAAGTTCTGGGCTTCAGGAGAGCAGACTCTGGCCTTTTTGGGAATTTGGGGGTAACTGTGGGATAACCTCCTGGAGTGAAGAGGGGCCACAAAAAGCTGGTTAATATTCAAGGATCCCCTCCAAGCTCAGGAATGATGCATCCCAACAAAGAGGAATTCTAGCAAAAACACCAGGAGGCTTGCACAGATGAACTTGGACAAAGTACAATACCAAAAAAAAAAAAAGAAATCCACAGGTGGTGGGAGCAAGGACAGGTAGTCTGGGAGGAATACGGAGAAATTGTCTGAGCAGGCTGGGATCAGCTTAGGAAACCTAAAGCATGATAGAACTAAACCTGGCCAGGGACACCAAGGGCAACAAGAAAAGCTTCTACAGGCACATAGGTGATAAAAGGAAGACCAGGAAAATGTGGGCCCCCTCTGGAAGGAAATGGGAGACCTGGTTACTAAGGATATGGAAGAGAAGGTTGAGGTTCTCAATGACTTTTTTGCCTTCTATGGTGGAATGACTGCAACAGTCAACAAGGTAAGACCACCCATTGTCACCTACGTAGACTTCTGCAAGGTCTTTGACAGGGTCCCACAGGACATCCTTACCTCCACATTGGAGATGTGGATTTGAAGGGTGGACTATTTGGTGGATAAGGAATTGGCTGGCTGGATGCAGCCAGAGGTATGGTCAATAGCTCTATATCCATATGGAGACCAGGGACAAGTGTCCCTCAAGGCTCTGTCTTGGGACTGGTGCTCTTCAGTATCTTTATCAGTTCACAGGCAGTGGGATCAAAGTGCACCCTCAGCAAGTTTGCAGAGGACATAAAGCTGACAGTACAGCTAACACAGCAGCAGAAAGGGATGCCATCCAGAGGGACCTGGACAAGATTGAGAAGTGGATCCATGAGAACCTCATGAAGTTCTACAAGTCCAAGTGCAGGGTGCTGCAAGTTTTGAAATGCATACAGGCACTCCACGGAATTTTTACTGTCATTCACTTAATGACATCCACGAGTAATCTTTAAATAGCAAAAAAAAAATTCCCAAATTATTTTTTGAAGTAGGGAAAACTTGATGCTAATCTAGATCATTTGGAGAGGTTAAGTAGGTCAGCCAAGAGTATGAACCATGTAGCTTACTTAATGAACTACTATGCTATTTTCAATACACTTAGTTACACTAAGTTCAATCTAGCCAACTGTAAGGTCTTTATTTAATTGAGTAAATCAAGGCAGAACAAGAGCTACAAGTCTTTTGAGGTACAACAGTTCAGTGGTTCTTCACAGCGTTATATCAAAGACCTCTCAGGGTTATGTGCCCAGTCAGTAAACTAGCATGAAGTACAACAGGATGAAAGCTACACATTGTTCATTTTAATGATTAGAGGAAATTTATGTAACAGTATATATTTTAAGTAACAGTATACCTTCAAGCCAGCAGCTGCTTCCCAGCCAGTTAAACTTCATGGTCATTAATAAAGAACCACAGAATGGCTTGGGTTAGAAGGGACCTTATAGATCAACTACTTCTTCCCTCCCAGGGACATCTTTTCCTAGACCAGGTTACTCAAAGCCCCATCCAACCCAACCTTGAACACTTCCAAGGATAGGGTGTCCACAACTTCTCTAGGCAACCTATTCCACTGCCTCACCACTCTCAGAGTGAAGAATTTTTTCCTAATATCTAATCTAAACCTACCCTCTTTCAGTTTAAAGCCATTCCCCCTTGCCCTATTGCTAAATACCCTTGTAGAAAGTCTCTCTCCAGCTTAGAGATGTGTAATATATGTTTTGTATTTAGACATTGAAAATCAAGATGGAAGATCAGTTTTGTAGTTTGGAGTACATTAAGATTGTCCTCAGTTATCACCCTGGTATAGCCAGATACTGACTGAAACAGACTCTAGACTGGTGTTGCACATCTACCTGGCTCTTTAACTAACTCTTCTCAAAATTATATACCTTTACAATAAGCACTCAATAGCATACATGATGCCCATGTAATTGCAGTCTGAATTTAGCTATTTATTTGTACAAAAGGTGAGAGTATCATCATTAAAAGGGACCCAAAAAGACAACAACAGTTGAATTTTCACACCTCATTTCTCTAATAATGATCTTCCAATTGCCTTGTCCTGTATAGAACTTTAGTGGCATGAGATAATTATACATTACAAAGAACACTTCTTATCACCAACTTAATGGCTCCCACAGTTTATTTTCTGTGCTTTTTTCTGCTCCCATGGTTTATTTTCTCCTTTTGAATGATTCTCTGCATTTGTTATAAAGAGCTGTTTCTGTAAATGCATCAACATACACGCATACTTACTCAAATATACTTGCCAAAGAATGGAATGACAGTTTGCTACTCTGCATAGACAGGTAAGTGACTGAGAGAGCTTGGGTTTATTAACAATATTATTACAACTCATAGTGTGTGCTTGCTGGAAGGGCCACCTCAAATTAGGAATGTCATTATAGTATTTTATTTCTTGTTTTTACTACACATACAGTCATCATACCAGTTAAACATTTTTTCCATTGGCATGTATAGTCTCAAAAACAGTTAGTACATACAATAGTATGAACATGTGTATTGCAGCAGTGTTAAATATGGTACCTCATAGAGTTTATTTAAATCTGATTATTTTTTAGAAAAAAAAAGTTGTATTTTTAAAAAAGCGTATCCAAATTGAGTAGTAGATTATAAGGTTTCATTTATGTTTTAATATCAAATTATTTTCTAAAACATTTTGACTAATTAGCCTTGCAGACACGAAACAAGAAATGTTAAAAATCTCTAGAAATCTCTTGAAATTTAGGATATCAATTACATTTCAAAAGAAATTTGCAAAAATTACTTAGTGATTTTAAAATTCATTAATCCTTTAAAGAGCAGTTCAAGCTATGTATTGCATAAATTCTAAATTAATTTTAAAATGTGGGGGATTTTAAGCCAGATTCTTGCAGTGAAGTCTTATCATCCTTTCCACACGCTCAGTTTGAGAGACTGATTCCTACATTCAAAAAATATTTTTTTAAACAAAGAACAAGAGTTTTACAGTGAATTTTAGATTTATAAATCTAAAATTCATAGAGACGTAAAACTAGCAAGCAATTTCATAAGCGGCCAGTGACAATACACTCTAGTTTTACATGAACAGAGAAAGACAAGGTTGCTCTCTCAAAATAGCTCCAGGGTTACACTTTTATTCTAGGGTCACCTCTCATTTATACTGCAGCACAAAGAACATTTCCCGTGTGGAACAAATATGTAGGTATTTCACTGTGTCAGCTTCAGAATTAAATCACAATTGCTATGATTATTACACAAGAAAAAGATAAAAATTACCATTTTCTTTTCGCAATCTTGTTATAAATTTCTTGGGAGGTATTACTCCAACTTTTTTCTTCTGGGTGGCTATACTGTGGAAAAGATCAGCTAAGCATGTAAGGAGATTCTCTTTTTTTCTTGGTTGACTCTTGTATGCTAAGACTTTGTCTCGAAATGGTCGACAAAAATAAAGTGCCTGAAGAACTGAATTGCAGTAGCATGTATTCCCAAACTATAAAATAAGAGAGAGATCTATTAGTTTGCATTGTATTACTGTAGAGAGGTAAAATTAAATCCAAAGTATAATAGAGTGCATAAGTGCATCTGCAACTAATTTCTTCCTGACTAAGGTAGTAAAGCATAATACTGTTTCACAAAGGATTACCTAGCATGTATGTAAATACAAGAAAAACTTAAGTAAACTTGCACAATACCATTTGTCTCACTTGTAAATTTAATTTATTGGTAATATTTTACTTGGGTCAAAATGTTCAACAAATACCCCCAGTTTCACAACTGCCAAAATATGCTCAGGTAAAAATATCTGTCTATGACACATCTACCACAACAGTAAAGAACAGGCACAGCATGACCTTGTACTGTGAAGAAATTCAGCTGTAAATGGAGAGCTTCAAATACACTTCAGAAATTGGATTCTTCAATCTTAATGGCTGTCGTCAAAGTCAGAAATAACTGCGTTAACCTGTTCCTACATTTTCAGTTTTCATTTTAGGGTGACAGGATTGGTATTTGGGAGTTTTCTTAAACCAGTGTGACATGGCTTGTTTAGGATTTAAACCTATGATAGTTGGTAGTTTCAAACCAAGGCTGCAAAGAAAAGAATGCCTGATTTGGATGTGTGTATTTTGAAGGAGGCAAGCCACTGAATTGAAAGGGAGCAAGAGGATTCAGCAAGAAAAGCACCTGGAACCCCTTTTGTACCAGGACACATCAGATGGGACACTCCAGGTGTCCCTCTTCCTCCGATTCCTTGGAGTCTTAAGTTCTTAAGCATTTGAGTCTTGTGCTCACTGACACTGTCTCCAGCTCACACCAACACTGTAAACCTCCCCATCATGTCTGTGAAGGGATCAGGAGCTGTTGGTGTATAAAGCCATTCTCATTTTATGCTGCCCTCCTCCAGTGAAAACTATTATTTAACACTGAAAGTGTGGAAAAAATCTTTAGAAGGTCCTCAGCAAGTAATCCAACCTTTCAGCTGCAGTCATGAAACCTGCAAATTGAAGCACATACCTACTACACACATTCTGTAAAATGGGAAAATAATGTTTATATTTACATTATATATAAAGATAGTAGCACGTAGGAGTAGCAAATTTGGAGACTATCTTGTGATGGGGAGACTTTTATAGCAAAAAGTGCATTTAGAGATATTTTAAGAGCAGGTTCTTTCAATAAGGAAAAAGAACCAAAAGCTTTTATATCTTAGAAATAACAGAGAAGTAACTATTTTTTTCTCTCTCTCAACTAAGACAATGACAAACAAGAGGACTATGCAATTTAATCACAAAACTTCCAAGTTAACTGCTTTCCTTTATTTTACATTAATGGAATACGAAGAATAACCTTCTAAACACAATAATTATAATGACACCTGTACCGAACAACAAGGGCAAAAAGGTATGAAGGTTTCTAGAATAAGCAAATAGGGAATTTGATAAATGAATAAATGCTGGTCTTACCACCACTGTTACTTTAGTTCACATCTTTGACTCCACTACAGAAAAACACGCAACACGTTGATCCAATCTCCCCACCACCCGCTAATCACCTATATTGTTTTCTGATTCTGAGTCTTCAATACTTGGCTCTGCTGCAAACCTGGCTAAGGGACACTTTCCTTCTCCCCACTCCACAGCCAGCACTGCCTCAGTGGCACAACACTGGTGAGTGCAAGTCCTGAACTGTGTAACTTCATGCCTCAAGTTTGCCTCACAATAGCAGCAGAAAACTCTAAGAAAGACCATCATCATAATTTTGTATCTTAAATTTTCAGCCTGTATGGGATACAGAAACTATCTCATTTGGGGATGAGGAGAGACCATGTACAGCAGGGTTATTTTAACCAGTTTTCAACTAGTTTATTGCTTGCCGCCTTGTTTCTGTGAAGACCATCTTACGCTGTGTATGTCTAAGGAAAGTAAAAAGACCTTTTCTCCTTTCATCAGTTTGTGTTATTCTTCTGTTCCGAATTCTGAGAAATCAGATTATTTCCTTTCACAAAAGTACTGCATTCTCTCTGTTTTCCACACAACTTTTTTTTTCTTTTAAATTCTGAAATCAACATTACAACACTCAAACCTTTGTGGAAATAATAAAAATGAGACAATGGGGAAATTTGCAACAAGAACATTGCACATCCACGAATGCTTACAGTCTTATAGTTTACTCTTCTGATGCACATACAACTGGGAAGAAACTTGGTTGTTGAACCCCACAAATCTACAAAAACAAACAAGAAGTTTACAAGAACTCAGATCTGGTTGGAACACTGTCTTTGTGCAGCTCGAGTTCCTCACAGCTCTGATGCACTGGCAGCTCTGGTAACTTCTAGCTGTTGCAATGGGCCATTCCAGTAAATAGGATTTCTCCAAAACACACAGATCCATTGCAAGAGACTGAATAACCTTTCTGCTCTAGAAGTCTCGTAAACTGCTAGAGTTCTCAGAGTAGCTCTTTGAGATTAAAAATCTTATTTCATGCTCACTGGATAAAATGGTTGATTTAATTTGCGAAGCACATAGATTTGAATAGTTTACATTACTGCACTGTAGAGGAAAACAAAAATGATAGGCAGACTTGATGTTCCTCATTGTCCCTTACGCATGGAACTATTAACGTTTTCATCTTACCACATATCTTAAATATTTCCTACTGATTTAGTAGATGGTATTGTCCTTTCAAGTCTAAACTGAATCTTCCATTCCTATCAACCATCTGGTCTTCCATATGTTTCCCATAATTGCCCTTTCTTAAGTCTTCTTTCACCTCCTTAACTTGTTCTTTCGGCACATCCTCAGAATAATCCCTAGATTCTGCCACAAAGCTGGAAAAGAGATAAGATAGTGTTCCTACTTCCTCTTCTTTTATGCAACCTTTGGATAAGCTGGAAGCTCTCTATGTCAGAATTGTCATCTTTACCTAAAATCCTTTTCTGTCTTCCAGACATCTCAAGTGTCTAGCTATCACAGTTAGAAGAGAGTTACTGACTTTCACACTATCTCCCTTTTATTCCATTACTCTGGACAAAGTTAGGACAAACAAAATCGATAAACAAATTAGAAAAATTTTGCAGTAAATGTTAATGAACCTCTAAGAGGTTCACTTCTTGCAGTTCCTACAAAACTCATTGAGAAATCAGTGAAGGCAAAAGTTGTGAATTCTATCCCTTCTAAATCTAACAGTACTCAATTTATTATGTAATTATCTCGTATTCATTTTCATTCTGTCATACTTTCTAAATGGCCATTGTCCATAGTTTGTTATTTTTCCTTTTCCTGACAGATTTACATTCTGCAAGCTATTGCACATTATATTGTGTATACTGTGTATACATACTGTGCTAGTAAACACAACCCATACAATATATCTGAAAACCATTCAAGCAACAATAAGAGTGGATTTATTTAGCCAGCTACTGTACCTGAAAAACAGTATCAGTGTACCATAGATGTAATGGGATCCCATTTTACTATTTGTTAGAATTCAAAGAATTTTGGTCCATAAAACTTTATTGTTTGAAGCTAAAATAAGCATCATTCCTATACTACACAGAAAGTTAAAAGCACTCTGAGATACCTTAGCTGCCTGTCTCTTACGTGTATGATTGAGGGCAATGACTTCAAGGCAGATATCCTTTCCAATTTCCTACTCCCTCTTGAGTACAGAAAGACAGAATTTGTTGATATTCATTGTATATTCATTATATATGAGGATGATTATCCTCTATTGAAAATTTTCTTAAGGGTACAAACTGTGTAAAACTTCAAGATTTGGTATACAACACAATTTTACTGTTTTAAATCTTAAATCCTGTATGGAGTTGGACAAGAAATTAGGAAAACGGTTTATCTGTCAACAGAGTAACAGAGTTGAGAAATCTGTTAGTGGAAAAATGGAAAGCCTAAGCTCTGCTGCAGAACTATCAAGTATTAACAGTCAAATTGTTTCAATTGTCATGAGAAAGGAAAAGAGATCACTAATTTAAGCCATGGTGTCTGCAAGGCATCTAAGTCAGCTCATCAGGAAGTGTTTACTGACTCCACAGTGTATACTCAGACTGCAGATTCTTGAACAATGTCAGTGCTACGAGCCTGGAGGTAGAGACATATGTTACAGTAGCAGGACAACATCTAAATATTTATTTTCATTGAGAAAAGTAAGACAATGGCTCTTGTTAGATCAATTTTGTTTAAATATGTACTTTCTGAAGCCCAAATAAATAATTTAATATTTCCTGTCAGTATAATGCAATTTTTAAAAATATGTACTTTTCATTAGTAATACTAGAAATTAGAATTTAAATTATTCCTTATAACTAAAGGTTGAATCAAAGAATTTATTACGGTTTTTCTCTCACTGCTTTTTTGGGCTCAGTATTTTCTTTATAACCTTAATACAAACACTTTGGATTATCGATAGTGTTTTACAATTTTTTTTTTCACGTAATATACTTATTTCACTTAGATTGGCATATTATGAACTACAAGCTACATATTTTAAATTGCTTTTTTTAAGACTTATACATTTTAACAGCCTACAATAGACTTGGTTGTTTTAATACTCTACAATTCATAAAACGGAATAAAATATTCAATGCAGAGTTCATTTCAACAATTACTTCAGCAGTATATTTCAACAAATACACTTAATACTGAAAACGTATTTCAATAGTATGTACATTCAGTGACTGTATCTTTCAGTGTTTTACCTATTCGCTCAGTCGCAATCTTGCAATTTAACAAACCCACTCCTGGCATTTGGAAGCAACAAAGTTATGGTCTGAAACTTACATTAACCAAACCAAAATAGTGCTCATTGACTGGAAATTGTTCTGGACCAATCTCTTTCTCCAAAGCTGAGGCATTGGCGCCCTAGAAAAAAAACAAAAGCAGTAAAATATTAGTATTGTAACTACATACACAGTGAATTTAACTAGTTGAGGGGGAAAAAAAGCCCAGAAGTTTCCTGGCAAGGATAAACGACCAAAACCAACTAAACAACCAAAAAAAACCCTGCAAAACACCTGGCCACAACTAAAAAATACCTTAGAGATGTTTCCAAAAATGTTTTGTTCAAAAACATCTGAAAATAAGTTATAGGTATTTCCAAATATGTTGTTTTCAAAAACATCTCAAAGTTATATAATTTCCAAGTATTTTCATGCAATCACACTGCTTTGATGTTCCATATTTATTATTTTCAGAGTTGAGCTTCTTTAATAACAATTGGATTAATACAATATTACAAAGCACGTGATACAAGGCCAAATGGTGAGGTCCTCTTAATAAGTGTAATTTTCATACTGTATAGCACATTTCAGAAAAAGTTAAGAGATGCAGATTGTTCATAAGAAACCAAAAGACTGGTCTGTTCCACTTACAGTGAAAAGACAAAACGTTCAAAGTGATTTGCTAAACACCTTGAACATTGTAAAATTAAGAGTCAATGTAGTACAGCTAGTGATAGTATGCATTACAAATGCTGCAGCCTTTGCCCAACAGATCTGTCAGGTTTGATCTTCAAAACAAAGTCAGAGAAGGAAACTGTGGTTCCCACCAATGGCTGTTGACTGAACTTGTGCAGTAAACACTGGGTTTCAAAGGAAAAGATTGGTTTTTTTTATTTAGAGGCAGAAAAACCTCTACTCTGGAAAATTCAGAGAACAGAAAACCTAGCTTTCTATGAGCTCATACAGTGACTGCTTTTAGAGAAAAGCAAAGGTATCCAACTCTACATCCCTTTTGTTGCAAAAAACAAAACTGATATATATCTCCTCTATCAAACCAACAACTGATCCTGAGTATTCCAGCAGGCCTACATGCAGCTAATGTAGCACATAATACACAGCAAAGAACCTTAAAAACAGGTGTGACTCCTTCCCAACAAGTTCTTTCTTTACACCAAGGATATAGCAAACAGCCATTACATAGGACATTACAACAAGAAAATTAAATCAAAATCACAGACTGCATTAAAAGCAGCACACAGGATTTCACAATTACTTCAGAGAGGGAGAAGGGGAATATAATTAAAATTAGAACTGCATCAAAATGTATAAAATTAAAATGAAACTATGATGTGGCATCTGCCATGACAATTGGAGTACTGCAGAACTTTATGCAATCTACCTCAGTGGTTCTGAAACTGGAAACACATGGTCAAAGGCCCATTATGAGGTAACAAACTAGAATAGAGCAAAAGATAGCATAACTCCACACTTGAGACAGCACAGCTCTGCTCCATTCACAGCACAGCCCCAGCTGCTTTCATCAGTCACATCCCCTCCAATTATCCAGTAAGATAAAGACTCTCCTTTACTGGAGATATAGCTGCAGAGCTTATTACTTTGTAAGTAGTTCTCAAACAGAGATGGTCGTTGAAAGGAAAAGGGTTACCCTCACTGAACATTAAATCACTCAATGACTTCTGAATATTTAGTTTTGCAGCCTAATTGAAATGCACCCATGAGCTCTGGCAAGGGGGAGATTATTTACAAATAAACTAGGAAAAAGAAGGAACTGTGAAGGCCATTTATCCTGTTGTTAAATTCTCTACTTCTTTAAAAATAAATAAATTCAAGAACAGGCTCTTAGGAGACACTTCCTCTTTTTGAAGCTAGGGTGGAGTAGCTGCTTTATTCTATCTTTGGAAGGAAAATATTATGATATAAACTTAGATGTTTCTGTTTTGTACAGACCTGAACACTGTATTTAGTTTTCTAGCACAATATAGATCCTGACTTGGCAATAAGAAAGACATGCTAAGATACCCCAAAGTTTTATGGTTTGGCGATTACTCAAAGATGCTTCATTCAAGGCTTAGACTTTCACATGATTTCAAAGCACGGCATTACCTATGTTTGAATGCAGTTGTTTATGAACATTAGTACAAACCAGCATGGATGTTTTACACAAATATAAAAACCCTCAAGCTACTTAGACTTCCCTTCACAACTCTCTTTTTGTCTGTCATTAAGGATGTTATTCCTCCCTCTAAAGTAATCATTTACACTGTGCACAGTGCGTTGGTTGCAGAGAGCAAAAGCCCTGAAATAGTCCAGTAAAATGCACGTTCACATCTGACCCACAAAAGCTATTTTAAAACATAACTACGCCTCGTTGCAAAACGCTTCCCAATCATGATTGCAGTACACATTATCAGTCCCAGTGTCTTATCGACTCTTATGCAAATAGAGATGCGGGGGGAGCACTGAGACACCACCGACTATTATGGTACTGTATCACAACAAGGTACAGAAGCACTCACTTGAGGACAGAAGAGGTTTAAGCCAGCAGTGCAGCGTATCTCTTTCCATCAGCCAAGATGGGTTTACTGGAATTGGGAACTGGACTTAGGAAATTTCAGGCTGTGCTATATGCTGCAGAGTATAGAATTTATTCCTCTGCCCATTAGCTGGGATGTGGGAAGATCACAAAATAAACATCTCTTTATTGGGGGAGTCACTGAACCACACATACAATACATGTTCAGTCCCCACACTGCAACCTGGCTTTTATATTAATACACGGGATAGAAAGGAACATCATCAAATTTGGTTAGTACATCCACTTCCAATTTCCCACGTTGTCCTGAGCAGAAGTGCACAAGGTCATTACCCAGAAGTGGGAAGGAAGAGAGGCACAAGGTAAGTCCAAAAAGCTAATATCGGATTTACCACTTCTTGCATCATATCATTATAAAAGCTATACATCACCAAGCACTGCCTTATGTTACCCCCCCTTCCAGCACAGAGATAATTGTACAGGCACAGAGAACACTCATTTGTTATAGTTAATGCAATATGGCTTTACAAAGTTCAGCATCTAAGCTGTGCTTATAAGGACACAATATGAAATCAAGATTTGCTTAACTTTTATTTTTTACTGAAAATTATCTCGGAAAAAATGTTAAACTATCAGTGATTATAAAAGAATCTCCACTAACCTAATGAAAGTTAGGTGTAAGGGTGATCTACTGTACACTTCATCCTCTGTTTAACTTCAAACTAATATGAGATGAATCATGAGTAACCTTAACTTAATCATGTTCAAATCAGTTGAACACTTACTACTTATCTCCCACATCAAGTTAAAAAAAAAGCCATACTATTGGTTTTATCAAATATCCCCTTAAATGCAAATTTCTTAATGAAGGGATAAGAATCCATTTTTGCCATGGAAGTCCCTTAATTTTTTCAGCTTTTATTTTCAAAAGAGCTTGAGGTTTCTACAAATCAACACATTTAACACTAACCAAATGAGTGTCTGATTTTAGTTTAGTAGACTCAAAGCCCAGAAAACACACTGGGATAGGAAAGTGTACTATCTTTGTATTGAGTACAGTTGGATTTTCTTGATTTTCAAGTTTCACAGATACAAACTGAAAAAAACACTTATAATGTACATTTCACTGAAAAACAGGGGGGAAAAAGCTCAGACATATGATGCTGGGTTTCGATTGTTTAGTTTTTTACTTGTTAAAAGAATATCATCATATCATTAAATGCCATTTCCACTTTTATTACTGCCTTTTCTCACTGCCCCAGAAGCCACACTGTTGTGTTGTTACATGTCAAATGAGTACTCCTGAGACACACTAACAGCTAACATATGGATAAGCTACCTAGAGCCAATCTGCAAAGCAAATCATTTGGTGCTTAGGATCTGACATACACCCTTTGGGTTTCAGAGGGGTTTTGCCAGATTAGTTCTAGCCTGGCTTTGTGACTGAGCCCCAGCTGCAGCTGAACTATGTTGTTTGGTTTAGTTCCCTCCAAAAGCTATCTCATTTGTGCTCTCTAAAACACTCCTGAGACACGAAGCAAAGTACAGTAAATTGGGATGCCACCCTATATTAAAAATGCTGTCTACAAACATTAACAAGCAGGGAAACAACTGCAGTTTTAAAGTGTCCTACCTTGTCATTATCATTCAAACTAGCAAGCAGAATTTCTCTTACAAAGGCTTGATTCATAACCAGCCTAATGTGCTTGGAAGCTTAAACTGATGTTAACCTTATTGGTGTGGGATAGGGGGATTTGATCTATCCCTTTCTAGAATAAATATCAGTTGATAAGTTGGAGGGTCATCTTTTCAGTAGTTTACTTAACAGCTTTATCCTCTAGTTTGATCGAGTTGTAAATTTCCCAAGTAAAACCGAAATTTCACATTTAAAACAAATTAACATAATTATTTATAATTTGCAAAAATAAATCGCGGTACAGAAGCACTCACTTACTGGTGCTTTCGCTTTTTTTTTTTTTTTACTGCAGATTAGAAGATTCTTCCTTGCCTGTGCCACTAGGGAAGGTATACAGAATTTCATAGACTAATGCATTAATGAAGGTACTGTGACTGATGGAATCTTTTGTTAAACAAGAAATGCATAACTCTACTCTTCCAGTTATGTTTTATCAGAATATGTGAATTCATACATTTCTGTATGAATCCATATCTGGATTAAGAGCAGCGAGAACAGCTATATTAAATCAGTTTATATCCGTTGTTTCAACTGCAACTAACGTGGAAACATAATTCATTTGATAGTGTTTCTAGCCAGGAAGCAGAAGTGAAAGATGATGAATGGGATTCAATAATCCTCGTTGTTCATTTCTTTGCAAAAGAACATCCATTAGTGCTATACAACTTAATAATTTAACTATGAAATACTTGGATAGTTTCAGTTAATATTTTTAAATACTTTAAAGTAGTGTTATTTTATTATCTAATTAGTTTAAGATATAGTCCTGTATATTCTTATAACGTGCAGCTAAGACAAAAGGTTTTTCATTGAGTACAAAGTGAAAGCACCTTGGCCTGAGTAAGGAAAATTATACCATAGCACAAAATTAATTTCTCTTCAAATTTGGTATGTCTACTAAACCCATTTTTTGAGCCTCACTGAGCATGCACGACCTATCTGCCTTCACACCAGCTAGATGTAGTCATACTTCCTTGTGTGTTGAATACCGAAGTCAAAGATAAGCTAGTATTTCAGAAAAATTAAACTTACCTAACTACCCAGAATGTGGGGCAGGTGAGCAGAGCACACTTACTCAACTGCTGTTGTTGATAAACTGCATGCTATGGTGTGTTTCAGATGCTCTTTTAACCCACAGCATTCCAATTTCAGAAAACAAATGTATTTACCACTTCCCGTTTTCATGGCATCATAAAAAGAATTTGAGTTTATGAAAAATTGTAAAAATGTTTTCCAGTTCTGGTCTACACTACAAAAAAGACCTAGATTTTTTTTTCCTAAACTGAAAGATCAGATAGACCTTACTGAAATAAATCATTTGTCCAAAGCATTTAACTTTGGCAAACTTCCTAAGTTAGGAAAGCAAAAGTTACCCCTTACATAGGGCTTTATACACCTCTTTCCCTCAACAAATTTGAAAGAGAAAATCAGACAATATAATTTATGAACAGACATCCTTTTATCACATTTTTACAGAATGGTTCCTTGAAATTTTAATGCAAATGAGTTGCCTTGGAAATGTAAAAAGTAAATAAAAGGGACTAAATAACTGACCAACCTAAATATTCAAGTCCCTAGCAATCAGATCAGTTTTTCCCACTGACACAGCTAAAAATTCTGCTGGCAAGACCAGAGTCCAAGTTTGCATTTCACTGTTTCTTTGTGCTTAGGACTTGCAAGATGCATATAAGCATACACGCAAGTAAAAAGAAAAAGAAACATTTATATAAATAAAATTATCCAGCTAAGTAATATCTCAACTAAATAATTCCCTATGCTGGTACAAAGACTGCTTTACAGCTACAAACTTCAGGAATTTTTTCCTTGGTGTCTCACATTTGACATTTGTTTTATATTAGAGTCAAATTCCAATTTTGGAGAAAATTTAAAACAAATTTGTCTAAATTAATTAGTATACTAGCCCATGTCACAAACCCAGTATTTTAAAGAGCAAATACACAGGCTCATCCTTTATTAACATATTGCAGCATGTTGCATCTACAGAAACGATGATGACAAATGTCTCAATCATGCTTGAATCTTAGTGCCATGTTTATCATGAAATATTCTCCTGATAAGAACTCCCACCAGATGAGTGAACCTCCCTAATGTGGTTTAAGCTCTTACCCCAACTGCCTAACAAATACTTCTCAAAAATTTCATGTGCTTGCAACAGAACCACCACAAGAGAACACGTGCCTGAACAGTCCACCAGTCACGGCAGATTCAGGTCATCATGCCAGAGTGAAATGCAGTGGCTGAGACACAGCACATGTTCCTTCTTGCCACCCATGCTACATAAGCAAATCAGACAGCTGGATAAAGAAATACCATAGCACTGCTATTTATTCTGTGTTACTTTAGTCCTCTCCTCCTCTGCTTTCTTTTCTGCCACCTCCTTATTTTGAAGCTATGTTTTCCCACAACTTCTCTTTCCTTCATGTAACTCTCAATCCTCATTTCTTCCAGCATGAGTCCTCTGTATACTTTCCTGTGGAATCTATTAGCCTGATCATCAATTAATGGTTAAGTATTATAATTTGTGCATCAGAGGAGACAGTCCAATTAGGAGGAACAGGATTGAGTACATCACAGCCATTTCTGGATGGCTGCAGACTCTGGCAAACATCAATTTACATTAAGTGCAGATTTCGCAATCAGGATTGAAAACCCCATTGTAAACTAACGATTCCTTAAGCAGTAATAAAGCCCATATATGCATACCTATGTCACAGTCAGCTACAAAATTTCTGTGCAATTTAGAGTTTTAATAAAGCCTCTCTGCTATGACACCATAGGTAAGTGCACTGCAACCTTCCCTCAGCTGGGCTCTTCCAGGGTCTCTTTCTGCTAAGCTGCCTTTTTCCACATATGCCTGTTCAAACTTCAGTACCTCTGAAACCTCTTCACCCTGAAATGTGACTGAAATGGGCAAAAGGTACTACCAGTGACAGTACCCTGAGAGGAGACAGACAAGGAAAGGACAATAGGCAGCCATTCAGCATGACTCCGTATGTCTTAATCCTTTCAAAAACAAATCAAAAATTAGGACTGTAGGACATGGACAGACTTCTTATGCAGAGCACACAGTTACATCCTGCAATCAACATCTAGGCACAAACTACGTAATTGATGTCAGTGTTGGGGGGCTGAATCCATCACTGAAGACAATCAGTGACGCTGACCCTTTATACAAGACACTGCACTGGCAGACAGAGAAAGGAATACACTGACAAATACCTGAAACACAAAGATTTTCAAGTCTAATGCTACAGCTTCTAGATTAGCATTGCTTTTAAATATAATCATGCTTTTTCAGGTTGTGCTAACATAATCAATCACCTTCTTGTAGAAACACTGAACAAACAAATACTACTACCATTACAACTTCCTTCAGTATGTCTGAGACTGATATCTTTGAGTCTTTTTGTAGCTTTTAAACTAAAAAGGTAATTTGTATCTTCTTCTGTTTCAGCTACTCTAAGACTTGATACCTTTCAATGCTAACAAGTGTGTCTTCTGGATCCCAGACAAGAGAGGCAAAAGTCAGAAGTACTAGACACAATCTGTACGTATGGTGATTATAACCTGGGGCACGACTTCACTGCAGTTGGAAAGGGTTACTTTATCACTCCTCAGCCATGCATTAAAGCCCCACATAATTCAGTCAGGTAAGAGTTTGACTGCAGTTTCATGCACAGGTAAAGGTAAAAGACCAAGTTCTACCTATACTGCAAAGACATTAAAATTAATTTTTAAAAAAAGACCACACAACTTTAACCTCATCCATTTTGCAAAAAGAACAGTGGCTAAACCACTCAAGGGCAAAGGTACTTCCAGTGCTTTTCCACAATCTCCAGCCTTGTAATTACTACAGCACAAAGGACCATGGGAGTGGTGATGCAAAGCAAAGAATTTTAAGGAAGCTTAAAGGGATCCAACACTTGGACACAATCCTACAGAAAGAGCTCTGTCATCACTGATATGAACACTAGAGTACAGATCAATGAACTAATGAAGCATACAAAGGAACCAACCCTTTAGACAGAATGTCCTTTTGGAAGATCATCCCCAAAAGGTACCATAGGTAACAAACTAAAAATACTGGTTATTGACCTTCACTGTACCCACACAACCTGCTATAAAACATAGTATATTGCTTTCTAATATTCAGAGCTTGAACAAGGGTAAGATGAACAAAAAATAACTGAGGCAGCAGAAGAAAAATTTGAATTTGGATTTAAAAAAGTCATGAAACACAGAACTGCAATGGAAGAGCTTCTTCAGTACAGTTCTGGACTGCTCTGTTACAGATCTTAAGTCTATGTTCATGCTAGGTTTGTGTAGGCACAAACTGTCTCTTGACAAAAATTGCCTCTTACTGGTTTTGTACTAAGCAATCACGAGAAGAGAAGCAACAGCCTGAGAGTTCTTGAAAGAGGCATGTGAAAAGACAAGAAAAACTTGTAAGAATTTTTAGGTAGTTGTCTGGCACTTCATCAAAGAGTGTGTTGATACAAAAAAACATTGCCAGAAAAAAAAAAATAGTACTCAGCACTTAGATTCCTTTACAGTTTTGCAAAATGTATGCTTAAACATGAGTATTTGACTCCAGTTAAAATTAAAAAGATCTGCCTGAACACAATCATACTAAACTACTCCACATTAAACACCAAGTACTCCTTCACACTATCTTTACCGATATATTTTTAAGCACAATTGTATATTAACTGTTGAAAAGCTTTTACAGCAGGTATCCTATGCTAGGTGTCCCATATCACAGTACCATTAAAACTCATGGATCAGAAATGCCCAGGGACAATCTTATGCCTGGAGTTTATCCATCTCAGTGCACATAATAATGACTGAACAGATAATATCTAATTGCCACAAGAATTTTCAGCTTTATGGATATAGACACTTTAGTTAGTCATAAGAAGATTTTTACTTGAAAAATTTGTTTCAGGATTGACCTAAATCCCAGAGACATAATGTCATTTCTAATAAACATAATCTTAAACTGTCTGCTTGGCCAGTCCAGACCTACAGTTTTTAATGTAGTTCAGAAGCAGAGCAACAAGGTCTCATACTCAACTTAAATCAAGAGGTCAGCGTTGAGTTTATACTGATGTAAAGGCTAGTGGTCAACTCTGGGTGAAAAGACGTCAGCTAGACTTGCAATAAAATGAGATTCACCCTAGCTCAGGGATCAATCACACTGATTCCTCAACAACCTAACATAAAACCTAACTACTTCAGATAATGAAACTCCTGAAGTACATGGTACTTTCCTACAACATTTGGCCACATAAAGATGTTGGTATTCAGCTGACTAATTCAAGAAGTCACACTTTTCAAGTCCAAACTAAAAGATATGATCTCTCACGTTACAAAAATACGCTACTTCAGTGATCCGAGCAATCCCATCCTATAGGCTTACACACATTCATTTAAAATTCCCATGTGCCTCCACTGAAATGTCTGTTTGAGATGCTAAGGCCTCTTTACAGTGAGATTTACAAAAACCATAAAGCAGTTCCCAATAGTATAAAATGTAAGCATATAAAATGTATAAAACGTAGTGCTTGATGTTACGAGGCATTATAATGGCAATTCACCTTTTTCCTCCTAACCATCTCTTCTCTTCCCCCGTGGCAATAGATTTGGGAACAAGAACTTTCATAAGGTCATGGAAAAGGTAGAAGAGAGCACAACTGCAAGACCTTCTGCTATGAGCCATCAACACATCTCTTCCACGACAAGTAGTAACTTCTACTAAGGGATATTTCCTTCCTTAAGTTCATCATTCCTCCATCAGCGAATCTACTGAGCTCCTCACCCCTCTTTAAAATAACCCAAGAGAGCCTTATCACATCTGTGCACCTTCTTATGGCTCTAATTTATCACGAGAGAAAGTAATGAAAAAGCAATCACTGGGAGAAGCCTCGTAGCAGGACGTGGGTCGACGCAAACAAGTCGATCAAACAGCCAACGCGCGGAGCCGACCCGGCGGAACGGGATGCTCGCACTTGTCCGGGTAACCGGGAGAGCACCCACTCGCCGATGGGCGATTCCTGCCCCAGCACAGGAGCACAGCGCTCAGAGAGCCGGGGACGCAATAGACTGTGCCGGCAGGAGGAGGGCGCTTCCAGAAACCCGACCGTGACCACCACACACCTACAAAACGCAGCCCCGCACTGGAGGCGATGCCCTGGACTTCTCGTCCCCTGCTCTGGGGGCACTTTGGGGAAGGCTGTGCTTGGTTACCCCGCACTCCTACCCTGTCCAAAGCCGGGACCCCGTCTCCCTCCCCCTAGCCCAGCCCCCTCGGCGCCCGCATCCAGGCTGAGTCTCCCAAAGCCGATTAACCCCACTCCACTCCCGATCACCACCCACGGCAGCGCTCCCGCTCCGCGGAC
>VYXB01001100.1:1214-12814 GCA_013397135.1 Pachyramphus minor
TGATCTTGGAGGTCTTTTACAACCTTAATGAGTCTATGATTCTATATGGATTTCCTTAGCCTAGTGAAACTGCTTTGATTAATCTGTATGTCTCACATAGGACCATACTCTAATATTTCTTTTGAGTGAATTTCCAAATCAATATGAAGAGCTACAAAAGGCAATCTGAAAAGATAACACGTCATCTCAAACAATACTGATTGATTTTTCTAGAAGCCAATATAAGTTGCTATAGGTCCCTACTAGTGTTGTAGATGTCCTAGAGTATCTGAGATATCAGCATAGCAATATCTATAGAGGCATGTGCTCTTCTGGAACAGACTATGGGCATAATAACCTAACTTTTTAGAGAATATATTGTTTACATATGTATGTAAACAATCAAATCAAGCCCCCTTTAACTGAAATAGAAACTTGGGTGTGATGTTCCCTGATATAAAGTCATTTGGATCACACGCAGTTGTCTCATGTGAAAGATGCTCTTCAGGTTAACAGTACATAAGGAACTCACTGCTTAAAAAAATCAAAATTCTAATGGGATCCAAGCAGCTTTTATAATTTTCAATGAGTATGAGAACATCTGTGTTTATATCATGTAAGCTTTATTCACTACGCACTCCATCATTTATTTCATAAACATTCATTTAACTGAGAGGATTGACTTGAAACCTTCCAAGGCAGGAAAGAAATCTCATGAGATCTCTCAGGAGATCTCATAATTTTTCTTACGTTCTTTTAAGTATCTGCAGTTGTTTATTTGGAGAGTCAGAATTTTGAATTATTTGAAATGCCGGTATGATTCAGTAGAGCAGTTGCTATGTTACAGTTATCATTTGGTGTTCCTTGTTATGCTACCATAACCACTTGTACACATGACATATTTATTGTCACACTGTAAGTGATAGAATCTGACTGGACTTTGTGTCAGGCAGATGAATGAAAATAAAATAAAAATATATACATATATATGTATACAATCATCATTTACTGTTCTCATCCTGCTATACTCCAGTAAGAAAGCATTTATGCGGATTTTTTTGTTGTTGTTGTTACAATTTCTGCTTTTAAAAAGAAAGGTAATTAATATAATTATATCGTGCATTAAGAAGTCCTTACTGAGAATACTTGTGAGAAAAAAATCACCCTGTTATTACTCCCTGCACTATTTTGTCATGAATACTATACAGTTAAATACAGATTGTTAGCTAAAATACTCTACAAACCTAAAAATTTAAATTATCACAAGAATTTTTCCTTGCTTGCCTCCTATTATCTCCTCTCCCCTCCTTTCCCTTACCTGCCAAGAGCCAGGGGAAATAAAAATACAGTAATGTATGACGGCATCTACCAGCTCTGATAACAGACAACTAAATTAATGGGAGAAAATTTAACATTTGAAGATATTAAAATTAATACATTTTCAAATGCTTGTTTGATAACTAAACTTCCTTGAGTTTAATACATATTTATTCAGTAATACAGTCTACGAACATAATGATATAAATGATATAAAACTAATGTTTCACAGAGGCGTCTCTAGATGTGTACAGCAAAAAACAAAAACAAAACTAAAATACCCCCAAATGAACAAAAACCACAAACAAACAAAAAAACAAACAACCAACCAACCAAACAAACAAAAAAATAGAAAAAACCCCAACCCAACAAAAAAACCATACATGGTCTGTTGGATCCCAAAATGTGATATCTGCAGAGAGAGATTTGAGTGGTCTTTGCAAAAGACCATGGACTACAGAAGTTGGGAAAACCCCTCTTCGTTGACCCCATCGCTGTGGATTTTTTCCTGCAGCAGGATATCCAGAGACTCCTTGTATGATGTTATCATATGCCCTGCCCCAGCCCAGAGAATCCACACCCTGCTTTCATCAAACTTGTGTAGAAGACCTATTGTACCTTATCCCTCCCTTTGTGTTCCCTGAAGACTTACATCCTGTAGAACTGAATACCTGTCCCCCCCTGTGGAATCCAGTAAGATAAAGTGGGTTCCCCACCCCACCCCCGCCCTCGTGAGATCATTGTTAAGACCCCAAATATGTTAATCTGGGTTTCCCCTTATGTCATTCCCTGAAAACCCCTGTTTGTAATAAATTATAATAGTTTCAACCCCCTGTTGAGTATGTAGACCCTAAACACTTTAAATATGAACTTCTAAGTCCAATAAAACATTCCAATTTCTTGACTCCACTGGAATCGCTTAGTTTTTGACTCACTACAATGGTCTCTTCTAAATGGATCTACAAAGTCTGGAATGGCAAATGATATTTTGTCTAAGCCAATAAGAAAAGATCAACTTTCAGAAGAAAATCAGAAGTGGCATTGGGATGGTGTCATAGTTTTAATGACTAAACATAAAATTTAGAATGCATATCGTATCTGTTTTGTGTCATTGTCACAACTGCCCTACTTATATTAAATGCCACATACTATGTCAAATGCAGTTTTAATTCTCCAGTTGCACAATTAAAATAACTGTAAAACAACTGGGCTGAAAATCTATGAATTATACAGGTAACTACTGCATTTAATGGAGATTTCTATTTCTTGAGAGGAAAGGGAGAAGTTGGAAGAACTGTCTGAAAGTATAGAAAGAAGGCAACACCGGCTTAGTTACTGTTCTCATATTTACTTTATGTAAATACCAAATCCATATGCAGATAACTTTATTAGTAAGTTGTATCTATAATGTAAGTAATGTTCAGAAATTTGTCCTACTAGACTACGAGGGACTGAAGTAGGTCAGCTCCAAGGCAGGCAGTCTTCCTCTCAGTGAAAACTCTGTTAGGAACTTGCAGTTTGGAAATGCACAGAATTTGATCCAAGAGCTTCTGAAACCTTCAGTAATATTTATTTTGTGGAAGAAATACACCTTAGAAACATTTCTAAATGAATGATTTTTGTATGGTCTTCATGAGTAGGGTTTTTTTCCCCTGAATACCCATAATGGCAAGCCTCTGCTAACAAGAAAAATATTCTGTCTAGTTTCAGTCTTTCATGTCAATGCAAGTAAGCTCTAAAAAGGTTAACTCAGTGTTACATCAGTAGGCTTTTACATGTCTACTACAGAGGACATCTATTTAGTAAGAATAGCAATAGAAAATGCTCCTGAAGATTATGGCCTTGTAATGAAGGAGGGTGATGACATTTGTGCATATACCCCCAAAGATGCAATTTGTATAAAGATTTTCTCTTTGTTTATTAAAAGAGGGAATTCAGGTGATCAAGAAAACAAGATTACTCAGAAGTTCATGACTGAAACATCAAATGTAATCATATAACAAACTGCTGGAATAATCCCATCCTCTGAACATTTTCTATAGTATGACCCAGCAGACAGATTAGAAACTCAAGTACACTGTTACTCCAATTATAGACTTTCAAACATTTCACTGTTTTCTCATTGTAATCAAAAAATAATATGAACAATAAAATAAGGAAAGTATAGTGTGACATAAGATGAATGTCAAATGAAAGGAATGGTGACTTATGGTGAGCTTAACCTTGAGCTTTACCTTTTTTAATTTGTTGATCATATTCTTTATTTTCTTCCTCATAATTCTACTTTCTTTTGCATTCTTATTAAGCCAGAAACTGCTAGTAACATTATCACTGAACAGTAAATTGTTGTCAGGATTGGTATTTAATAGCAAAATATCATCAGTAGCAATAAACCATAATAGTAATATCATCATATCAATGGTGTTTATAGAATCAGAGTGATGGAGGCTGGAAGAAACCTCTAGAGGTCATACCATCCAATCTGATGCTAAAACCAGGTCAAAACTAGATCAGGTCGGACCTTGTCCAACTGAGCTCTGAACATGTCCAAGAACAGAAATAACACAGTCTATCTTGTCAACTCATTCCAGTGTTTCACTCTAGTGTTTCCAGGAAGAATCACAAGAAAGAATAACTATAACTATAGCTATATATATATGCTAAAATTATGTCGGATAGTTCTGACAACATTCTTTCATGAAAAGCAAGAGATGCAGGGAGAGTTATAATTTTACTGGAATAAATGACTTTTTGTCATTATTACACACTGAAGAATTCAAGTAACTATTTCAATCAGAAGTTATATTAAAAATTAAATGCTTAATAGTAATTATGCGATAAATACTGCAATATCAAAATATCATTCTATTAGATGAAAAATTATGCTAGAATACTTTATTTTTTTCCTTGATATTAATTTGAACTATTCATTTGAAAATAATAGTGAACTACAGTTAGATATTTTGTTTCACTGTAGAATATAACCATTTCTTTCTGTGAAAAAAATCCCAAGAAAATGTGAAAATTGGGCATTTTTACAGCCAGGAACAAGAAGTAAACAAATTCAACAAGTTCAAGTTACAAACTCAAAAGAATCCTTAATGTACTATTTTGCAGTTACACTCACTGCATTTCATGCATTTTTATAAGATATTTGATTAATACATTACTTGAACTATCTTTGCATCATCTCCACTGAGGCACAAAGTAAAAGAAGGTAAAAATAATGATAGAGTCTCTCAGTGATTTGAAGCAGGATATTACTCTTTAATCTCAGTTCATTAATCATGCTGATAATGATGTGCAAAGTACAGAATTATCTGTCATTTTCTTATACCTATCACTTTTCTATTACAGAAAAGTAAACAGCTATCCTGTCATTATTGTTCCAACTTAGGACAAGTAAAGACATAAAAATCTGCCCCAAAAGAGAACAAATTATGCTGGAACACCGCAGCATGAAGTACAATTCAGAAGTTTTCAAGGAATGCTACCAAATGTCTACTCTTTTTTCTAAATTTTTGCCTCTCTTGTCTGTTTAGATTGAAGAGAATACATAATCTATCTTTTACGTCTCCAACAATTTATTATGCATCCTTCATAAATTATGTAGTATTTGAAACTTTTAAGAAGCACCATAGTATTTCAAGAAGAGGAAACCTGCAGTGATTTATGGGGAAACACATCGCAAAAATGTCTCCAAGTTCCCATTGAAAAATCCTGTAACTCACATGTCCATAGAGTAATTAACAGAATAACCCGAAAAATACATTTGTTTGAGGTTGTCAAAAAATGAAGAAATATGAGGAAAATATCCCTTACAATCTTTCTGAGGTTGGTAAATTTCATTGCTTGTATGCACGTAAACGCACAATCACTGAAAGTTTTGTGATTGTTGTGTTGAGTTGCCTGACTTTCCTGTAAAACAAATTGACTATGAGGTAGTAAAGCAGGTAATATACCAGCAGTATAAAAAATAGTTAGGTACAGATAGTGAACACTTGGTAAGATATTTCTGCACACTATAATGTGACTTTATTGTACTAGAGTCACATTCAGCATGATGGTCAGTCATCTGGGGCTTTACTGAGAATTCTTGAATGAAATCCTGACATCTTTGAGCTAAAATAACAAATAATGTTGCCATTGATACAGAAAGTAGAAATAAATTTAAGATATAGTGTATAAGGTTACAGGTAGCAATGAAATTACTGTGTTGTAATAAATGAAGAACCTGAAACACAAAAGGGTAAATTCTATGTTGATGTAGCATGTCTTTCACTAGTTCCTAACACCATAAATTTAAAATATTTAGAGTGATTATGATGGAACTCTGAGCCTGAAGTCATAAAGATAAAAGATATTAAAAAGTATCTAAAACTTCATTGACTTGTGATGCAAATAAAATCAGTTGAGAGTCTATATAACATATCCCACTGAAGTTACACAGACAAGAAAAGATTTTGAAGGGGATCTAATTAAAAATTTTGATTTAAATATAACTTCATGGTTTGAACCGTGACAATTTGTGTGTATGGGTAAATAAGATTTCCAAAGAATAGTTAAATTCCAACCCAAACAATAGTTGCCAAGGTATTAGTGTAGCATCTTCTAAGTCAACTGCTGCTTTCATCTGTATAGAACACATGGTCAATGTTTCTGATATATGCATGCCAATTTAAAAAATATTTGAGGGTGAAATAATATTCTTACAATACAATCATATGCTTCAATTACTTAAGGATAGGATTTGAGAGCACTGTGTTTTGGTGTTTCACAGTAATTCTTTTGTCATTCGTATCACAGATGATCATCATCATGGCTTGGTTTCTCGAACAAAGATTTCGAAGGGCTCTACCTGTGCTTGCTACAGGTTCACTGATGGCTGAAAAGGCCAATGCGCGACAGACAAGTCCGGTTGCAAAAGGGACAAGAGAAAGATTCCCCAGGCGTCAGTGACTGGATGCGATTCTTTCTGAGTTGTCTTTTCTCCTCTAGAGTGATCTTGCCTCAAAGGAGGTAGCAGTGTTATAGATAATGTGTCTCCAAGCCTCATGATTGGAGGCCAGAGTGATGATCAAAATGACTGAGGTTGAGATATTGCTTCGGGGCTCCTCTCTCGCGACAGCCGGTAGCAAGTTCACTACAGAGCATGATCTTAGGGAGGCGGTGGTCCTTCATCCTGGAGACATGCCCTGCCCAACGCAGCTGTGTTCTCAGCAGCATGGCCTCGATAGTTGTAACTGCAACCTGTTCAAGATCAGATGTATTGGTCACATAGTTCGTCCAGTGGGTGTTGAGGATTTTACGGAGGCAGCATTGATGGAAGTGTTCTAAGAGTCACCAGTGGTGGCGGTAAATGACCCATGACTCAGACCCATATAAAAGAGTAGATAGTACGATAGTTACACACAGATGATCACAGGCTGTTAAATAACCTTGAAGACTTGAAAATTAATACACAGTTCCTCTGGCTTTTACAGTCTTGATTTCTTCCCTTGGTAGGGATTTCGTGTTCTTTTCCTTCCTGAATTCAGATGTTCTCTGTGTAGGAGAGGACTAGCTTGTTTTACCCCAGAATTCTTGGGAGAGAATGTTCCACCAAATTTTTCGGGAAAAATGAAATCTTCAATTGAAATTTTTTTTCCAGGCATTTACTATAGGAACTTCTGAGTTTGATTTTATTCTGTTCAAAGAGAAAAAATTTGCTATGCGTAATAAACGCAAATGAATTTGGAAATGCTTTCTTCATAGAGTTAAACCAAAACATACTGCAAATATGCTTTAAGCCGTGTAACCTATTAGGATTTAAAATCCTTCAAGTGTGAAGCTTTTTTGTTTTCCTTTTTTTTTTTTCCCTTCTTCTTCTTCTTTTAATATCTATTCTTTCAGTGTGCGACATTAACAAATGGTATATTATCTATTTATTCTTCCAACCTCTTACAAACACAGATTATAAATCTGAATGATGCATGGAAAGTAATATATCCAGTGTACCTGTCAAATAGGGTGTACCTCAAGCTGTAGAAGAGTTCTTGAAAAACTGACTTCTGTTTCATCAAGATTCTTTCAGGTATGAGCGACAGTTACAAGGCTGTCATCAGCTATGATGATGCATACAAAGACCTACATTCATCTAAAAGAGAAAAACATGTCTGCACAATTTAAGACATATTAAAGCACATTAGAAGCTTACTGCTAGAGAGCTGAATTCCATCCTCAGTTTGGAGGAAGCTGAATTTCCTTAAGCAATTAAACTCATTTGCATTTTATTCAGTCTTCAAACTGCTGACACAATCTTTATGAAGACTCTAAGAAAGAAAAATGTAAAGTAGTAGTTGTAATATGATTAAACAGGATACAGCACTGAGGATGAATAGCTTACATTCTGCACTTAAAGTAGTACTCATAATGCTGAAATATAGGTCTTTTTTACTGCTAAAAATATAGTGGCCATGGCCAAATGTTGTAATCATTCCATAAGAGATATAATCTTGCAACACTACAGGAGTAGTTTCATGAAGTTTCATGGAGGTCAGAGTCAAATGTATATAAATAAATCTGATATGAAAAACATGACAGATTATGCTTTTTTCCTTTTAAATGTCTACCTCCCATTCCTCGCCAAAAACTTACTAAAAGTAAATAAAGTTTATTATATCTAGCAGGTGCCTGCCACTCATTTCATATCTCGAACTCAAGTCTATGAAAACACAATGAGACAGTTTCAAATTTTAAGCTGGACATTAGACTGACAATTTTGGTACAGATTTGCACAAGCCATTCCTGTCTACAGCTTTTAGTAATAGGAATATTTTTATTTGACATACTTTTGCTACTTTAATAATCTGGGGACCTGGTGTTAAATGATAATTATTATGGCAAGTTTTTTTTCCTGAAAGCTAGTTTTTGAGACCTAGTTTGTAAAAATGAAAATATAGTAATTCAGAAAGGGAGTTAAATACTTTATTAAAAATACAATATTAACTACAAAATACCTATAGAGATTTACATGGGAGGAGAAGGAGTGTTATTGGATTGGCAAAAGACGAAAGTGAAAAGTATAATTTAGATAAGATGCAAATGGTACATTGAAAACACAGCACAAAATAAAAGAATGTTTCAATATGAATGCAAGTATTCAGAAATTAAAATCAGTTTTGCAGGAAGGTAAAACCACCTTGATTTGTTACAAGGAAGTTATCAGAACTATGCCTATAGCTAACAGCACATGATATGTATACAGAAACTTAGTGAAGCTTGGTTTCCCACAGCTGAGTTTCTGAATAACTGGGATCTGCAGGTGATGGTGAGAGTTTGCAAGCTCTTGTCAAAGAATTTTCTACAATTGAGATAATTTCCATTCTTAAGGAAACTAGTGTGCGCTCACATAGTGTTCAGAAACTTAATAACTAAGTATATGAGACCTTAACCAAACTCTCAGTAAACTCCATGTGATTGGAGAGCACAGGGATATATATGCACATATGATTCCTGATTTCTCATAAAAGCTAGAATTAAGAAAAAAAGAAAAAAAATGTATTTGTATCCCTATATTCTATTTTAGCCATAAATTTTAGAGTGCAAACACTTGAGAAAGTTCTTTGGCAAAAATATGTGAATGAGGCAATTGAGTATTTGCTTCTAACTGGAAAATTAACACTCATTCTGTAACTAAGCAGAGATAAGGTGCATTTTAGCATAATTACAAGATGAAATGAAAAATGTTATAAGACAGAAGGTTAATAGATGAAGACTCTGCTTGATTTTGATGGAGGTTTTATTTGTGTTGTTTGTTTCTATATTCAACCTTTGGGTCTCATTTTATGAGACCCAAAGAATAGAACAAAAAAGGCTTAGCCAGAAATTGACAGTCCAAGAAAAAAGATATGCAGCCTCTCCTTTCCACCAGCTTTTCCAGCATCTGTGGGAGACAAATTACTGATTGCCAGGAAAGTTTCCCTGTTGACATCTTGCAGTTCAAAACTAGGTTACCCAAACTATGTGAAGACACAAACTTATTTGTTATGGATGTTAACCATCTCTAATATAGAATATGATAAAAAATCCACATCAAGTCTTTCAGTCAGAATTAAATGCCAGAAAAAAATAGACAAGAAAAAGTGCTGATGCTTAACGTTAATGTTACAGTCAAATTACTGCACAGATTAAAGGAGAAGAGACAGGATCGATTTAGGGATGTAACAACCCCCTAAAATGTTTTCAAAACAGTAAATTACTAAGACTGCTGTAGAAATCCAGATCCAAACACATGACTTGCTATACAACAAAATAGTCTATTTGTTTAGAATTGGCCATGCTTAATTTTCTAGCTTGTAAGATTTATAATCTCACAATTTTCAACAGAAGAATAGAAAAAATTGAAAAATATAAAAGAGGGTCTAATCTGAGGCATAATCTGAGTGGGAAAAGAATGCAAACATAGAATAGCAATGCATAATGGTTAAGGGTTACAAGGACCTCTGAATATTACCTAACCCCATCTCCCTCTTCAATGTGGGGCCATCTAGGACACTTTGCTGAGAATCATGTCCAATCAGGTTTTGAGTATTCAAAAGGATAAGATTCCATGACCTCTCTGGGAAATTTGTTCCAATGTTTGATGATCTGCACCATAACAGAATTCTCATGTTTTATCGTTTTTCCACTATTTCAGTTTGCAGCCCTTGTCCTGTCAGTGGACACAACTGGGAAGAGTCAGGCTCCATCGTCCTTACTTCCCAAATCAGGTATTTAGACACATTCATTAGATACTCACAAGCTCTTTCATCTCCAGGCTGAACAACTGCAGTTCTTTCAGTCTCTGCTTGCATGTCACATGCCCTGGACACAGCACTCCAGATGTGGTCTCATCAGTGCTGGATAGAGGAGAATAATCACATCCCTCAGTTTGCTAGTCACATTCTTCCTAATGCAGCTCTGGATACCGCTGATCTTTTTTTAGTGCAATAACACACTGCTAGCTCACATTTATGGTCCCAAAAAATTTTATATGTGAAAACACATGAAGACATCAAAGTCCTCTTATTTGTTCCCCAGACTTCATGCTCTAGAGTACAAGCAGTTCAGAGAGGCATTCAGACATGCTGTTTTCACAGAATAAATGTGACAGCTTTCCCTATAATGCTTCCGTCTCAGCTCTTCTTTCTTTCTATGTACATCCTTTTCGAGAGGAATTTTCAGCCCTGTTCTGTTGACTAGAAGGTTTCCGGGTCCATCCCACACCCTTTGCTTTCCCAGGCGTTCCACCACTTTCTCACATGCTAATAGGTCGTCATGTCCCACTCCAATCACTCTTATTTTAAAGCTGCTCTGAAATTTAAAGCTGTTCTGAAAAGTATAGCCAGCCCATTGACAAAAGTGAGGATTTTTTTCCTACTTGTTCAGTTGAATCCTACCTCTTCTTAGCTGTCCTTCGTTGATCATCAAGACCGGTGCCTCCATCATAAAAAGACAAATCTTTATCATCACAAACTAGCTGGATGGCTAGCTAGTTGATGACCTGCAGAAACTCCCCACTTCTCATTGCTCCTCTTCCTTCCCCTTCACCTACAGGACTGAGATAAAAACTGTCTGGGTCCCCATGCCCTTGATTCTTAATCCCAGTGCCTCATGATCACACTTGGCTCCTCTGGTAGTAAAGTTGGTGCTTATGTGGAAAAGCATCAGGGACAGGGGCCTTAGCAGTCTGTTTACAGCATCCCAGATCTGAGCAGCAAATCTTACAAAACAAGTTGGATCAGCAGATGGCAGTCTCCATTCTCTGCAGTAGGGAGTATTCTAGTGCTGTCACTCATCAATTCCACCTTCTCTTGGTGCTGCTGCATAGTTCAAATCCAGCCTGCTTGAGTGCATCCTTGAACACAGCTTCCAGCCCTCGTCTGCTACTAGGACACTAAACCTCTTCCGTAGTTTCAGACTTACTGAGCCACCTGGATCTTCACAAGACCATGGGACCATATAGGATCCATCCTAGGGTGATGAGGGAGCTGGCAGAAGAGCTTGCCAAGCCACTCTCCATCATTTACCAACAGTCCTGGCTCACTGGGGAGGTCCCAGACGACTGGAAGTTGGCGAATGTCACGCCGATCTACAAAAAGGGCTGCAAGGAGGACCCGGGAAACTCCAGGTCTGTCAGCCCGACCTCAGTGCACGGCAAGGTTATGGAGCAGATCATCCTGAGTGCAATCACACAGCACCTTCAGGATGGACAAGGCATCAGACCCAGCCAGCACAGGTTTAGGAGGTGCAGGTCCTGTCTGACCAACCTGATCTCCTTTTAT
>VYXB01001100.1:13666-91622 GCA_013397135.1 Pachyramphus minor
TGGATGTGGCACTGAGTGCCATGATCTAGTAATCACAGTGGTAGTGGTAGATCATCACGGTTGGACTTGATCATCTCAGAGGTCTCTTCCAATCCAGTTAATTCTATGATTCTATGATAAACAGTTGAATAGGTTCTCCTACAAGAATTACTTTAGGTAGAGCTGGAACCTTTTTCTTTGTGCCAGAAGTTACAAGCTTCCAGCCTTTTCCAGTACAGCAGTCTTTATTTCCAAACTCAAAGAACTCAGACTCTACCTCTGCCGCCTTCAGTACACTCAAGCCTTCAGGCTTTTGTAGCTGCAGTATAACAAAGAAGACCCACACAACCTTCACAATATCTCTGATGTTTTGCAGTCCACTGAGCTCCTCCAGCAGCTACTTGGCAACAAAAAATTCTTCCGCAACACTCACCTGGATGCAAGGACACCACTTCTCCTCCAACCTCAGCAAAGAGACCTCAGGCACCTCTGTGAAAATTACTGCTTCTGTTGACTGCACTGTTTTAACTGTGCTGTAGACTGGCAGTCACATAGGTCTCTCCGTAGCACCTACTGAAAGGGTATTTCCCTCCTTTTGTTCATGTGGAACAAAAGTTGAAAGAAGTGTTTGATCAGGAATAACTGACAGAGTTTCTTAGAAGTTCCTGTAGTTTGCTGGAAGCTTCCTGTAGCTATCCTCACCTAGTTGCAGCACAGGGCACGGTGGTATTCCTTGACAGTACCAAATGAAGTTCCCAGAATAACTAGATGCTTAAGCAATGCCTGTAAACTGCTATGCACATTTCTGCACCTGTTGCTTCACTGTTAGTTGATGTTTTTAAAACTCAGAATTGTGTGATTCTCATTTATGTGAACATACTGATCTTGTTATCATGGATCTTAAAAAATGTTAAACCAACAGCCTAAATATAACATCTCTAGTCTGTAAAGATTTTGCAGATGGTATTAATCTCACCTAATATGTATGCAAAAGTGCATTTAAATCAAATTTGCTAAATTCTGTTCATAATCAGTACTGGGAAAGAAACCATATAGTTTTAACACATTCACTTGGGACCATGTACTACTTTTCTAAAGACACCTGCTATTCTACATTGTGTATAAAGGGACTTCAAACAACTAGTTTCAAAGATAGATTTCTGTATTTCAGATATCTAGAGCCTGGTGAAATTCACCTCAGTATTAATGCAAGTAATTCTTTGAATTTAGCCCTCAGTTCAAATGAACTGTTTTAGTGAATTGAAATGATGACTGTATGGAGATTGAATTTAGCTGTAAATGCAGCTAAAGCTCTATAGTCTTGATGTTTTTGGTTTGGGCTCGCTTTGATGATTTAGGGTTAAGCAGAGACTAAGGGATCAGTATAAGAATATATATATATATCCAAGACATGCATATAAGTCTAACAGGTAAGATCTCTGATCCAATGCAGAATTTAAGTGTTACTGGAATGACAACTGAGGGCCAGAAGGAGTATTAACTGAATCACATCCAGAATGTAAAGAACTGCCCATCTTTTCAGATATTAAATAATGAACTAAAAACTTTCTTTTTGTCATCTGAAGAGCTCACTAAACCCCAATGTATTGACTACATTGTAATAAATAACTATTGATTGTAATGTGAATCTAACTGATTTAAAACTTAATTTTTATTTGGAATCTATCCTATGAAGAACCTGTTTTGAGTGTTTGAATTTGACTCTGATTCCAGCTCTTGATTATCAAAGAATTCAAGGGATTAAAACTATGACTTATTTACATCGAGGAAAAAAATCTGTATTATAATTATATGTAAGCATCTCATAGAAATGAACAGAGAGTTCATGATAGTAAAGTTTTAATTGCTACATCACACAGAACTCATTAATGATAAGAATGCTGGATCTCCAAACACATACTTTTAAAGAAAATCTGATTTTTTTTCTTAAGTTATCTTACTCTGTGTTGACAAACAAATGGAAAGGCAGGCCACCACTCAGTGGTTGCCGAAAACAGGTCCATAATACAATTATTTGGCAGCTGAAATCTTTTAGTGATGTATTACTTTCTCCCCACTTTTCCCAATAAAACTCTTTCACTCTTTCACTTCTAGTAGCGTATATGTACGCTATTAGAAAAAGTCTCTGCTAGCTTTTAAAAGACTCTGTAAAGTTCACCATCAGTGGAAATGTCAGGGAAAATTGTCTGGTTTGCTTTACAGTGTGTTGTTGAAAAATATTCTTGGAGAAGGAAAAAATGTCTGCTGTATACTTTGGGCTTGCTTTCAGCAATCAGACATTTTAACCATCTTAAAAGAATATGCCTGAGAAGCATTTATTAGTTCTGAAAACAGTAAAGTTTAAAAATATGAAATATGGCACACTTGTCTTGAACATTCAGCAAAATGAGTATAGCTTCTGGTGATCAGGATGCTGTGAATATGGCCATTTCCCTCCAATAAACTCTGGACAAAAAAAAAAATCAGAACATTAGAAAAGCCTTTAAAAGTTTCTAATTTCATCCAGTAGAGTTTGAATCATGAATGATATTGTAAAGCAAATGGAAACTTTTATATCATAGGTGTAAGATCATGCAAGTACAACTAATATAGTTTGAAGAGAGTAAAATAACAAGGACTGGAAAGATGGAGTGAGCATTAAGTATTTAGATAACTATGTGTCATTAATTATCCTGTATTTTTCTTCTCCAGAATTTAATAACTCCTTTGTTCTGCCAGTAGGGAGTCTGCAAATTATTTTGGAATTAAATAAGTTGTTGCTCAGTATCAAGGAAAAAAAAAGGTTGGTTGATTGGTTTGGGGTTTTTTTGTGTTTGTTTTTGGTTGGTTGGTTGGTTTTGTTGTAGGTTTTTTATTATTAATAAGGCTATAATTAATGTCCTAAGACAAAGAAAAATCTGATTTTTCACTGGGAGAAGTATAATTGTTACTTCAGGTATATGGAGAACCTATTTTTGTTCCTACTTGATGGATCTTCTTGAGCTAAGGGATAGCTTTACAATTCCTATTCTCTTCCTTGCTGTTATTGTCAAACAAAATTCTCCTTCAGGAAGAAATTTGTCACCTTTGCTGAAAAATTAGCAAGTCCTCTAACATATGGCTGTAGAAATGAGGTTGAAATATCCTATCAGGTCTACAGGAAAAAAAGAAATCTAAAAAAATGAATGGGTGAGAAGTAAGACAACTTTTGCAGAAAAATCTAAAAAGTAGTTTTGACAAAACATCCTTTTTTTTTTTTTCTAAAAAGAAACCAACCAAAAAAACAAAACCCAAACCAACCAACCAAACAAAAAACAAGCTAGGAAAAAATATTTTAAAATTAAAACTAGACTATTTTTCAATTTAAAAAATATAAAATAAGCTATTTTAAATTACAGAAGCAGGGATCCTAATTTAATACAGGTAATCTGAAATAATGTAACATTGATTGTCTGAGGTTGTAAGACCCTAATACTAAGAATATAGAAACACTGAATTTTTTTATCTTCAATGTATATTTTTGAAGTCATATATACCTAGAAGCTGAAGGTTTGAATCTTTTTTCCTGTGGAAAAAAAAAAAAAAGCTGAAGAGATGAACTTGTGAAAGCTAAAAAGAGCTGGTGCACTATATTCAATTAATTTAATTTTATTAAAAAGGAAAGCTGCTGTATGTTTTATCAACAGGGATTTCTGAGAAACCTTGGTCATTCTGTCCAGGAAATTATGTTGTTGCTACTACCAATTAACTACAGACAGTGGAGACATTGACTTTTGCACACAACAGGACATTGATGTTTGACATACTACACAAAAAATGACAAAAAATTACAAATATAACCAACAATTTTCAAGTTAGTGCAAATAACATCTGCTTCATGTTGAAGTTGGGATATAATTTGTGTGTGTATAAAAGTAGAGTTTATTGAATCTTGAAGAAAGCTGGAAATGGTTGCTTGCAGATGTTCTTTGTTACTGTACAAGTCAGTATAATTGTTACTTTCATCCCGGTAAAACTCCTCATTTGCTATTAAACTTTACTAAGTTCATTCAATAGTACTAAGGGCAAAATTCCAATTCAAATCTTTGATACAAAGTATTTTAAACTCCATTCTAAAATTATATTTTTAAGAATTTGAAAGTGATAAGAATAAACCAATAAATATTAGATTTTCTTTTAACACTACAAAACATTAGCCAGAAAAAGAAAAATCTTTAAAAATCAAATAAAAAATAAGTAGTTCTCTGGAACAACTGAAACCTAAGGAAGCCAAATTTAAAGTAATTTGTTTCTGTTGATTGATTTCAGAGTGTTAGTTGAAGTTCTTCCTAGGTTTTAGGAGTAAGCATATGTGAGAGAAACAACTCAGTAGCCAACAAGGTCAGAGAAGAAGGGTGGGTGAGACCAAACCATCACAACCCTACACCAGAGCAAGTGGAGGTCAAAAGTAGGCTGTGATCCTGTGGGAATCCAACACTGGAGCAGCCCTTATAGGACCTGTGAACACATGGAGAGAGGAGTCCAAGCTGCAGCAGGTGTGCAGGCCCTTAACACCTGGATTGTCTGAGTCATCAGCATTCCAGTCTTTTCACAATTGTGGATACATTCTTCTCCTAGGATAATAGAGTAACACCCTTATTTTAAGTCCCTTCCTGCAGGCTAAATTAGTAGACATATTGGGGAAAAAGAGAAAAGAAAAGGTCTTTGTCTAACCCAGGACAACAGCAGAAGGTCTCTAATGACAGTTCTGGTTCAGTGACTGTAAAACTAGGTTTAACTGATCTATTTTTTTAATCAGGACTTTTATAGAAATAATATTTATCCAAAAATAAACAAGATTGTATAAACAGTTAAACAAGTTAGATGTGAACTGGCACCTCTCATATCATCCATTATGCTCTCCACAGGAACAGTTCAGGGGGAGAAACAACAGCACCCTGAAGAGTAAAATTTGAAGATTACTGAAACAGAAAAAAACATACCAGGGCCAGGAAATTCTCTGAGATGAAAACTGCTGGAGATTTGGAAAGAATCATAAATGCCTCTCCTGTTAATAGTCTTCTGAAAGTATCTGCTCATGATCATTGTGAGGTGCAGGATATTGTGTTAGGTAGAGACTTGGTCTAACATCAAACATAGTCTTTCCTATATTTCTCAAATTGAAAAAGTGTAGCTGATTTTATGCAACACTGATCTTTGAACCTCTAAGTGCACTTGTTAATAAATCTGCAATGAAATTATCTGTAAAACCTTTCAATATGTGCAACTGGCATCTTTGAAGTACTTTTGGATACCCAGAAACCACAGACATCCTGAGATACTATTACACATAAACGCAAGAATGTAATGGCAACTTATCATCTGAAAAAGTGGAAACAGTTTGGGAAAACAAAATTGGTCTAAACAAACAGAAAACTACATCATCCCTTGATTTTTACAGGTGAAAAATAGACATAAACAGTATCTACTGAATTTTCAAAGTGCTGATTCTCTAAGCCCTTTTACGTCTCTGTGATATAAAAAGGACTTAGTTTTTATGGAAAATGTAGCCTCTCTCTGAGAACTTCACAAGCTGCACATACTTTTCCTTTCCTAAATAGAATGGATTCTCCGCACAAGCTAACTGCGAGGTTTTGGACTCTCACTGGGCACAACTGGCTGACTCCAGATCCTGTGATACAAGTCAGCTTACAAGGGAGACTTTGTCTGCTATTTTACTGGTTCCCTGTCTAGGCATCCTTATGGCGTTGACAATTTGTTGTCCCACATCTGCAGTGGTCAAACCTTCTTCCGGAATGGTTCATTTTCAATCTGTGTAATTCACTACTGGTATTATATATATATCCATACAAGTAATCTCTTATACCTGCTGTCTTATGGTTGATAGCTTGCTTCATGAATGGTGGGTTTATAGTAACCTATAATGCTGTATACCTTCGTGGTTGTTACTGTTATCAGTTGTTGCTATATTATTGATTTCTGCTATTAGTGATTGCAGCTGTACTATTCAGTGATACTACATTACCAATTGCTGAGATTTTTAATATCCTGATACACATAAGTATGTATATATATATATGTGTGTATATGCATATATTTAGGCAAGAAAATATTTTTTGTATTCCTTTCCCATATTTTTTATAATATAATAACCAGCCTGAGCAAACATGTATTGTTTGTTATTAATTGTAACATAACAGAAATTGTATTATTAATTTTTCATGTTCATTACATAAGTCTGATGATGTAGTGGGCTTTTTCTGTAGTGATGGCTATGTCATAACTAAGATCAGTTGGTAGATAAGCAGCAAAATCTCCACATGGACCTATAGTAGGATACATTGTACCAGCTGCACGATGCCTGCATTCTGTGTGCTGCATTGTGCTTGTGCAAGAGAGAAAATCTGTATATCTTTTCAAATGAAACATTTACATTACAAGATTAACTGAGTACTGCCCCTATACAATACAAGTCCAGGAATTAGTGTGTGGCTAGGGGAGGAGGCAAAGACATAATAACACAGATGTATCACTGAGAAAACTGCAGTATTTCAATATCAGTGGATATCTATTTTTAGTCCATTGCACTACACTCAGAGTATCAAGGGGCAAACAATTTGTCTCACATGTAGAACAGTAATTTAGTATAAATACGTAAGCACATCTTTACAGAAAAAATACTTGCAGAAAATAATTCCCATTATAAAGGTATGAATTTTCAGTCTGTTCACTGAACCATCTCACTTCATAACCTCGTCCCTTATTATAAGACAAACATGTGTTCACTATTAGGGAACCATGTTTGACAGAGAAGATAAAAATTCTTTACTTCCTCAGAAAAACCATGCAAAGTCAAACTTCAGCTAATGAGTTTTCTTCACTTAACACCAGTTGCTACTTCTTTCCTTTTTGCTTCTCAATTTTTAATACTCAGCTTACTAAATACAGCAAGTATCAGCACAAGTGGATCTGTAAGAGTTTTTTAACCACAGGCTATTTTTCTGAATTCATGCTTCAGAACAGTTTGAAATGACTGCTTCAGCATTATTATTTTTTTGGAGCAACAGCCATCTAATGTTATGGCCTCCTAGAATAAGGACCTTTCCAGTTGAAAGAAACATTGTTTAAGTCTGCCCTATGAAAGACCCAGATTTCAGGCAATTTGGCAAAAGGGACAATGTTACAAGACTTAATTTATTAAAGGGAAAGCCCCAATAATTCCAAGAAAAAGATAAGAGAAAAAAGGCCAAATTAAAAAAATAAAATAATAAAACAAAACAACCAAACAAACAAAACCCCCAAAACAAAAACACAAAACAACCAAACAAAAACAGCAAAAACCCCAACCCAAACCAAAAAAGCCCCCACACATAACCCCTTTCCCCCCACACCTGCAACTTTTATTAACTACTTTCATATTCATATTCTTATTATATCCCTTTACTTGACAAGTCGGTTGAAAAACAGTGTTGACAGCAAGGGAAACCCCAAAAAATAACACATTATTGAGAGATCACATAAATGAAGCATTTTCTTTTTCATGGATATAGTGCCCTGAAATATATTGGGAGGCTCTATATAGAGTTAATTTTTGTTAATTTTAATTAATAATAGTCCAATAATAAAAATTATCTAAGTAATATAAAGCACTTGGTTAATAATACCCTTAAAATTTCTATCCTTCTATCTTTCATTTTGGTGTTATATTTAGCTTCCTAACACTGAGTGAGAAGGTTTGGCTTTTTTATTAAACAAAGAGATGGTTACACTGAGCACTCAGTGCCTGCTGATCCTGCTGGTAGCAGTGATGTGCCCATGATGGGTGCTCTCCCCCTTTGCGCAAGGGCAGCTGTTTCACTGCAGAATGCTTCTGTTTGACTTTAGGAGGACCTGACCCTTCTACTCCTGGAGAGCACAAAATTCTCCACTGCTTTAAAAAAAAAACAAAAAACAAAAAACAAACAAAACCCAAAACTCTACAGTCTCTTCATAGCTTCAGACCAGATTTGTGCGCAGCAAAAGAAGTAACTAAAGTAGAGAAATGTATGTGTAAAGAGGATTTAAGATGAAGGTAAAGATTGGAAGTGATGTGATAAACTTCTGTTCAATAGTATTTAAAAGCATCTGAATGACCCTGGACCATTTTTTTTTATTACATTCTGAGAACATTAGTACAAAGAGAGCTCTATTCTTACAATAAAAACATACTTTTGTTCAAATTCTGTAGCTGTGTGAATTGTAAATATGTAATGAAGTTATATCATTATTGTTGTCATGACAACCTATTCTTGCACAGACTAGACACTCATTTTATTCTTCTATGTTTTCAGTGTGACTTTTTGAAATACACAGTTATAAAATAGTCATTAGGGTTTCCAAGAAGAATAACACTTAATTTTTTTCCTGAATACACATTTAATATTTGTGATGTCTTTATACTATGGAGGAAAACAAGCAAATAGATTTTTTCTCTGCTGCACATATTGCGCATTTCAGCGCAGTGAAAAGGAAGAACAGTAGAATGCAGGTGCACAAAACCAGTACCTGGCAAATATTTGTTTTCCAAAATGACAAGGGTCACTGAATTATTAAACTACTTTTTCTCACTTTAAGAAACCACAACAAAACCTGAATAAGCAAAGCTATGTCAATATGTCAGATTGCTTACACTGCACCTTTAATTGCATAACACCCTATACATAAAATTCTGAAACCAAATCCCAAGACTTGGACCCTGCAACAGTTTAAAAGCTGGGACACTACTGGAACTAAAAATTTCATTAGGTCTGCATTAAATAGTTCAGATTTATAAAATAGTCAGATTCAATCCCTAAGCTGGACAAGTTTGATTTATTTGTATTTTTTTAAACAATAACTCCTGAAACAGAGGAGTTATTAGAGTATATGTTCATTTTCAAAAGAAATCACAAAACAGGACTATCAGACATATACCAAAATACTCACATTAATTTTTACAGTCTGGCACTTCATTTCATAGGTACTTAATAAAACAAGTATTGTTAATATTGTCAGAATCAAGATATATAAATGTAGGAAATTCTGATTAAAAAGGAAATAATTTATGATGACAAAAATATCAGAAATAGCACACCAATGTCTTAGCTATCTATATAGGTGTCTTTTTAATTTATTTTTCTTCAGTGTCTCTCCAAATGCTTAAAATACATTAAAGACAAAGAAGTTTAATTTTCCCATGAGACATTTTCACCAAATTTTTCATAGACTCTCTTCTCGGACTGTCAAGTGTCTTTCACAGTTAAGTTTCTTGTAGGACACTGTAGAACATCGCATTTATGTCATTCTAGCATGATGTGCCTGCTTTTGGTTCAGCCTTGTCCACCACTTCTGTATATAATAACCAAAGTAGTGCTAATCATAATGAAGAGAATATGTTACCCTCCAGTGTATAGGACATTAAAAACATTTTACTTGAACTTTCTTTTCCTTGTACTTATTCATGTATTTTAAACATCGTTTTTCCAAAAATTTTTGCAACAAAAAAAAAACATAGGAGAAGAGGAAAAGGGAAAGGAAAAAGAAAAATGAAAATTGGGAAGAAAGAAAAAATATAAATCTTGCTGATGAGAATGTAACTGTATAATAATAATTGCAGCAGAATAGGAATTTAGTTTTAAAATCATGAAGTTTCCTGCCTCTATGAACAATTCTCTCTCTTGAGAAAGCAGAAGGTAAAGTGAAAAATCAAGTAGAAAAGGTAACTATTAATTTCATTCTAGTAGCATGGAATACTTGTTATATGTAATCCTGTGGAAAATCTAATCTTGGAAGAGACATTAAACTCTTCCTACTAGACCTTCTAAAAACACATATCATAAATCAACAACAGGATGATTTTTTGCTACAGTCCTGACATTTCAAGAGGATAAAAGGAACTCTTGGGCTCGGAAACCCAAAAGGATGGATGGAAAGCAGCATACTATAGTTGAAATGACCGAGACTGATCATCCCAATTAAAAATATGAGTTTAAAAATAAAATCTGTGTTTGTAAAAAACAAATGCCATACTACAAACAATTTTTATACAAAATAATATATTTTAACTGACTTGAACTCAGGATTTTTTTTTTAAATTTTACCAGTAGTAACTTTTCTTTTAAGTGGTGTTATTTTCAATCAGCACTTTATGGTTTATGAGCCAGGTGTTAGCAATTAACCATTCATCAAAACTGTAATAGAAGAAAAAAATTAAAGAAAATTAACACCAGTGATTGAAACAAAGGCAAATCATTATATTAATGGTGCTCAAATAACATATTTCTACAGTTTGCATAATCAAAAGCAGATGTATAATTCATTTAGGCCATTAAAAACACATTTTAAATGCTCTAAAAGCTTCCAGTTATGTCAGAGGTGCAGATAATATTCATAATATGTGAATAAGTAGAGAAAGAGATATAGATTACTTGTCGCTGAAAGAATCGTAGCAGATGAAGGACAAACAGATGAGCACCAATAAACATAAAATCATAGAATCATTTAATTTGGAAAATACTTTTAAGATCACAAAAACAACCCTTTAATGCAACACTGCCACATCCACCATTAAACCATATTCCTAATCACCAGATCTAGACAACTTTTAAATATTTATAGTGATGGTGTTAAGGTCCAATTAATGAGAGATGCTTCTGCCTGATTCAAGTTGCAAACAAGACAATATGCTGAAATAAATATTACAGATTTTATTTAACAATGAATGTGATGTAGAGAGATAGAGAAAAATAAAAAGAGAGCAGAGGGAAAAAGAGAGAGAGATGATAGATCCAGTGTATCTCATTGGTCCTTCTTCCCCCCGGGTTTTTAGTGGTGGGGATCCCAAGACCGTTCAAAATTTTTATTATTTATTACTTATATATTTTAGCAAACAAAAGAATTAATACTTATTGGTTACACAGTTCTCTTATTCTATTGGTTAAATGATTCCCTTGTCTCTAATGCTAATTAGAACACATGCTCTCTCTTTCTCTTCATTTGAGTTGGTGGGTTTCTTGGGTCAATGAGCTGTGAGTCCACAGTCACAATCTCCCCCTTCAGGAATCACCTTTTCCTCAGTTGGAGCTGATTTCAGCATAGTTACTGAGCTGACTTTCCTTGTGGCCCATAAATTCTGCATTCTTTGTGTGATACATTCTTCTCCCTCAGCTTTGTCAATCTCCCCTGAGGTCTGAGGTAACACCCAGACAACAGTGCCATCTTTATCCTATCTGAAGTTCCTGCTGTGGTGGTTTATCTTGCAGCCCAAGTTCCAAGTATCCAGGGAGGCATATTCAAGGAGACTTTGGCGGTTGTTGGTGGTCCCAGGTACCACCTGTCCCATAACTTGGGGTAATCTTTTTTTGACCAGTGGTATGTGTACGATCAATTACTTCTTTACAGAGTTTGCCTCAGTATGAATTTTTGTCTGGATGCATCACTCAGAATGGGCTAACAAGGTCTCACCTCTACCAGGCCAGGAGTTACCTGTTGCTCCATTCTGTGCTTATCTTATGACAAAGTCCTTCTATGGCCTCAAACATATTTGAGACAGGCAACTTATGCTCTTAAAGTCCTTACAGATAGCGACTCCACTGCTGCCCTGGGCCCCCTGTTCTAAAGCTTCACAATCCTTTCTGCAAAGAAATTTTTCCTAGCATCCAATCTAAATCTACCCTGGTGCAATCTGAGGACATTTCCTCTTATTCTGTCAGTTGTTACCTATGATTCTTCAAGCTAAACACCCCCAACTCCCTTAGCTCTCTTCATAGGACTTCTGCTCCAGACTCTTCACCAACTTTGTTGTTATCTGGACATGCTCTAGCACCTCAATGTCTTGCTTGGAACGAGGAGCCCAAAACTGAACTCTCTACTTATCGCTAATTAAATAATTTCTTGTAACTTAATTGCAGTCTTAGTTCTCTCATTGTTACTACTTGCCTACTACTTCTGTATATTATTCACATTTCTTACTTATGCCTTATTGTTCTAGAAAGTATGCCAAGCATTTTCATAGGCTCCTTGAATGAAACTAAACTACTTTAAAAACAGATCTCTTTAAAAGAGATCTTTTGACATGTAATTAATTTTGCAAGCAAATAATCTAATAAATTTTCTTAGTCAAACAATGTGCCACTCAAAGAATGGGTAGCTAATTTTATGTGAGAGGAGGGTCAAAATAAAATGTAAAATGAAATGCTTTTAAACTGTGAGAAGACAGAATTAAGGTAAGATATATAGTTTCAAAATTTATCAAAGTAGCTCACTGAATTTTTTTATTCCATTCTTTTCAAATACTTCTTTGGAAACATAATTTCAGTATTCTGGAGTCAGTGAGCTATTGCAGGGAATACATGAGATCTTTGAGGCCCTGACACTATAATGTATTATGACATCAGGAAAATGATATTTCTGGTTTTTTATTTGTAAGGTGGATAAGTGCTAGGTCAAACTCCATTGTAAACTGTAAAGTGTTATTACTGAAGCCATGCAGCTATTGAATAGCGATTCCTAAGTAACAAGTTAAAAATTTTTACAATACAGCTATCAATTAACCAAATAGAGAAAAACATAAATCACTGTTCAAAATGAAAAAAAAAAAAAATTGCTTACTAATACATTCTAAATTTGATGGTAGTGTCTTCTGTTTTCTCATGCTTAGAAAAAAAGATGTCTGCATTTTATGTCAGTATTCTAGAGAAACATTGTGCTGCAAGATGGTATTTTCTAACAAGCTTTTCATTCAACTTTCATTTTATAGTACACTTTAAATAAGAATCCTGGTACCGATTAACAACATTTCTGGATTTATTATACAGACCAATAATTTTCTTTCTTTCCTGTGGAAGGTTATGCAACCACATAGATGAAGCTGACCACATATGTTAAAGTTCTAACCTTTAAAATTGGTCTTTACACATTTGGTTTGTTTTCTGTGGTTTTCGGGGATTAATATGTTCTTTTATTAAGTTTAGAAAGGAAATTGTTTTACTAAACTGACTTGGCATGGTTGCTTGGATTTCAAACTCTTGACAGTGTTCTGAGGTTTAACAGAGAACTTTGTTTCCAATAAATGTCATAATGATTATAGTTGCTTTTCATAGCTTTGATTGGAAATGCAATTAGGTTTATTTCCCCAAACTCATTGTCCTCTTTTGTTCTTGATATTTTTTCATTACTATGTGTTCATTCAAAACAGACATGACAGAATAATATATTAAAACTTCATAGTCACTTTACTGCTTATTTCCACATTTTAATTGTAAGTACTGAGTTACACATATAGCAGTGACAACACTGAGATTTTTAATGACATGTGAAACATTTTTGAATTTCCTGGTTATCACTATGATCCCTTCCTATTTTGAATCTTGTGTCTTGGAAATTTATCTGTATTTTCTCCTGAGGTTGTATGCATCTTAAATGTTTAAGCATATTTCCTCATACCTTTTCCAGTGTTATTGACATAATATTTCTCTACCAATTAGAAAGACAAACTCATTTAGGTTTTAAGAACTCATGCAGTTTATTCATATATATAGCACAAAAAGTAACAAGGCCCAATGGAATTATATTTTAAAAATAACTGTTCTGTTATGATGATAAATAAAACATGCTATATTTTTGGTATGTGTTTTGGGGTTTTTAAGCAAATTGTATGAAATGGAAATACTAGTAAAACTTCCAAGCATATAGTTCTTCATAAGTGGCATATTTATTTTTTTAAATGTATAATGAAATCTGTTTTCTCCATTAAGCTATGCTAGAAGACAAATAAAGAAATTTTCGTCTTGAAATATGGACTTTTAATCAAAGTATTACAAGATTTAGTTGACCTGTAATAATGACCCCAACAAATAAAACTAAAGGTAAGGTTTAATTTTCATTTACTCGGAATCAGCAGTACCCTATTCATGAAACTGTAATCACCAAATGTGAAATGAGCATAGGCAGAATAAGATTATTGTCTATGAAATTTTATCTAATTGTCCTGGAAGAATAGATGCATAGATAGCAAATAAGTATGAACATTTTTAAACATGGTTAAGTCTGAAAATTTTCAGAATTTCTAATCATTCTCTAAGTGATATCTTTGTTGTTCTCTTCTTCTGTGATTGCTTTTGGTTTTGTCTTTACCTCCATCTACTTTGTTCCTAAGTAGTCCAAATTGCACTCAACACAGTTTACTGCTTGTAATAAAACTTTTCCCAGGTAAAGACAGAGCTTGTGTACTGTATTTAGGGGGTAATATAAGCAAGATTTCCAGGCTTTCTTTAAGGTCCAACACATTTCTAGAGCATAATTCACATTGCTTTAACAGAAATGCTTTAACAGAAATGTTTAAGAGAGACAGTTTGAATCTCCTGCTGGTGAGGTCTCTCTCTCTTCATTAATTACAACTCTGATTAGATATTGAACTAGTAAGGGCCAAAATTAGATAGAATTAATTTCATGCTGTTCACAACCTGTTTTTATATACTGGTCAATGAGAAAACTAATTAAAAAAAATTAGAAGGTGTGGAGAGAAGTACTGAGGATGCAGAAGAAGCATGAAAGGATAATCCAAATTTGGAAACTTGGGGAGTAAAATGAATAAAGTGAACCAGAAATGCTGCATGTAACTAAGCAGCTTGAAACATATTCACACTGAGACCCAAGGTTAATGAAAAAATTTGATCCTAATCTCTAGTAATTTTTTATTTTTAAAATGGGGATAATAACATGATTCAAAAAACAGCTTTGAAAATAAATTGTGAAGCAAATGCACACTGTTACAGTCACACTACATGTACAAGCAGAAGAAACTTCCATTTCTGGAACAGAATGTGAATAACATGCAGTATATAAAACATGGAGTCATGGATGCAACACTGACAAAAAGCTTTAATGAGAGTTTATTTGACTGAGTAACAAATTCAACATCATGTTATTTGTTTCAAGAAGACAGACATTAAATTTGCATAGAGCATCTGATTTCTGTTATTCTTATCTCATATACTTGTCCTTGGAACTTGAATGAAATTTTGAGAAATATATCCTATGTGAATGTGAACAGTAGTTCACTCGTGGTTTTGTCTGTCCTTTTTTTATTTCAATTTCATGACTCAATTTTGAATTAAATAGTTTGGGGTTTTTTAGGAGCTTTTTTTTTTTTTCCAAAACTCCTGGAATTTCCTGAAAATATGATGAAGTTCAGTTCAGCGTAAACTGCAATGTTCCCACATCCAAGAATAGACAGAGCAGCTGAATTCTAAAAAGCAGGTTCATTTGTACAGTTAGTTATCAGCAAGAAGAGAGACATTAAATTTCTGGTACACTATAGGCATGATAAGTGATAAAATGGGAAAAGGAATCCATTAAAAGACATGAATTAGTGGTATATTATAAAAAGAATACCTATAGTATAAAGTGGATTTAAGTAATTTCATCAAAATGAAGACAACTGTATTACAAATGTCCTCTAAATATTGAACAAATCCATACTTTTTTTTTAATATCAACCAATCAATAGCAACAAAAAAAATCCAAATGTTCTGTGAGACACAAGGCAATCTCTTTACCCACTTTATATATGCTACATCAAATTTTCCAGATTCATGGTTTTCCAGATTCATCATTTTCCAGATCCAGTCATGTAAAAAGTACTAAATGGTGAACTAAAAAATAAATATTGGGTTTTTCCCTTGGTTGTTGTGGTGATATTTAAGATAGTAACGTTAGGCTAAGAGCTTTGTCAATCCATGAAGCTTATGAAGACTGAGTGATAAAGAAATGCATGACCTAAACTAAATGCGTGACCAAAACTAAAGTTTTTAGAATGAGTACTTTTGACAGCATTAAAAACTACCGTTATTTTAGACTGAAAAAAAGCAGTAATACAGAAGTCTGTGTTTTGGGGTTTGGTTTTTTGTTTTTGTGGTTTGGTTGGTTTTTTTTTTACATTTGGGACTGTTCTTTTAATTGTCTAAATGGTCTGTGAATCATGTGGGTTATTTTGAGATTGAAGCTGTTGAATATATGAATACAAAATAGTAACCTCCCTAGACTGTATTCCTCAATCTTTTGGGGGTTAGAACTGCAAATTCTAATTATCTTATTTGCCTCACAGTTTGTGGCACAACATTTTATTTTTCCTTTTTACTGTAAGTTGAAATAGGGCCAGGCCATAACTTTAGGTTCATGGTGGAAAAGCACATACAAAACCTAACAGGAATTAAAATACAGTATTCTTTGGGCCATGCACAGTAATCTTTTGGCTAACTTTTGCACATCCATACTTTTATCCATGTGTATATACAGAAAAGAATCACAGAATATTTCAAGTTGGAAGTGACCCATAAGGATTGAGCCCCACTCCATACTCCTCCCAGGACTACCTAAACCTAAACCATATGATAAAGAGCATCATTCAGGTGCTTCCTGAACTCTGATAGAATTGGTGTTGCGACCACTTCCCTGGGGAGCCTGTTTCAGTGACTGATCAGCCTGTCAGTAAAGAACCTTTTCCTAATGTCCAGTATGAACTTTCCCAGACACAACTTCACTATATTTTCTTTATGTCATGTCGCTGGTGTCTCTCACATGGAGAGAGGAGATCAGGTCCTCTCCCTCTGCTGCCTCCCTTGATAAAGCTGGTGGTGAGATCATCTCTTGGTCTTCTTCAAGCTCAACAAACCAAGTCACTTCAGGCACTCTATTCCTTGCCCTTGAGGCCTTTCAACATCTTGGTCACTCTCCTCTGGACACACTCTAATAATTTGATGTCCTGCTTATTATACTGAGGCACCCAAAGTACTTGAGGTGAAGCTGCAGTGCAGCATAGAGCAGGACAATAACCCCCCCTTGACCAACTAGTAACACTATGCTTGATGAACCCCAGGTTATGATTGGTCCTTTTGGCTGCCAGGGCACACTGTTGACTCATATACATCTTGCCTTCAAGCCAGTTTCCCAGAACTCTTCTGCAGGGCTCCTCTCCAGCCTCTTATCTCCCAATTTGCATGTGTAATCAGCATTATCCCATCCCAGGTGGAGAATTCAGCACTTGCTTTTGATAAATATGGTTGGTGATTATCCAGCTCTCCGGCCTATCTACATCTCTCAGTAAGGCCTCTCTACTTTTGAAGGAGTCCACAGCTCCTGCTAGTATAGGGTCATTGGCAAACGTAGTTAACATACATTTAATTTCTGCATCCAGAGCATTTATAAAAATATTAAAGAACACATATATGTATATACTTCTAGATGTGCATACATATTTTGTGTGTGTGTGTGTGCGTGTGCATAGACATGCATAGCATGTCTTGTGGACATAAAATGTTGTAATGAATACAGGACTTAAGGTACTATTTTCCTTTGAAAAGGAGTGTTGAATATCATATTGATTACCTGGGCTCCAAAGGGGGTGCACTTCATATAAACAGGGCTGAACAACTAAAGGATATAAATGATCCTGAAGGATAAAGAAACTGCGGGCATTAATCTCACTCAACTGTAAGCATCTCTGCTAGATGATCCAGTTTACCTTTTCAGTAAAAGGACAGAAACTGACACAGTTTGTCCTGACTCACAAGCTGTATTTTAAAAGCACACTTCAGCATGAGATGATTTACATGTACTCTTTACTGGTTATGAACAGTGTCTAGTTTGACAATTCTTGCACACAGGCCTATGTGATAAATGTCTGAAGTTAAGTGGCTTAGTGTAATGCAATGATAAAAGTGGAGCACTGTGGAATTAGTTTTGGATGCTCTTTTAGTGTATTAACTTAACAGGTTAAAGAAATGAACTGACTAGAACCTGAAAAAGTTCAACAAAGAGAAATTCCGAATACTTAAACATGGGAAAGAAGAAATCTGTGTGTCAACACTGGAAATTAGTTTTCAATTAAATGGAAAGCAACCTTTTGCAGGATGTGGAAGTCCCAGTGAACCAAAAGTATATCATAAGGTAGCAATGTGCCTCTGTGGCAAAGAAGGTCAAGAGCCTCTGGGTTTCAGCACTCAGAAGAGCATCACCAGCAGGTTAAGAGAAGTGAATTTTACCTTTTTACTCAAGAATGGTAAGGCTGCACCTGGACAACTGTGGTGGTGGTATAATGGAGGAAGTCCTGTGAAGGGCCAAAACCATAACTTTGGGACTGGATTCTGATATGCACTAGAACTGCAAAAAAAGGTATTGATACTTCAGATTCACCCAAGAATGATGAAACCACAGACAAAACCAGAGCAGTTCAGATTCTGAGTCTGTATAATTGTTTATTCATATATTTAAATCATACTTGTATCTGAATAGCACATTGTAGAGTTGTTCATTAATGCAATATGTAATTGAAATTAATAAAAGATTAACTGAAGTATCTGCTTCACTGCAGCACATTTTTAAAGACAATTATTGCAAAAGGTTTTTTATGAATTTAAAAAGCTGATTTTCTGAAAACATACATCTCGTTTATGTATAAGCTTTTGAAAAAACCCACAAATTTATGAGACTGAGGTTTATTTAAGTTCTAGGATAAGTGATGTCAGCAGATTTTACTTTTCTGAGATGCCAGAATCTTTTTCAGTTAAAAAAACTCCTCAGATTTTCCTTTTATTTTTTTTCTGCCCATGCCATGTGATTTTTCATTAACATATATATAGATACTTAGCTGCTCAAGGTCCAAAGCAAAAAGAAAAAAAAATATGGAAAGAAATCCTCAGACAGCTTCTTAACCTTCTGCACAAATTAATTTAAAAGCCAATGAGTTACTCTAAGGTATAACCATAAGTCAATGTGAAGGAAATCTTTTAGCTGTGTAGATGATGGAACAAAACTGTAACGCACAGGTGACTTCAGAAAAGAAATCAGCCCCTCAAGTCAAAAAACTGCACATGGAAAAACTACATATTTTTGAGACATATATTAATATGCTCAAGTTTTTCTATGCATTTTCTGTGCGTTACAAAGTGTGCAGTGAATTGAAATGAACCCAGTGAAATATGTGTTACAATAATTAATACATAAATTCTTAGAGTCTAAAATGCTGACTGTTCTTGAAAAGAGCAGACTAAAGCCCAAATATGACTATAGCATATTTGTTGTACAAAGATAATAAAAATAGAATATTTGAGAAACTGAACTTCTTTCATCACATGTAATAACTGGAAATAAATAATAATATGTATTACTATGTTCATTATTAAGTTAGTAATTGATGACTAATATCCAACTTTTCATCCACCAATATCCCCAAGCTTTCTGTGCAGGACTGTTCTCAATACATTCATTCCCCAGCTTATATTGATACCAGAAATTTCTCTGATCCAGGTGAATTACCTTTTACGTGACCTTATTGAACTTTGTGAGGGTTTCATGGGCTCACTCCTCAAGCCTGTCAAGCTCCCCTGGGATGCCATCCCTTCCCTCAAGCCAGTCTACTGTACCACAAAGCTTGGTGTCATCCTCACACTTGCTGAGCACACTCAATCCCACTCTTTGTGTCAGTGATGAAGATATTTAGCAGCCCCTGTCCTACTGCATACTCTAGAGGGTCTACTTGGTTTTCTACTTGGACATTGAACCTTTGACCGTAACTTTTTTGGAATGGCCGATCAGGTAAGTTTTTATGGATTTAATAGTCCCTCTATCAAACATGTGTCTTTCCAATTTAGAGAGAAGAACGTTGGTAATACTTGTAGCCAGCAAAAGAATTCTAGATTTGGAAATCCCATGATGAACCAAAATTCTTATTATGGATTAACTTGCTTTGGAAGAGATGAACAAAATTCCAAGTCTTATACAGATTATGCTTTATTACCAAAATCATGTTCAATAGGGCCATGCCTTAAAGCATACAAACAGTGCAAAATTTCTTCTGCTTCTTACTTTTCAAATAAAAATTAACTGAAAAACCTTTTCCCAAATGCAGCATAAGCCGTCAATTTGCAAAGACAAAGACAGACAAAAGAAAAATGCAGTAAGGCATAATAGATGTGAAGAGAGGAGAAAATGAAGTTTGCAGAATGTGAGAGGGATTCCATTCCCAAAATATGAGTGGAAACTTGCTCATTTTTTTCTTATTGGCATATTATGAAAGAATTAAAGCTCATTGGAACATCTGAATATGTCCAATTATTTGTGTTTCAGTCAGGTGCACGTAACACCCAAAGGTATAGCCAGACTTTCACCTATTAAAACCTAGAACTAAGACGTTTATATCTATGACCAATTTGATATAAAAGGGTTTACTAACAAAAATATAATTTAGGACCCAAAGTTCTGGTAGTTTTAGAACCTTAAAATGCAAGAATATGTAACAGAAATCCAAAACAAGAGTCTTCTATAGAGAATTAAATTACCCATTTTCTCAAACTGGTGATTCTGCCCAGTGGCATTATATCTCTTAATTAAGTCTTTAAGTAACATTGTTAATACTAATTTTAAGTAGATAGATCTGGTATCAGACTGTAAATACTGTTTTTTACTAACTTCGTTAATATCTAATTTACTTACTCTAATTATCTTGCTAAACACTAATAAAATGCTTTATTACACTTTACATTGCAGTCTATTAGTAACAGTTCAATTACTTTTGCATTGCTTGTGTAATTTAGAAGAATTAAATAGCAACAACATTTACATTTAATCTTTTTACAGCTTATTAATGTTCTTAAAATATTTAAATGCAAAAATACCAATGAATTTTCTTATTTGTGGTGTGATCTGTTCCTGAAATTCTCAGTAATAGGAGTTAAGCATAAAAAGGAACAAGCTTTTTAAAAAATAAACCAATAAAATATAACTAAAAAAAATCCCAATAAAAAAGGATATCTCTGTTCAAGTTACTTGGAAAGATGTTCTTCATCTCTGACTATCAAAACATGTTTAATAAGAAAAAAAATTAATGCAATAAAAAACATATTCAAATAAAATAATGACTTACACCAGAAGTTTCTTGCAAGTATTTCTCTCTCATCATAGATTAAATCTCAAACCAGAAATCTTACAGTGAAAAGCATTTTTTACTTTCTATATTCACTTAGAAGGGAATCAACTGCAACAGAAACCCCTTTTGGCACAAGCACTCATAAATACAGCTTCTGTACTGACTCAAAATTGAATGAGGTCCACCATAACCTAAGACCAATTATAGTCCAACCACTAAAACACTGTAAGCGATTCATGTGGGACAAACCAAGCAGCCTCTGTGGCACACAGCACAGAATAAAGAGTGGATATTTGTTGCAGAGCCATTCAGACACCTGAGCTGTATGTACTTTCTCTGCACTTGCTTTTAGTAAAAGGTAAGGCACAATTTAATTTTCTGGATATCAGTCAGCAGCCTCAAGCTGATTTAGACAGAGAGATAAAAAAACTTGTCTGACTTTTCTTTCCTTACCATGCACCATTTCTCAACTGATCTGTGAACGGAAATTCCATTACTATCCAAGCAAGGTGTGCTTCATGCTTAGAAAAAAATAAAATTCTATTCTTGTTTCTATTACACCGTTTTATAGCACTTTAAGTATCAATCGTAACAGACAGTACAGTTTGTAAAAGTAAGGTGTCTATAGCTATAAGGCACTACTCAAACTGAAATCACACTCAGAAAAGAACATTATACTCATCTCTAATCCCGTGACAGCAGAGGATTTAAAACATTCACCCCTGTTACACAATTTCTGTTTCTGTAATAGAACAGAGATGTATTTCTAGCAGTGATTGCAAATCTGGTTTTTAAAAATAATCAGAAAGCACAAATAAATCAGAAGTACATTTGATCCAGATGTTTTTTTCACTTGTGCATTTGTTTAGGTGCTTTAGATTTTTCACACATCTGAGAAAAAAAAAAATCAAACATCTTAGGAGGTGTGCTGAAACACTATCCCTTCATAAAGACTAACCAGTGGAATGCTGCCAGCCACTTAGAAAAGACATTGCAGTACTTATTTGCAATGTCTAGTAATATTGCTGAGAAGAGAACTAAAAGGTAGAACTAAAAGAACTAAAGAACTAAAACCTAAAGAACCAAGAACTAAAGAACTAAAAGAACTAAAAGAGAAGTGACTGAAAGATACCTCTAACATAGTACTCAAGTCTTTCTGTAATGGATATAACAAAAGTAAAGAGGAAATGTACATATAAGTGTTTTGGTTTGGTTCTTTATTTGGTTTGGGGGTTTTGGGTTTTGTTTGTTTTTGTTTGGGGTTTTGTTTGTCTAGGGTTTTGTTTGTTTTGGTTTTCCTCTCTTGAATATTTACCTCAACAAAATCTTTACTAAGATTTAGAGAGGATTGTCTGAACACTGACGAAAAATCTTACTGTAAACCAGCTTCACCAATCCTCTCTTAAAGGAACTTCAAAATGTAAGGGCAATTGTTAACATAGTAAAAGAATGTATATTTTAATTTTAAAGTATTTTGACTCTACCATTCCCAGCTTGAATTATTTTCTCTTATGTGTGTCCAGTGCAAGTCTGTTTATTCTCATGTTGAAGTTCTACCACAGAGAAAACTGGCTTGTAAATATTCAGTAAAAACTGTATCAGCTGAGCTGGTGATAATCAGATTAGGAAAGGGGAATTTCAGTTTATTAACCCTGAAAAAGTTATACACCTACATAAACACACACACAATTGCAGTCAATATGTGCATTAATAAAATCATATACTTCCATATATCACACCCTACACTCTATACTGCATGAAATTTTGGAGTGCTGTTTATTTCCTACAATGGTCCCAAATAAATTGAACAAAAAATGGAATACAAAATAATTTATTCTGCTAAAAGAGATAGCAACTTTTTTTCAAACATAACTTTGATCCACCTAATCAAGAATTGTGGAGCTTCTGTCAAGCATGAACCAGAAATTGATCTCTGTAGCTTCTGTGTATACTGGTTTATAGGAAAGGGAAGAATCAATGCTGCATATATGGAATATTTCACCTGTTTTCAGGTGAGCTGTCAGCATGATAAAATTAGAGATCTGTTGATTCACTCTTCATCTACCTGCTAAACAATGGAATAAGTGTAGTTTATAAAAAAATTACAGATATTAAGAAAGCAAAGCCACAGGGTGGCCAGCCAACAATATCACTGAAAGGTGAAGGTATCAGAGTCTGATACTCTTTAACCGGGGTCTTTGACAAATGGTATACATGGAGGGTGAAATATTTAACATCAATTTTACTTACTTGAACATAGCTGATGTTACACCAGAATTCTGACTTGGCAGAGTAATACAAATTCTACAGAAAACATGATACAAATGTAGTGGCATGTAGGAAAATACAGCAATTGCAATATACTACCTGCAAGGGGTTTGTAGTGAGGTGTAGGTTAGTTTTTCCCAGGTAACAGTGATAGGACAAGAGGAAATGGCCACAAGTTTTAGGGTTTAGGTTTTTAGGTTTGGATTAGATATTAAGAAAATGTTATTCACTGAAAGTATTGTCAAGCATTGAAACTGGCTACCCCTGGAAGTAAGTGAGTCACAGACCCTGGCAGTATGCAAAAGATGTGTAGATTTGGTACTGAGAGACATGGTTTAGTGGTGGACTTGGCAGTGCTGGGTTTACAGTTGGACTTGATGATCTTAAAGGTCTTTTCCAACCTAAATATTTCTATGATTCTATGACCCTGGGTGTCCCAAGTCACCATAAACAAAGATGTGGGTTGAAGCCAACTCAAGCCCACTGCTCTCTCTGAAGTTATTTTTTTTTATTTGTGTAATTTTTGTATTATATGTTGGGTTGAGCTATTTTTTCATGTCCCCCTCGAGTGTGTGCTTTGGAAGATATAATTACACCACCAGATGATCCATTCAGCTGTGATATAGTCCATTAATCCATTCAACTGACAAAAGTCTCTGAAGGGGTATTCCAAACTGAAAATAGCTAAATGCTTTTACACTATTCAATATAAATCTGTTTGCATTTTAAAATGTTATTATTTAAGTGGTTTAACTCTCTCATCCTCTAAGGTCTTTTTGAAGTGGTTACAGTAAGTACAAAGTTAAATTTTAATATTTGTTTCCTACCTGCCATTTTATTTGTACAGAATACTTAAATTTTTATATATTTTATATTTAGCCTTTTCTGTTGAGAATAAACTTAAGATTAGGTGAATAATACATACTTTAAACATTTTGAGCAAGTTGAAGTTTCTTATTACACTGATTTTTACCACATAATTTAATAAACGTCTGTATACAGCAACCTTCATTTTTGAGGGAAAAAAAAGAGATGTTAAGAAAAGATGTTTTAGAACAATAGATTATGTGTTAGTAGTTTGTAGGTATGGTAGAAACAAAAAAAAATTGAAAGCACAGATGTATATTTTTGAAGAACAAATAGCTCAGTCTAATCATTTACATAAAAGTAATGAGGTGTTATCATTTCTCCTCTAGCATTTATTATAATACCTAGTATAAAGAATCTAAACTGTTATTGTTCCTTGGGAAATTACAGTCATTATCTGGGATTTAAAAAAATCTGATAACTGGGTAATTCATAGGTCTGAGATATCACTAGAATTAGACTCAGCATAGAAATTTGCATTATTATGAAACAAAAAAAAGCAAGTAAATCCAACAAGAAGTAAAATACAACTGGTGACTTTAAGCTTTAAGTGTTAGTATATTAAAAAAAAAAACAAACAAAAGAAAACAGTTTAAGGGGAGAAAGACTATTCAGTAGGAACCACTGAGCACTGGGTTTTTTGTGCAATTTTTTTCTATGGGAAGTAAGGTATTGTAAGTTGGATGCTCATTTCTGTGCATAGTCTCTGATTGGAATTTAAAAATAAAATATGTACTCTACATCAATGATTTTTGTTATTTTTCAGAATAACTTTTAAATAGCTTATTGAGGGAAGAAGGAAGCACATCTGAGCTGAATTTTAAAAAGTCAAATATTTCAGGGGTTTTGTGTTTTTTTTGGTGGTTTTTGCTTTTTTTTTTTTTGCCTTTTGGTAAGAAATAACCATTTTGTTATTGTACAAGACAAAAATAATGGTACCTTTTTGTTACTGTATAATAGAAAAATAATCCTGAAGACGTGATCACAAAAACAAACTAAAACATAAGAATCTAAAAGTGAAAAGTTTGGTCTGTCAATTCCCAAATACTTTATTGCTGTAGTTTCAGGTACACCAGCGTGATATGCATCTTTTCCTCAACAACCTGGAAGACTTCAAACTGGGAGTCTCAAGAAGTAAAAACTTTGCCATTGTTACATTTCAATTCTAAAGAGAGAACTTTTATACCACGTAGTCTAAAATCATGAAATACAACAACTTTTTTTCCCTAAAATTTTCTATCAAAAAATTCTATTCTGGGGAAAGTGTAAGAGAAAAAATCAGAATTTGCTTTTCTTGGCTTTATACAGAAGTAGGTTGCTCATATAATGTAAGTGCTAAAATAACAGCACTACTCCATGGGATGATGGAAATAAATTAATTATAACTTGACTGTTTGCCATCTGGGGTTAGATTTCATATTAATAGGTGTATGATGAAAAAAGCTCTAATGACCATGATGAGGAGGAAATTTGTTCTTTCAAGTATTAATTTTTCATCTAATCAAAAGAACAAAAAATTATTGAATCAGTGGGAGGTACTGCTGTGCAGATGGTATAGTAGGTCCCAGAACCTAAAAGTTCCACTGTGTTAGCAAGCAAGAAATTGAGAAAAGCTGACTCTGTAATAAAGAGCAGGTTACTTGCATTTAACCCAGCTCAGTACTGATGTAAACTAGATGGAGGAAGTTTGAAGATCACTGCAGGAAGAGAGGTGCAGTGAGAGCCAGCTGATTGCAGCAGATGGGATAAAGTTGCTGACAGTATTGGGTTTACATGTCAAAGTTCTGGGGGGCAGGAAGATATGCTGCAGTGGTGATGTCCGTGAGAAGAGGCCATGGCTTCCCTAGAGCACGACACAGCCACTGCAGTTTGGCAACAGAGCCACCACTGGTCAAAGCCAACTCAATACGCGAGCTTGGTGTGCCTCTGTGAAAAATAAAGTTAAGGGTAAAAATGCCATGTGTGTGAGAAAGGAGTAGTTAAAAAAAAATGCGTGAGAAACACCAGAGTCAGGGAAGAAGGAGGAGGAAGAGGAGGTGCTCCAGCCACCTGAGCAAAGATTCCCTTGCAACCCATATAGTGACCATAGGGAAGCATGTATTTCCATCGGCTTGTCCAACTGGTAAGTCGTAATGGCACTCAATGTTCAGCAGACAACAAGGCAACGTTCTTTTGTCTGAATTTAGGCATCATGTTCCCATTTAGGGCATCATATACCAAGAACACCTTCAACAAAAGGTGGCAGAAGAGAGTCTTTCCCAGGCTGTGTCATCCTACAAGAAATAGCACATGATTCTTCACAGAAGTTATGCATGAAGCCATCTTTGGAACAAGTTGACTATTATTTTTTTCTGTTTCTGTTGCTGCAGCAAAATCAAAACACATATGATACTCCCCTTGAAAAATGTTGATTCATTCAGCTTAAGCCTTTTGTGGGAAAGAAAAGACTATACTACTTCTATTCTACTCAGAGGTTTTGAAAACCTTAAAACTAAGGATATTTTGTCATATGTAGAGAATAATAGTATTTTTTTCCTTTTTCTAGAACTAGTTACTTTCAATTGACCAGTACTTAAGAGGTGTAAACTTGGTTTATTGTGGATTACGGTAATTATTTAGCAGTAAAATATTGAAAATAGTTAAGGATAGAACAAATAAAAATAAACTTAGCACAGGACTTCTCTGTTGGAGAAAATGTGGAAAAATAAAGCAAAATGAAAAACTGGAGAAAAATAACAGTGCAAAGAAAGAAATGTCTAATAAATGCATGTAGACAGCAGGTGCAACACAGCCTACCTCAGAAGCAACAACACACATTTTTACAGAATCACATAGACTATTAAGTATGTATCAGGAAGAGTATATATATGCATATCTATATACACTACAAAATATATATGTATATTATATATATGTACATATATAATATACATATATTATATAATATATATGCATAAATATTATATATATAGTATATATGTGCATATATAATATACATATATATTATGTATATACAGTATTTCAACAACACATATATGGTCTCTTTTTTTTAAAATTCTTTACCTCTCTATTATTTCAAATAAAATTGTACATAGAAATACTTTTTTTCAGAGCCAGACTTCCTTTTTATTTTTATTTATTTTTAAGACAATTGTGAGCCAGTTCTGTCAGAAATAGAATTACGTTCTAGCTACAGGAAGACCTGTCTGCATGATAAGATGTAGAGAGCTTTGTGTATTCTCCACATTATTTGGAGGAAAGACAATTCTGTTCTGGAAACTTCATCACTATAATAGTGAAGCTCGAGCCCACACTTAAATTTCCCAAAGATTCTAACAGAAGAAAAAGGACAAGGAAAAGAAAAAGAAAAAGGAAAAGAAAAAGAAAAAGGAAAAGAAAAAGAAAAAGGAAAAGAAAAAGAAAAAGGAAAAGAAAAAGAAAAAGGAAAAGAAAAAGAAAAAGGAAAAGAAAAAGAAAAAGGAAAAGAAAAAGAAAAAGGAAAAGAAAAAGATCCACCACATTCATTTCTTTTCACAGTTAAGTGTAGTTTGTGGTCTGACAACCAATTTTGTCACCAGGCTAGCAGATTTTTCTCCCCTGTTGCAAAAATATATTTTGCTGCCAGTGAACACATCTTAATTGCTTTTAACCCACTATATTTATTTCTTCAGAATTTGAACTCATCAATAACTTCACAAAAATCTGGTTCTTGCAGCTTTATATCAGGAGTTGACAATGGTGTATATTCATGTAAAATTTACCATTTGCCATTAAAATACCTTAAAAGAGATATTAATTGAGAAAAGAACAAAATGTAAATATAAAATATGCACAATAAAACTAATACAAAGTGAATATTCAAGTGTGAATATCAGTCTATGTATATTTTGCATAATCTATATGCACAATATTGTGACGTTAAATATGGAAGAATTCATTTCTGTAGCTTATTCTTATGTGTGTACGAAATAAGATTCTTTTGAGATCTGTCACATCTGCTTTCTGTTCCTGACATCTGGGAAGCTTACACTCTACAAATGTCTCAAGAGAAGGCATTTTCCCTTCTCATCCTTTACCAACTGGTATAAACGGTCCATCGCCAACTGAGGGAGAGAGAGGAAGTACAGGTAACCATTTCCTCACTCCTAGATAATAACATGGAACCAGGAAAACAAGCACAGCAAATTTCCACACTTCACCCCAAAAGGTATAATAATTCACCAAACCCAGTGTAAAAACCACTTTTTTTTTTTTTAACAGGCTATTTTCTAAGCCTACTTAGACCCCTGCAGGGAAATACAGTACAAGAATAAATCTGTCAGAAACATATTACTGGTAACGAGTGAAATGGAGAAGAGAATCAGGATACTATGATTTCAAACAAAAAAACCCAACCAATCAACCAAAAAAAAAACCCCAAAACTAAATCCCAAGATACTCAATTTTGCCCAAAGAAGAACTCATATATTGAAGAAATTCCACTCTCTGCTTTGTCTATGCTGACCAGTTTCATGGCAAAGCCATCACAAGAACAGAAAGCTGTGTTCCATAAGCAAAAGAACATATGTTTTAAGCAAAGGAACATCACCAGCCTTCCATACATAGCAAATAGCAATTACCACACGCTGACAGTAACAGCAGCATACATATTACCAAAATCAGACCAGTAAAAGAGTCCAAAAAATGTTTCAGACACCATCTAGAACATTTTTACATTTATCAGCAGCTAGTGTCTATTAGTAGTATGCTCCATCTTTTTTAGAGAGAACTAACAATGATTCACAGGTGAACTTTCAGAAACACAGCAGTTATTTTTGAAGATTAATAGTTATTTTCAACACTGACTAATACCTTTAAGTAAAATCCAGAAACAGATCCAGTATAACTTATCTAGAAGATCTTCAATAGGCACATTCAGCTACATGTTTGTTTATTTTCACCTTTTATCTGGAATGCACATCTAATCATTGACTAAAAATAATAACTTCTTCCAGTTATGTTATCCAAATAAAGGCTCAATTTCCCTTTTGTTTGAGCCATATTGCTTTCATATCTTTTGCAGTTTCTTCAGTCAACAGTTTTATTCTATTTTTTTTAACATTTTTAATATATATACTGATAGTTTTTCTATCAAAACTGATCTCTGTTTCTCTCTCAATATCTTCAGTCTAGTGGATTAGTTTCTCAAAAGACTGTTGGATTTTTGTTGTTGTTGCTGTTGTTTGTTTGTTCCCCTCACAGGTCAGGTTAATTCTAAAGATGTTTGTTTCAAGAATAAAAGTGGATAGGAAATATTGCTAAGCCTAGCTCAAATGCACTTCAATAAATTAGCATAGGTTATCATACAAAGAAATATATCAGAGAAAGAACTTTAAATAACAGTGATGTCAGTGGTAAACTGGAAGTGAGTCTTCATCTCTCTCAAGTATACATTTTCTATTTTTTTCAAGTAGTTGATGCACATTATATATTGGGATATCTGTATAAATGAGATAAGCCTGTAGAAGTTACAGAAACACTGAGGCCTTTGTTGTAGCCTGTGAATTGATGCTCATTTAAAAGTTGCCACTACTTATTTTTATTAGTTCACAAAAGACTGCCACTAAGACAACTGTAAGACCAGTTCCTTAACAAACTGTAAATGGCCTGGTCACCTGATAATATTTTGAAAAGAATGCTTCAATCTCTTAAAATGCCCTGTCTCCCAACACAGACATTTGACATAATCTCTAATTCGTTCCTTACTGTTGTGAAAATAACTGACTTTTTCATTAAATAAATTATACATGGATAGTTTTAAAGACAGTAAAGAAAACAAAAGCTTACTTTTTAATATACCTAACAGATCAAGCGTTTGAATCCTCTCCCTGTCTCTTTCTTGTTTCCTCTCACCCTTCAATAGTAGTAGCTTGTGTTGCTGATTTATGATTTTTTTTCTTTGTTTCCACACAGATGCTTCATTTTCCCAACAAACCCTTGTCATTCTATAAAATCAATTATTGATAAGAAGAAATATATTTTTAAATGTGTAATATTTTATGATTCCATCAATAAAATAACATGATGTAGTGTACTTTCTTTTGCTGGCCCATCTTCATACAAATTATAAGTGTGGTCAGCTAAAAGCACTTGGCTAATCACATCTATATTGTTTTTCAGGGGTGGAGTTATTTGCAAATTTCATCTGCTTTAACCGTAGGTGATAACAGTGGAAATATCTTCTGTGTCCGTAACAGTTCATGATGTGTCACCAAACTAAGTGATACTAATGGGTTTGATTAGGCCAGTCACAGAATATCGAAGCCTGTCTGCATTTTAAAATGCTTCAAAACACAGGAGACAGTTCACCTGATATCGTCTCCTGTTCAGCATGCCAGGCCTACATTGGGGTTACAAGCAGATTTGACCATGAAGGAATTCCTTAAAGGTAATGCCAGACCAGTTTATATACAGGCAAAGGTATATTTGAACGGGCTTCAATTTCTGTTACAGTTGCATGCACCTATAAATTTGTACAGTACATTTTTTATTTGTTCTGCTATGTTTTACCCTCTGAGTTTAATATTGAGACAGCTAGGTTATTTTCTACCACTGGAGTGTATAAGGAATAAAACATACTGTATCACCATAAAGCATTCAGATTTAAGGTCACATGTCAAGCTTTTCTTCACTCCTGTTTAATTCAGTGCATGCATTATATATTTTTTCCTTTAAATTGTGGTTTTTTTGTTTTTTTTTTATGATGCTAACCAAGTTTTAACTTTTCTTCAAAGGAAAAAAATGCAGGAGCATTTTGCAGTTGTTTCAGACATTTCAGTTTTCATCTGGTCATGAGTAGGTTCTCTCTATGAAGACATTTACATATCAACGTCATCTCAGTCCACATCCTTAAATGGTGAGCTTTAAAAAAGCATGATAGTCTTCTCCCTTTAACGTTGTCACTCGTAACAGACCAGATGAATTTCACCCTATGTACGTGTATTTCCTCTCTCCTTTGAGCATAAGGGGAGTCTATGATAACTCTTTCAAATACAGATATCTATTTAGGTGTGATGAATTCCAGAAAAAACCTCAGAATTTTAAGTCTGTTTTTGTGCATGGGTATGAAGTAACCAAACAACACTTTTCCTCTTATAATAACAAAGCAGTTAGCCAAGAGGATACTGCATTCTGTTTGTTGAGTTACTTATTTTTGTGCTGTAATTCACAACACAAAGAAAATAGTTAGGTGATGTTTTATTTCAAAACTAAAACATATTCAAGTAAAGCTGAACAACTAAGAAGTAAGAGTCTATTTAAGCCGAATGGCTGTCATGGAGATGTATGTAAAATATTTCTGACATTAATTATACCCAGTGGTAACCTTCAAGATCAAACAGACATTGGTATTCAGAGAGCACATTTACTGCAGCCATAGAGACTTCACAGAAGCTCATCTAGTAACAGAAATAGAAATGGATAATAATGACCTGCCTGAATTAACAAGGAATAACTTTCTTCCATACATCAACATAGTGACACTGATATTCAAACACAATCTCACTGTCTAAAATGACCTACTGATAGCAGAAAAGTTATAAACAATTAGCAGCTTTTATCTTTGGAGGAATTCAAATGGCAAAACAGAAACTTCCAGAGGTACCTTCTCACCTGAATGAATTTGGATTTATCATAGGGGATTCTTGTGAGTTTAAACGTGTTTCAGCCTTTTATGTTCTTTCTTCTTTGCGGTGTAGTCAGAAAAAGTGGTTAAAAGAGTTGTTTATCTCTTCAAAGCTTGTTTCAGCTGCATTTTATTTTGTTGTTGCTTGTATTTTCGTATGAGTCTGCCATTATTAGATATGGACTAGTGGAGGGTTTTGAAAATCTTAAAACTCCAGGGAAGGAAAGTGTCTTAAAACAATAAGAAAAGGTTGTTGCATAAAAGGTACCTTTACCTCTGCACATTCTAACAGGCTTTTTTGCTGTCTTAATTTTTTTTTAAACTAAGTGTTCTTAAAATTCATAAATAACCTTTATTATCAGAAAATGAAAGGATAGTATTCTCAACCATAACAGTACCATTTAACTATATACAGAAGCTTGATTTTTAAAATAATCTCAGAGGATATCTAGGTTTGCTTTCAATAAATGTGGCAATTACCTAGAAGCAAATCAGACTATTCTTTCAGAAATGCTAGAGCTATTCTGTAATAAGAATTGGGATGCCTACCTCCTTTTGAATGGGATTGGAGGGAAAAAGACAAGGTAACAGCAGTAGATAATTAGGCAAATTGGCAGTTCTGTCATAATATTTTTTTTCCCAAGTGTGTACAGAATATTTCTTTGTTTCCAGCATAAGATTGAGTCTCTGTAGGAAGGCTGCAACAAAACCAGTCCGCAAAATGGGCTCAGATACTGGCCCAGATCATGGTCCCTGACATGATTTTGTCAGGGAGCTAACCAACACTTTTCCAAGTGACCACTAAGCATTGTCACTGGTCTAGCGGGAGAGCTCAACACCCAGCAGCGCAGAGCAATTAGAGTTTCTTTTCATACCTTGACTCTGTATGGAGCTTCAGCTTAACATTTGTAAGGAAAATACCAGAGACAGTTTAGGTAGTATCTTAGTCAAGGAATTCCTTCAAAAAAACATACTGTGGAACATGCACCCTGTGGGCTCTCATCATCCTGCCAGGTTCCCCATCATGAAACCAGGCAGCTAAAATGTCTTTGGGTGTGTAAATGTAGCTTGAATGTAGAGGTAAAATTTCTTTAGGCAGAACAGAAGAGTAGTAATAATATTATGTAAAGCAACAATCTTTAATAATATTCAGTAGTGTTACTAGTAGTAATCAACTAAAAAATTCTTTAAAATAATGAGCGACATTATATTGATTCAAATGCAGTTAAAAATTGAGGAAGTCAAAAGATCAAATTACATTATTGAAGACTATTGTCTTACTGAAGACTTGTTTTGTCTAGAAAAAAAATGTTATTTCCAATAAATTGCTTGGGGCTCTATGGCTTTTCCTCAATTTCCTCTTTCCCTATGTATCTCCTACAGCAAGTACAGATATATTCAGGACCTGCAAACTATTTTACTCTTTAGCATAATTAGAATCTTATTGAATAAGATTGTTGAATCTTACTTTTAATGTCTATGATTTTTTAGACAAATTCACTCAGTTATAAGAACCATTAAATTGGAAAGGTTTCTGCAGATAAATAAGAAAGCAGCTAAGCACAACTCCTAGATAACAGTGATAAATGACTTAATATTCTAAATGAAAGCAACCCTAACTTTTTTTTATTCTTTTAACTAGTTATATAAATAAAATGTTTCTAATTTCATGCATACAACAGTATTTTCAAGTATCTACATTGTTTTTAATACTAAACAAACAAATAGGATAGAAGTGTTCAACTCTTAGTATATAAGTAATTAGCTACACTAATTGAGCATTATTAGTTAAAATCAGGTCAGATACTCTACTGATCAACATGTACATTGTTTTATCATCTTTGTTACAAATACAAATACAACTTTATTCCATGGCACTGCTTAGAGAACAAATTATTTTCAAAGTCACTTTTTTAAAATCTGATCTCAAAGTAACAAGTTACAAATTTCAGAATGCAATAATTCAACATGCCACATTATTTAACTAAGCTTATACAATTGGTAAACCAATATGGGGTTGTGAGGGGTTTCTCTGCTCCTTTTAAAATATTATTAGTTATAAGAGGCTGTTTTTTAGTTCTTGAGTCTTATTTCAAAATATTAAACAACAAAGAATCAAAAGAAAGCTTTTATACTTATTCTACCAAATATATGTGTGTATCAGTTTTTATCATAGTTTCAAATTACATTAACTTTGCATTTAGCAGATACAGTTGATAGACATCTGCACTTTCATTAGACAGTCTTTGGGTTGGCTTTTTCCTGAGTATCTCCATTACTACTTTTTAATAAAAAACAAAGAAAGTAGGATGAACTTGCAGAACTTCCTAGAACTTATTTCTCCAGTAGAATTCTGATTGAAGTACTATTCTCAGAGTTATACATGTATTCTTGTACCTTTTGAACTGTTTCTGAAAACAGGTATGAGCAAAAGGACAGCTTAATTCTTTAGGTTTTGCCATGTTAAAATTGAGGTCGTTAATATAACTTTTCTGTTAAGAAACAAACGTTTTTTTCTAAATGTGCTGCAGATAAGAGATACAATTAAGAGGTTTAGGGGTAGAAAATAAAACAAGGTAGAAAACAAAACACAAGCAAATAAACAAAAATAAAACCACAAAAGTCTAAAAACCTTATATGAAAGAAAAATTATTTATTTAAGGATTTCAATGGTGAGATAATATAGACTAGATAGGACACATGCATTGTAGTAAATTTAGCAAGGTTGCAGCTTGCTAGAACCACTGGTAGGAGGTCATCAATGCTAACTACTAACAAAGTCTCAGGAATTATTGTGTCCTCTGTGAGTGAGTATTCTTACAAACAGGTCTTGGGTACTTAGTTTTTGGTGCAAAAATAGGTTAGCTGTCTAAACTATCTAGCCTAGGTTGCAAGCTAAACTGTGTCAATTCACCTTAAGGACAGTAAATGTACTGTGGTATAATTTCTTTATATAGATATAGCCATAAAGTATAGTACTGAAACACTAAAACTTTTAATCCAAATTTGCTACTTCTTTCTGAGAACTCTTTCGACCATCGGGGCAGGGGGGAAAAAATAAGGTAGGTATTAGACATTACTTGCAAATGTTCTGAATTTTAAATCCCTAGCTGACTGTATAATCAGATGTGACTCACAGAACATACACTCACTCAGATATTCCCCCAGGGCCATTTCTGTTTGGTTCCTCACTGAATGTGTACAAGCATTTAAACTTTGCACAGAAATGTCTAGTTTTCTTATTCAATGAATGGAAAAATATTCACATTCCAAATTGTCCTCAGAAGGCCATCAGAAGTCCTTAACACTTTCCACTGCCTATACAATCAAAGCACATATTTTGTAGGTACACGAAAATCTAAATTAGGTGACTAATTTAGCAATCTAAGCATAAATTACACAGTGTTACAAGAGTTTTGATTTCAGTGTAATGCACAAGAGGATATATAACTTGCTAAAATAAAACAGATTTTTCATTCTAATACTTTAATTAAGACACTCTAAAAGGAATTGTCCGAGCGATGCACTCCCTTTCCTATTATTGCTGTTTAGTAATGGTATTACCACACCCTCTAAACCCACACCTCTTCTCACTTCTCTTCCTCCTCCAATTGGAAGCATAAAAGGCAAAGATCATGGGTTAAATTAAGAACAATTTACTGGAAACAGCAATGAGATAAGAAAACAAATAGTAACAGCAACAATATTAATAACAAAGAAATTATTTACATAGAATCCACCACCACCCCCCGCCCCAGGTAATAAACAATTTGCCACATTTCTCCACCGGAAGGGGAACCTCAGCTGTGAGAGTCCCTTCCTCCTGCTGCTGGCAGTGATGTGAGGTGGTATAGAACCATATATGGGTCTTGGCCATGCCCCCTTATAGCTACTGCAAAAAATTACCCTGTTCTGGATGAAACCAGGACACCTGTAATTTTTGAATCAAAAATTCTTCCATTGGTAAGTATTCTAACTTCTGCTGAAAGGTATAACATAGTTGGTGTCTAGAAGCATTTTTTTATGTTCTTAGCTGATATCAGTAAATCATGAAACTCCTCACTAGATTCTCCTAGAAAGCAGGATGCATATTTTTCTGACAGTTTCGTGAAATCATCTAATCTTAAACTAACAGGCTGATATTCAATCAATGAGAAATGAAAGTAGACATTCCCTGAGAGATGTTTGTAATTTCATAGAGTCATTTGTATTGTTATTAAGTTGCTAGTTTACAGCATAAATGTGTATGAAACTTTACAAGCAATCTGTTCTCTGGACATTACCCTCTAATTTAAATAGAACCCAAGCTGTTATGTTCTGCAGGTCAGATAGTATGTTCATACAAGGTTAAATTAAGGAAATCTCTAGGATCAAAAAATCACTCCAATTAATACAATATTGATAATTTTTTAAGCAGGTAGGTTAACATGGATTAACAGTAGAGCCTTTAAAAATTTGAAAATGAAGTATAAAATGTATGGGAACGGTTCAGCAGAGTAGATAGACGTACAGATTAAGTCTGATATATCAGGGTTGTGTTCTGAATCAACTTTTTTCTTCATTTGCATTTTACTGCTTTTACTACTTTTACTACTTTTGCTACCATTACTATCTTTTTTTCCCTGTAATCTAAAAAAGTATAGAGTTTCAAGATAATAAATGTTCCTATCAGCTTTACAGACCAACAGGCTAGTCACATGCATTTGTTCATTTCTGATGTTTATTACCACAATTTTACATACTCAAAGTCTCTTAGACACAAACACTTCACCCCTTAAATGAAACTGACAGTCTAACAGTCATTCAGACCTAAGATAAGGAAGACATATAAATTCCATAAGGTACACTCTGTTTAATAGGAACAATAAGTAACCATATGGAAAAAGAGAAGGAATCGCTAAAAAAATGGGCAAGGATTCTTTAAAAAAGCCTCCTACCCCCATATTTCTGTAATATTTACTTGGAAACAGAAATGCTTTTACTATATAGTAACAATAGTGTGATTATACTGCTAATGATCATACTTTCTCATTCTATAGGATCATAAAATCACTTGCTCTAGGAAGTGTGTTGGACTAGATGAGTTAGTGGATGTCCCTTGCAACTTTAACTGTTCTGTGATCTAGTTGAAGATGATGTTGTCAGTGCAGGGTGATTGGATGAGATGGTCTTTAAAGATTCATTCCAATCCAAACCATTCTATGATTCTATGACTAAGGTTCTATGACTCTATGAAATAATAAAAAGCAGAAGAGGTCTTCAAAAGTAGCTTGAATATGAAGTGAACAAACTCTTTATCATCAGCAATAATTAACTTGTACTTACTTAGAAAAGTAAGTAACAGAGAAATGGGTTTTATCAGTCTCTGTAGTAATTTGCTGTTATATTTTGATTCATATTTGCCAGTGTTTAAAAACTGCACTGAAGTTACACGTTTTCATCTGACATTTGATTTATCAGTAAATGCAGCAAATCCAGATTTGACAACCTGTTCATGTAAAATTGAGCCACAAATCTTGCTGGGATACATTTTACTCTCTTTGAGATGTTTTCCTGTGTTTTACAACTACATTTGGCTGTAACCCTTTCTATGAGATGCTTTATGAATGAATACTTTGTACGCTTAAAAGCACATCTAAAAGCATTGTATTAAATGCCAAACACCATTTAAAAAGTGTTTCATAATATACCTTTTTGATGATCTTTTAATAATGCAACAATGCTGATTTAGGTTCCAAATAATGTGGTATTTATTATTTATGCACAATAAGCAGTAATAATTTATTTATTATACATTTTTATAAAAAACTATCTGAAATGGAAACAGGCTTTTGGAAAATGCTTACTGAGGTTCATGTAAAATAATCCTTCAAACACTGAAAATCTTAGTGTTTAAAAAGATCAAAATTCTTCTCTAAATAATCACTGAGTTCTGGCCAAAAAATTCCACAAATTCATATGATAAAACTTTCTCAAATGCTCTGTCCTATTGGAGCATGATTTGAATGTTTAACTATGTTCCTGGTGTCATTTTAGACACAATCATATACTGCCAGCACACCAGGCAGGGTGTGAATCTTCTTAAGTTCCTGTGTCCAGTCTGCCAGGACAGTGGAACTATCACAGATACTTGATGGTTCAAACAGAAGTAAATATTTAAATTAAAGCACCTATATTTCTGCCTTAAAACCCTCACTTGGCAGCAGTTTGGTATGAACAGAAACCCCTTTAAATACTTTTCTTGCTTTTGTCTCTATGTCTGTCCATTATGCTCTCTAGCTGATTGGTTGCACATTCTGCAGGGAAAATGTACGTTTCTGTTGCTTAAGATTGACTGGGTTTATTAAACAGAATTTTTATTTCTTGTGGTAAGTTCTTTTAGTAGTAGTGCTGTATAAACATTAACTTTTTTTATTTTTAAATAAGAAAACAACTGTTATTCCATTTTGTGAGGATTCAGTGTTTGCACGTGTCCTGTGTGTTTTGATAGCAGCTTAGGCTCTTGGGAGTATTCAAATGGCTTTCAGATTAAATCAAGCATGTCTAGGCAGCTACTGGAGCGTGATGCTTGGATTGCCACATATTAATTCTCTAGCTCAGAACTAGACAATTTCAGGTTTGGATGCCAGAGTGTTTTTCTAAATCTGGGTAAAGTTCCCAAGTTAGGGAAAATAAAATGGAGTAGGTGGAAATAATATTTTTATTTTTGGTGGGGTTTTTGTAGATTTTTTTTGTTTGCTTGTTTTTTGACTGGACAGATGTTGCAAAGTCAAAATCATTCCACTTATATGCTTAAAGACATTTTGACATCAGTTTAATAAATAAACCTCAGTTTATTATGAAAATAGTCCAAAGAATCAAAAATTTTTGACCTATACAGAACCAGAATTTACTCCTGTGCAATTGCATGTTGTAGCAAGGTGGGTATTATAGCAGGTTTATGTAGAATGTCTGTAACAAAATCATCATAATACCCTCTGATTGATGCATCAAATCACATTTTTACAGAAGGTTTAAAATAAGGACACAGACAGCACTGAGTTCGCTGGAAATTTTATAGTGACTTACATGAGACCAGGAAAAAATACCTCTTCCTCTTTTTTTCTTTTCTTCTTTGTTCCTTATTCCCCTCTCCCTTTTTCCCCCACCTTGTATTACGTGGAACCCTAAGGTCTTCATGTTTAGAAATAATGGACAAATATGTTATAAGTTCCTTCTTGTTTAACTCACCTTCTGTATGAAATGGACTTAAAACTGTTCTCATAGCAAATACCTACACATCATAAGCAGACAGAACTCCTCTAGTACTAAGACACAGCAAAATTGGCAAAACCAGGGCTATTTGCCCTACTGTACCAGTCACTATTTACTGGTGGGCATCAGCTTTGGTTTGTCCTGAGAGAATTAAGACATCTTGAAGAGAGGGGTTACTCAGAACTACTTCTGTTTTTTTCTCACAGATGCATTAATATACTGGTTGCAGAGTTAGCAATCAACCATATTTAATTGCACATTGTATCGGTTTTGGGAGAGAGTTAATTTTCTTCACAGCAGCTCTCATGATTTTTGGATTTGTGAACAAAACAGTTGATAGCACAGGGGTGTTACCCACTCCTGAGTGCTGCTTACACAGAGCCAAGGAAGGCCTTTTCTGCTTCTCACCCCAGCAGTGAGGAGGTGGGAGGTGCACAAAAAGTCATGAGGAGACACAGCTGGGACCCAGCTGACCAAAGGGATATTCCGTACCATATGACATCATGCTCAGCGTATAAAGCTGGGGAAATAAGAAGGAAGGGGGGACGCCTGGAGTTACAGTGTTTGTCTTACCAAGTGTTCCATGTGATGAAGCCCTGCTTTCCTGAAGGTGGTTAAACACCTGCCTGCCCAAGGGAAGTGGTGAATGAATTCCATCTTTTGCTTTATTTGTGTGCAAGACAGGCCTTATCGTGGATATGCAAATATGCTTTTGGCACTGATAGTGATACGAGTGGGTAAACTCCTATAGCTAACTCCACAAACTAACTCATGTGCACACACGTGTGTGCATAATCCTATATTTTACAGCCTTCAAAATTTATTCTAAAACTTTAAATTGCTTGTAAATATAAATACATTTGTCTGACAAAAAGACTACAATAGATAGTCTTATTTATAAAAAAATTGTTTGAGAATCACCAACCCAATATGAGATTATTTGCTAAGTCATTTTTTCCTAAGGCTATACCACATACTTTGGGTATACAACTGTTTCAATTTGAATTTAAAATGCTTGCGACCTGTGTTAAGTGACTAGCATATGGAATATAGAATATTCACGAACATGTAGTGTCCTAGTGGCTCAGAAAAAAATAGATCAGAAGACTTCCCCTGAATTTAAGAGCAACTAGATCAGTCCACCTAGTCCTCACTCAGAACCTATTCCTGCCCCCCCCTCTATTTAACTGAAAATCACATCACCATCAATCCATTTGATGGTTGTTTAAACTAAGGGTATTAAAAATGCAAAAAAGAAAAGGCTAAATTTGATGGGTAATATGGATCAATCTTGGAAAATATTGGTGCTTAATATCACCTCATCTACAATATTGGCGCTCAGTAATTAGACTAACGTCATGTATAACAGTCAAGATATACAAGTCTAACAACTCTACAGGCATTTGTTTAAGTTATGCAACAGTTTAAATTATGAATCTCACATTTAGCTAACTGTTTGTCAGGAAATATATTCTGACTTTTATATAAAATGGGTATTTTGATATTTTATGATACTAATGCTTTTGAATGCAGTTTGATTTAGTTTGGGCTTAGTACATACCTTAAGAATAATGAAATACTGCATATTGCAGATTTTGAAATTAATAGCCACAAGTTTCCTATGGTTCTTTACTAAAGCACAGAAGATTTTTTTTCCCTATTTTTGCAATGTTTTAATCAAAACAGAAGAAAGTTTGAAAGCTTGTCCTTTACTTTCACCCTAAAAAAAGCAAAAAATATTCAACTGTAACCTCCCCAGTGATTAGAGCTGTACTATCCAGGCATTCATAAGGCAACAGCAAAATCTGAATAGACAAAATAAATATGCAGGCTATTTATCCTAAGCTTATGGGCTTCTCCCACCCACCCCTTATAGTTCGGTGTAGCAACACAGATTTCCACACTACCTATCTTGTAAAAATAATTTTATATTATGACAAGTAAGTAAGGTCATAGTTTCAAGTTTCGGTTACTAAATTAAACATTAATGTGTTCAAATTCTCCTGGAGATTTTAGTTTTATTAATGTTTCATCTATCTTAATGTAATTGCCAAAAACATCACAGCAAGATAGAATAGACCTAATAAAATATTTTACAGTACAAAATAAAACAAACAAACAAACAAAGTCAGTGAAAAGTAAGAAGGAAAGATACTTATATTAAAAACAGTGGGGTCCATGACAGATAAAAACCCTCAGCCCTGTAAAGATATGTCAGTAAAATTATCTAGTTCTGAAAATACATTGTCGTTAATTTTTTATTGTATTTTCTGAATACAGAACTTCCTTATAATAGGCTAGATTGCTTGAGCATTAATGTTCTTTCCATGCCATCATTTTGGAAGTAATTAAAAAATAATGAAGAAAAATCTTTCACACAATTTTATTTATTATATAGCTCAAATAACTTTGAAATTAACAAACTGAAGTTTTCCTAAGTGCTTTTGTAAAATTGGGGGGGGGATGTTTTGGTTTTTGGTTGTTTTGGGTTTTTTTTCCAATTATAGACAAACATCTACTGTGAGAGGTCAGCTAAATCTCCAAATGTAAATGCTTTTGGCTTCTGGTTTGCCAATAAAATATTCAACATTCAAAATTACAGTTTAAAGTAGATCTCCACTCTTGTGTTTTTGGTTTTTTGTTTGTTTTTTTACAGAAAGAGCTCATTTTCTATGTTTCAAATACTTCGCTTTATTTAAAAGCAAATTTTCTCTTATTTTTATATAACATCAGCTGACATTTTAAATATGTCTTACCTGCTTACCTGTATACTGTGGAAGTGTTTAAAAAAGTGTTGATATTTAGTGTGGTGTTAAAACCAATGATAAACAGGTATCAGATAAGGAGATAAATAAGCATTTTGGCAAAAGGGTCACAGGAGTAAACATACAACCAAGGCAGAGGCATTTCACTAAAGAACCCAGCACACAATGACCTTTGTAAAATACAACTCATTCATTTTATGTTACCCAAAAGAGATTAAGGACAGAATAAAGAAATAAAAGAGATTAAGAGAAGAAAGGAGAAAAGAAAGAGGTTAGAATAAGTGAATTGCATAGCTACCATCAAAGGGTCCTGTGGAAGTCTAGGAACTTCACATGGTGGTGGTAGGTCCCAAAAGAAAAGGCAAGATGGAGCTCCCCTGACCATGGCCACCCCTCCCAGGTGGGATATCCAGCTCACTGACCACTCAGTACCCTCCAGACTGGACTGGACATGACTTTGAGCAACCTAACCTGACTTGCTTCTGAGGAGGGATTTGAACTAAACTAGCTGTAGAGGACCTTTCAACCTAAATTATTCTATAATTCAGCAGTATAAACATAGCTGAACATATATATATTTATTTATATTTATGAAATATACACCAAACTTACCTGGACATAAGCATAAAAATCTCCATGTGAATCATCTATCACATCTTTATTTCTCTATTTATCTATGAATCAAATTCCTCATATTCACAAATGTTAGAAACAGATTTACCTGAATAATTTCTGCTTATTCTTTTTTGCATGGGGATTGTGATACAGTACTTTCATTGTCACTCTTACTGTTTCTTTAGTATTAATAACAAAAAATACTCTTTTTTTCAATACTAAGTAAGGGTCTGTGAGACCCTCTTGTTCACTTACTCCCCCTCTACATTATAACAGTATGCCTAGAAAACCCAAAAATGGTCAAAATCATCTCTTTCTAGTTTTCTTTAATCTACTAGTGGTCTTTAAATAATTAGTACAAACTTTTTTTCTAGCCTCCCCTTCCTGCAGAGTTTAGTCATGACTGAAGTCATGGATTTACCCTGAAAGAGAAATCATTCCTATAAAGGGTTGTGTCTGCTTTCTCAACTTGGGAACAGGCCAGTCTTTAATAGCATCCATCTATCTGAGTTCTGATTTAATGTAGGTGCCTAACCATTTATTGCATAGATAAAATGGTTCCGCAATCTTCACTTTACACTTTACCACGTTTACACACAGGGAGATCAAATTAAATATCCACAGGCAGAATTCACTGCAGTATTCCTACTTCTGAGCATTTGACATTGCAGCCTTTATAATGGTTTTAAATTATTTGGTTTTGGGATCAATTTGATATTTAAAGAGAAAAGTGTGCAAAATACAAATAACACTTCATGTAGACTCATGCTGATATCCAAATGAATCATGCATATTATAATCCTTTCCAATCACTATCTGTGCTAATAGAATAAGGAAAAAAAAAGGTAATTAAAAGAAACAAAATCCAATAACTGATGAGGTATGTTGAGATTAAATTTCTTAGATTTGATTGTGATTTCCAGAGGTTGTATAGAAGTCAGTCAAGAGGTCCCCCAGGGAAACTGCCCTCAGGGATAGAGAGCACAACAGAGCTGACAGACCTTTAAGGTTTTTTTCACAGAGTACAAGATCTCTCTACCCCCAGGTATAAGAAACTAAAACAGAAAGGCAAGAGACCAGCATGGATGAGTAAAGGCCTGTGGGTCAAACTAAAGGGCAAGAAGGAAAAGCATAGGCAGTAAAAGATATAGGGACAGTGGGGTGGGTTGACCTTGGCTAGATGCCAGCTGCTGGTTTTTGGGTTTTTTTTCCTTCTCTCTCTCCTCTGTCCAGTTGCAGAGGCACAGTGAGAGAGCAGCTTCAGTGGGCACCTGGTATCCAGCTAGGGTCAACCTGCTACAGACAGGTGTTCTGAGAAGAGGTCTGGAACAGTCTAGTTGCGTGTGGGGATGGGGTCAGAAAGGCCAAGGCATGTCTGGAGCTGAATTTGGCAAGTGAAGCAAAGAAAAACAAGAAGTACTGCTACAGATATATCATCCAGAAAAGGAAGGTCAAAGAAAGTATCCTCCCCCTGATAAGCAAGACTGGCAAAAGTGGTAACAACAGATAAGGAGAAGGCTACAGTACTCAACAACTTTTTGTCCCTCCGTCTTCACTGACAATCTCTCTTCCCATACCTCTCTAGTGGATGGACTACAAGGCAGGGACTGAGTGAGCAAATTTGTTCCAGCTGTAAGTGAAGATCAGATTTGTGACTACCTGAGGATTGTAAACACATATAGATCTGTGGGGCCTGATAAGGTGCCTTCCTGAGTCCTGAGGGAATTGGCCAATGTAGTTGCCAAGCCACTCTCCAACACATTGAAAAGTCATGGCAGATGAAGTCCCTGGCAACTGGAAAAAGGGAAACATTTTTCAGAAGGGCAGGAAGGAGGTCACCGGGAACTATGGACCTGTCAGGGTCACCTCTGTGCCTGGGAAACTCATGGAAGCTATGCTAAGGCACATGGGGAACAGGGAGGTGATTCAAGACAGCCAGCATGGCTTCACCAAGGACAAGTCTTGCCTGACCAATTTAGTGACCTTCTTTGATGGGTTGACTACATCAGTAGGGAAGGGCTACAGATGTAATTTATCTGTAATTCTGTAAAGCCTTTGACACGGTCCCCCTCAGCACCCTTCTCCTTAAACTGAAAACACATGGAATTAATGGGTGGACTGTTCAGTGGATGAGGAATTGATTGGATGGTCACATCCAGAGTGTAGTAGTCAACAGGCAATGTCTTCATAAATAATAAATAAATAATATCTTCATAAACGACGTAGACAGTGGTATTGAGTGCACCCTCAGGAAATTTGCACATGACACCAAGCTGAGTGGTGCAGTTAACATGTCTGAGGAATGGGATGCCATCCAGAGTGATCTTGACAAGTTAAAGGCATGGGCCCATGGGAATCTCATGAGGTTCAACAAGGTCAAGTACAATGTGCTGCACCTGAGTGGGGACAACCTGTATTAATACAAGCTGGAAGATAAAAGGATTGAGAACAGCTCTGTGGAGAAGGGCTTGGGGGTGCTAGTGGATGAGAGGCTGGACAGGAGCCAACAATGTCTGTCCATGGCCCAGAAGGCCAATCATATCCCAGGTTGCATCAAACGCAATGTGGTCAGCATGTTGAGGGAAGTGATTCTGACCCTCTATTCCACTCTCATGAGACTCCAGCTGGAGTACGGCATTCAGCTCTGGGAACACAGACCTGTTGAAGTGAATTCAGAGGAAGGCCATAAAAATTAAGAGAGAGTTGGAGCACTTCTGTGAGGAAAGGCTGAGAGAGCTACTATTGTTCAGCCTGGAGAAGGGAAGGCTTTGTGAGGATATTATATTTAAAGAGGGCTTATGAGAAACATGGGGAAAAACTTTTTAGCAGGGCTTGTTCAAATAGAGTAAGGAGTAATGGTTTTAAACTTAAATAGGGTAGATCTAGACTAAATATAAGGAATAATTTTTTTTCCTGTGACAAGGGTGAAGCGCTGGGACAGGTAGTCTAGGGAATTTGTGTGCTATCATTGGAAGTGTTTAAGGTCAGGTTGGACAAGGCACTGACCAAGATGATCTAGTTGAATATGCCCCTGTTTATTGCAGGGACTAGATGATCTTTAAAGCTCCTTTCCAACCCAAACTATTCTGTGATTCTATATATTCTAGCCACCAAGCCTCAAGTTTTATCAATGTGCTATATGTAGCTCAAAATTCAGTAACATACACATCTCAGGAAACAAAAAAGCACTGTTGATACTTTAAAGCAACTGTCTACTTTAGTTTTCTTTCATAACTGTGTTATTTTTCGATTCAGGTCTTCCAAGATGCCTTTAGGTAAGTTAACACCCTCTTGCAGATATATAGTGTATGCATACATTATTTTGAACGATATACAGATCCACTCTCCACTTTCAGAGAGTGCCTCTCCTGGTATCCTCACTTTCCTTTGTTCCCTTTCTATTTTTCAAGAAACAACACTTAAAGCAACACTGTCAGTCATCTAAGCTTAATCCTCTGCTATTGTGAACAACTACACCATGAAGTTCCCACTTAAGGTCAAACCTAAATTTACACATGGCCAGTTCATACTCATTTATGCCTATTAGTATTTTAAATTATTGCTTTTATCTTAATATTTTCTCCTTGTATTTACAAGGAATAATGATATCTGCTATTAACTTCCAGTAGGCTAAGCTAAAATCCCCACATAATTTTTAAGAGTTCAGTGCTATGCCAGCTTAAACCAGTCTAATTTGAGATTATCCTTTCTGCCTGTCCCTCAATCCTCAATCATGTGTGCTGTGAGTAGTAACTGGCTTTCATGCTGTTGTACACTAAGCCAGTTTAAAGAATTAATTCAAAAGCAACCTAAATGTAAATGAGAAAAAATATATTTTGTCCAATTCTTGTGGATTTTTTCTTTCTTGTGAAGTGTAGTTTTCTTAGTTCTGGTCCTTGAACTGCATTATCAATGATGTACATGCATTTCTTTTAGTACAAGTCAGTCAGAATGCAAGGAACAATTGTCTCAAGGTGCTGATTATGGAATTTACAGTTCAGATCACATCACATGTCCTAAAGTCACACTTTTGGTTTCCAGGAATTTATATTTTCAAATGACCTGGATCTTTTCTGGCAACTGATTTCAACTGTTCATGTATGCTTTTGTTAGAATATTCTAACAGCAAAATATGCCTGTCTTCAAAATCACAACAGAAAGTACATCTCTCAGGCAAAGAAATTTTATGAACGATAATGTTCCAGCATAGGTGATTTAGAAGTCAACAAGAGCACTTGTTCTAGTGCACTCTATTATTAATTATTAACTTATTTTCCCAAAGTGGAGTCTGGTTTGCCAGTGATGTTAGTTGGTCAGTGATGTCCCTGTTCTTATCTTGACCCAAAAGACTTTTATCATATTTCCTCCTCTTGTCCTGTTGATGGAGGTGAGTGAGATTAGGTTGGTGGGCACCTGGTGGCCAAGGGCAAACATGATGGGAATCACTGGGCAGAAAATCCATGTTAGTATAAGGAAAAATGTTTTTACAGTGGAGGTGGACAAACTGTGGAGCAGGTTTCTCAGAGAGTTTGCTGAATCTCCATCCTTAGAAACATTAAAACCTCAAATGAGCAATCTTCTCTAGCTGGCCTCAGTACACAGACTAAATGATCTCAAGAATTCTTTTCTGACCTAGGTTATCCTGTGATTCTGTGAAAAGCTTTCTAATGGGATTTTTTTTTTCTATTGTTGATCTGCAGGTATGAAAATTTTGTTAATAAAGGTGAAAATGCATTTTGTCATAGCAATATTTCTTTAGTGTGAAGTGTAATTTGCTTGAAAAATATCTGTGTACAAAATACTTTTCATTCTGATTCCCTAAATTAGAATAAAAATGTATTCTAAAGAATTTTTTTTCTTCTATAAAAACCCCGAAATGAATATTCTGATGGAAACATCTGTCATGCCAGAAAAGTAACCCATTAATTAAGAAAACAAACAAGCAAATGCATATCCAGGACTGAAAAATTTTATTCTTTTTTTTAACCTATACTTCTGCCAAGGTGTAAATCCATTTCTTCAGAGAAAATGTATTTACAGTTTCTTTATAAGAACATTTATGTTACTTGTCATTTCACATTTATATAAAATTCTCTGTCATAGAATTATGAAAAAATCCTAAGTGTATGCTAACACATGGTCAGTAAAGGTACAGTGTAACTATTCTTATGCCTAACAGTAAGCACTGCTGAGCTAACACCTATATTTCCATATTTAGTGCTTTTAATAGCCTAGCAAAGAAGAATATTTGAGATATCTCAGGATACAGCTATTTTTGACTGGTGAAAGGATATAACTTCCACTTTTTGAAAATTTAAATATCTGTCATTTTTATGACCTCATTCTTCAGAGACTTTGAAAATCCAACAACACTAACTTAAGACTTTAAATAAACATTGGCATTTTCTGTGTATCTAAATAAAACCTAAACTAAAGATAATATTTCAGTCTCACCTGTGGATTTATCTTTCTGTTCCAGAAAAAAGTCATATTTTGTTTATTTATTTATTATTTTAGACAGTGTTTTTCTTCTTTTATAGTCATAAGGATGCCATTACAAATTGTCCAAAAGGCAATTGAGAGAGTGACAGAGGATTTGAAAAAATATTCAAGAAACACAGTAAATGACAATACTAGAATATTTCACCATAACCTAAATACAAATAATAATAATGTCTTTATTATCTCAACTGTAAATTATGATATTTATGATTTCCTGTTTAATTTAGTTGAGTAACCAGCTGTATTAAATTTTAAAAAGTCAACAAAACCTGTGTTCCATTTGTTTTGTCAGCTGACATAATGCTGTCATTTTCCCCATCTACCCCCTGGTTGATTCAATTTTTCTTAAACAAGGTTTGGGGTTTTTCACTGGGTATTAAACTACATGCTAATTAGAGATCAGGGTTTTTTTCCAGTGATCCAGATGTTTATCTATGAAACAGAATTTATACTGTCAGCTCTTGCTCTTTTTCATGAACCTATTTAGATAAAATCTGTAAGTGTGGGGGAAATTGACTGTTTTGTGTTTGTACACATGTTAGCAGAATGGAGATCTTGATTGGGTCTTGTTCATCTAAAATCTCTCAGTATACTTACCTGTCAATGCACTAAAGTTGAGCTTAGAAACATAAATATCAACCCTCAGCAACTGTCCATAAGATACCCTCTGATAAAGAATATAAATTAGCAACCCAAATAGCTTTCTGCAAGCAAAAATGTGGGCTTAAGCAGCTGGACTGCAAAGCCTTTTGCAGAGGACNCTAGACAAATGCATGTATAAGTATAACCATACCCTTACACTGTCAAAATTCTCATATACTTAAGATATATCCATGAATGCAAGCAACCAGCGAATCCAGCATAAAGATGACATGGTTTAACCCCAGCTAGCAACTAAGTACCACAAAGCCACATGCTTCCCAGTAGGATGGGAAAGAGAAAGAGGAAAAAGTAAAACCCATGGGTTAAGTTAAGAAGAGTTTAATAATTGAAATATAGTAGAATACACATAATAATGCATAGTAATACAATGCTAATAATTTTAATGAAAAAAGGAAACCACAAAAAGAGAGAAATTATATCCAAGGGGAAAAAAGAACAGTGAAATACGCTACAATAACTCACCTCCTGCTGATTGATGCCTAGCCTATCCAAAAGCAGTAATCAGTCCATCCTGGCCAACTAACCCCCGTTTATATACTGTGCTTGATGTTCTGTGATGTGGAATATCCCTTTGGTCAGTTCAAGTCAGTTGTCCTGGCTGTACTTTTTCCCAGCTTCTTGTGCACCTGCTCACTGGCAGACCATGGGAAGCTGAAAAGTCCTTGATTTAGAATAAGCACTACCTAGCAACAACTCAAATATCAACGTGTTATCAACATTATTCTCATCCTAAATCCACTATATCACTGAGTAGGGAGAAAATGAACTCTGTCCCATCTGAAACCAGGATAGAAGGATAGATCCAGGGAACTTAAACACAGGAGTTTCAAAGTAACTTTGGAAGACTGAATTCAAGCCGTAGAAGGCAACAAATGTACCTGGTAACCACAGCAGAGAACAGTACTGAACAATGAAGCCTAAATAAAATGTGTAAAATGGGTAATGGAACATCTTTAAACAGATGTTCAGAAAACTTACGGAGAATTAAAAAGGGGGAAAAATCCCATAAACTTAACAAATCTTGTTCAACATAAATATATTTCAAATAAAAATTAACATAGTATTTTTATCTTTTAATTTGTTCATAAGCACCCAGTATAGAACTCAAAAGTTAAAAATATCTTCATGAAAATTATGTCAGCTACTGCCATGATGAAGGAAATTTGTAAGAAACTTTGTAATACTGTAAAATACATTATGATGATGATACTAAGTGTTTGCCATTTATTCACTTTATTCCAGCTCTTCCAGACCAAGAAATTTTGATGTGTTTTCAAAGCATCAGTGTTTGCTGTAAAGGTCTAAGGCTACAGAAACAAAGGTAGGCTCCTACTGCTCACACCAATAGGGTTATGGAAGCGTTTGAATCTTTAGACATATCTGGAAGGTGTTTCATATTTTGTTTAATTCTAAGATTCATTAAAATACATTACTGGAGAGCTGGTAATAAAATTTCTTCTGAGATGTGGAAGTATGTGGCTTTTTTACATGTTCAAGTTCTTTTTAAAAGTGGTATAAAAAGTGAGCCAAAGAACATCTCCTCCAATAGAGATGAATTTAAAAGCCTTGAGGAGGAAATAAAAGTAGAGAATATAAGTGAGTAGTTATTGCCCATTTTTGTTTCACTACTTTTGTGATGGGATGGGAGGAAAGTTTTGCTATTCACATTCATGATATGATCTACTTACTCTATTCAAAATATGATGGATTTCCCCCCACTTTAAGAATCCAAATATGAAGATATACAGCTTTAATTACTGAAAGTTTCTGTGCTGGTTTGGGCTGGGATAAAGTTAGTTTTCTTCATGGTAACTAGATTGGGGCTGTGTTTTGGATTCGTGCTAGAAACACACATTGCTCTGCTTATACACCATTGAGGCTTTTTCTGTCTCTCATTTCATTCCCCCAGCAAGGGGCTGGTACACAAGAATTTGGGAGCAGACATAATATTATGGGCATGCTGATCGTGATGCTGCAGCAGAAGGAGGTTGGGGAGGGGGGAGGGAAGGGTCATTCAGAGTGATGCTATTTGTTTTCCTAAGTAATTATTACACAGGACAGAGCTCTGATTTCCTGGAGGTGGTAGAACTACCTTCAGATGGGAAGCAGTGAATGAATTCCTTGTATTGCTTTGTGTGCATGCATAGCTTTTCCTTTGTTTTTGTCTCAACCCGTGAGTTTTCCCATTTTAATGCTTTTCTATCTCTCTCCCATTCTGTTATGCAGCAAGGCAGCAAGTAACTGCGTGGAGCTTAGTTGCCAGCTAGTGTTAAACCACTATGGCATTATTTTTTGCATCTGATAAGCTCGATTTACTTAATAATGTTACCGAAAAAACCACTATTACAAAGAAGTATTGCAATAAAGTATGTCATGAGATAAATTTCTGCATAAAAATTGTTATTTCACAGGACAGGTATTTTTTTCCCCTGATAACCAGTAGACTACCTGTACCACCGCAAAATCTGAGTAGATTGTCTGCTTGCAGTGGACTTTGAAAGAGGTAAAAATAAAAAGGACTTGTGTGAGAGTTGTCAGTTTTCTAGATTTTACATTCAAATAAACCCAAATTTGTGAGTACAGCTAAGTGAAATTTGGCTTCAGGAATGGAAATGAACCAAGCATTCTGTTGGCTGCAATGTCTCCTCCAATATGCCTGAATACCAATATAGTAACCTATCATATTGCAAAATTTACAAGTGGTTTTAATTCAAGGAATTGAAAAGTTCAAGTCAGTCAGCCTTATTTTTTTTTTCCCTCCAATATAAACAGGTACTTTTAGCTGTTTAAACATTTTGAATATTTGCATTTTAGTTTTCTATGTCTTTATTCTTTATACTGAATATAACAATTGTAATGAAACTTTCTAAAAAGTCAAAGATATTCAATAATTCTTTTCATAAATGTATGCAAATATTATATTTCAAGTAAAGCCTTACTTGACCTGCACTGTATTTATTCTAGTGGAGCAAAATCAAAGTCAAATTATGACTAATTTCTGATTTGTTGGATGCAGTTGTTCATACATAGTGTCAAATTTAATGAAGAAAAAAAAGGCATAATTATTCCTTCAAGTGTTAGAAATTTAATTTAGTCTTCTTAAATCTCTTTTATCTGAAAAAATAACTTTCCTCCCAATTTTATAATTTTCTGATTAAATCTTTCACTTTTTATTAAAGAGGATATAAATTGATTGTCTTTGAATTTAGCAGTAAAAGCAGATTTATGACTATGTAGTAGGTTGAACCTGACCACCAGTCAAACACCCACACAGCTGCTCCCTCATTCTTCTCTCATGGGATATGGAGAAACTAGAAGGATGATGAGAAGCTTGGCAGATTTCAATGTACAATAGGTGAGAAAAAAGCTTTGCATTCAACCAAAGCTAAGTAAGAAATTAATTCACTACTTCCTGTCAGCATGCAGATGTTCAGCATGAACAATGGTTACTTAGGAAGTCAAACATCACAGTCATGAATGTTCCCCTCCCTTCTCCTTTCCTTGAGCTTTTATTGCTGAGCACATCATATGTTATGGAATAATCCTTAGGTCAGTGCCGGTCAGCTATTCCAGTTGTGTCCATTCCCAGCTTCTTGTGATCTTTCAGCTAATCACTAAGAGGGAAGAACGGGAGCAGAGTGAGCAAAAGAGAGAGCCTTGATGCTGTACAACCACTGTTTGGTAACAGCGAAACAATGTCTGCTATCAATATTGGTTCAGTCACAAACCCATGTTGCTTTGAAGAAAATTAACTCCATCCCAATCACACTCATCACAGGGTAAGTAAGATTTCTCATTTGTTTCAAGCATGATATACTTCAAAAGCCACTAATAGTTTATCATCACTACTAGTATTATAAGACAAGGTTATCGAAATGGTGATTCCTACTGAATCAAATATTGTATAAATGTATATAAAATAAGAGTATATAACACCACATCTATAGAATAATAGAGCAACCTGTCCAAAGGGATGGTGTTAAATGAGTTAGTAATTCATATTTCCGGTATCTTTTCAGCATTCTATTGGCTGACCCTCACCACAATGATATAATAAAAAATAACATGTCCAAGTTATATGAAGAATGAGCTTTTGTGTGTAGTTCATGATGTGATAATCTTTTTAACTACTAAAACCTACAGCAGAATTCCTGGGGGGAAAAAAAACTAACAAAGAAACCCCACAACAGTGATCTTGCTGATGATTTATATCACCATTTCCATGATAATATAAATATTAATTTCTTAGTAATAGTTACAAAGTAAATCTCAGAGTAGCAAAGTCCAGGAACAATTCTGTGAGGCTGAGAGATATTTTATATAAACTAAAAGAACAGACAGTGAAAAAGAGTTTTGGAAAGGAGAAAGTAATGAATGTACATGTATCATAGTGCACAAATAGAAAGCTGCTGGACAAGTAGAAATAGTCCTTAATCATCAATAACTTTTAGAGATTTTTGCTAGTGACATTTATTGCTTCACATGAAAGTTCTTTAATTGTCCAATATTGCCAGAAGCAAAATAACCTAAGGTTGTCTCAATTAAAATGGAGCAAGTGCAATCCAAGCCAGTAAAAAGCAGGAGTTTTACTCTAAGAAAGTAACATGTGAAAGAGCACTGTGTGATATCAGGCTTGTAGAGTTAGACAAGGTCAATATCACAGTAAACGTAGAAACTGATATAATTTTGATTTACAATTTTGAAGAAGAGAGGAGGTGCAGGGAGATGTTGACTTTTCAACCTCACCATAGCAAGTGTCAGAGTAGCGATGAGGACATAGATTACCTAATTTACAGCATTCTGCTCTAGCCATTAAGCTGTTAAACAGCATTATTTCAACTAATGGAAAACCATTAACTTTTTGGAGTGTCATTTAATGTTAGAAGAGCTGATCGCTAAAGAACAATTGAGTTTCTACAGCATATTTTTTATGGCTCTTAATTAGGGATATGTCCTCAAATAAACTCATAAAAACTATGTCTCTTCTGCTTAAAGTTCCTTAGGTCATAGGCTTTTAAAGTGCTAATAAATCTCTGCTAGCTGACATCACTCCTGACTTTTCAAGTGAAATTTTCCTCCCAAGTTATTATATTGCCTTCTTTGTTTCTGCATTAAGGGGTATCTTGTTAATTTATACATTATAATTGTAAATCTATTGTCTTTCACAGAGCTAAAAATATAACTATACCACAAAATTCACTTTCAAATGATCACTTGAATGTCAGTATGTAGCCTACTATAAATAATAATAATAATAATAATTAACAAATAATACAATACTTTTACTGTTTAATTGAAATTTATTGTGAATCTTTTAAATTTTAATAATTATGCACTGTAAGTACTACTTTAGAGGAATCTTTAGAAGGATTTGCTTCTTTGTCCCCTTCCAAAACAGAAAAAAGTATCTGAATTCAGACTTTCTCTTGGAAGAATTAGCTGAATTGGAGGCATAACACAAATTTGTAGTTATAATCTTCCAAAGGAAGAATTTCCTGTCCCTACCTTGTTTGAATTCATTTATCTCAAGAGTTAGAAATATGATTATCATATTAAGGTAGAACAGAATGAAGAGCAGCATTTTAAGAAACATTGAGAAGCATTTCAGAATAGATGCATTCAGTAGATACTCTAAATAATATATATATGTTTAATACGTATGTTTAATACATAATCAATATTTGAAAGATACATTGTACAGACAAAATAAATAAATTAAAAAAGCAGAGTACTAATAATTTAAGTGATATTATAGCATCTTTGACAGAAGTAACATTTCAGACTTTGATCAAATATGTCAGTTTTACATTATTTCGGTGTCAACAGTAGAAATGATAAATACAATTGCTTTTCTTGTAAGAAAATCNTGTTGTTTTGGTGTCAACAAATTGCTTTTCTTGTAAGAAAATCCTGACAGAGCTCAGAGGAACAAAATAGAGTGAACTTCCTAGAGTTATGATGTGCATCCTAGATGTTTGTTGGAGGTTCGTTTGACGCTGCAGGAATTAGGGTCCCCAGCATCTAAAGGAAAGTAGTATTATCCATGCTATCTCCTCTTTTTTTATAGTATTGTCTATAGTAAATAACATTTAAGTGATATTTTAGCCTAAGTGCCTTTCTTACTGGGATCATCATAATGAACCAGCATACATAGTAGATAATGCATACCTGAAGACTTATATAAGATTAGGATCACAGACAAGTGCAATATCAGCAATCCACTCGTATGGTCAGTCTCAAGAAAAATATCAGGCAGGAATGGGAATTCTGCATGCCCCCTTCTACATACTGAGACTTATGGATGATCAAAATAGAAAAACAGGAGTTTATGACAGAGTTGGATGGAGGGCATATTAGAGGTCTAGTATTGAGAACTAAAGCATTGCAAGCCTAGGACAGATTGTTGTTGCTCAGCCAAAACAGTGCCTTCTGTTACAGTGTGTAGACCACTATTCTCATGGCTGATTGTAAGTGTCAACATGGCATGGAGAAGGCAAGAGAGAGGACAATGCTGCCTTGGCAGCAAATGAGGATAACCAAATTTATTGGACTATCTGAGTAAAGTGGTCAGGAAACTCTTTGACATAAGAGCAACAACAATATATCCTAGTAAACAGTGGTGTTTGGTGTATCTTGTTTACTCTGTTGAATGGTAGCCTTGAATGACTATTCTTGGAGCAACTGCAGGAGAGAGACTACTTCTAGAGGAAGGGAACCTTCTAGTGGAAGAATACATGGGTTTGAACACCTGCCTTTTGTTACTGATCCTATTGCACCTGCAGTCCTTGGGACTGGCTTTTCTGGTCACTGTAGATTGGTAGCTATGGAACCAAGGCTTCAGGTCTTTGGAATGGGCAGTATGATTTGAGCAGGCAAAAACTCAGAAAAGAGTTAGAGGATTCCCCAGGACTCTACTGATTCCAACATTATCGGATGTGCTCAGATGATATCCCGCACAGATATATCTGGCATTCCCTTTTCAACTGAAGTAGTTTAGTTCGAGCAGTATCAACTAAAGCAAATAAACCAATTTAATAAATTGATCAGAAGAATAAGAAGGAAAGAGTCTACCCTATTTTTTTTTTACTCTAAATTATAAAAGGTAAACATTGATAATTCATAAAATGAGGTGCAAAGAAACCAGTGGGTAGATTGAGTCAGGCTGAGAGGCAACATATTCCCACAATCAATTGATCTAAAAACCCTAAGGGTATTGCTTTATACTTTTTCCTGCTTCACTCATGTGCGTGGGAACAACTCTGCACCTTTACTTTTATCCTAATCCTTTAAGAGCTCAAAATGTATATGCTAAAAAATGTCTATGTTTAAACTTGAAGTGGCATGAAATAGGAAATTTGAAGTAGCATGAAAATTTGTAGCAAGCACTACCAGAGGAATATAAATACAGTCTAGTTTAAAGCTAAGTATCTTCTTCCCTCTGCCCTTTATATCTAACATTATTTCGAATAGCTGAAGTTAAATCCTCTCCCAGCTGGATTAATGATAACTCACCTGCTGACTTTAACGAGGTCAGAATTTCAGTTATATAATCTTTCCTATTAGAAACTGGACAGGACACCCAATATCTCTACCGCATAACAGGTTTTTTTGTTTGGTTGGTTGCTTTGTTGGTTTTTTTTGGTTTTGCTTTTCAGAGCATTTAAGGGCACTGTGCACCATTACTAAGAGTTGTGCCAAGAGTCTAATTAAGAAATGATCACATTCATGTCTCAAGGGCAATGACAAACTGTATAGTCTCATAGCTGCAAATTTTGAAGACAACACTTACTTTAGTACTCAAAAGAGTGAAAACATTCTCTTTGCCTCCCTTCACTTTCTCCTTTGCATCCCTTTTGTATTCAAAGCTTCTAAGCAAATGGCAAATATTTAAATTTACACAACCTGAGGAAAAATGACCATATTTGTACTCATTTTGATCCAGTTTGATAAAAATTGATCCTCTTACAGGAAATATGACAGCGGTTTGGAAAGATGACATCATTAAGTCTATATAGGTGTGTGACAATGTATCTCTGATATTTGGCTTCAGGTGGTGAAAATATCAACTTATTTCTAGGCATTTACATAAATATTGGTCTTCAACTTATAAAACAGATGAAAATTACAGTTATTCTTGCACCTACAGTGACAAATGGCTCTCATTATTCCTTTTAAATGGAATCTACTTTGATAGAGCAAGTCTATCTGAGGGCTTGCTCACATGCATAAAAGCTTAAATGGTACAGGACCCAAAAAAAACCCTTTTCATTTAAAACTTGCACTCTTATTCTTTTGACCAATGTAAGTATACTGAAACTCTTTTAATCCTTTTCTGAAAAACATGCATGTCATGAGATTTTATATGCGCTCACCTTTGAGAAACTTTTTTCTCCCATTTTTCAACCAAAAGAGGCACTAGAATTACCGTTTTCCACTATTTTTTCCCATTCCAAAATTTCTACCTCAGAATAGTACAAACAGATGGAGGGCAACAGAAAAGTACTTCTTCGTACACTCAAAACCTTTTAATGAACAAAATACATATTATATGCAAAACTAAGAATTTCTTTTTAGTGTAATATAAATTTAAACAGCCTAACCAAAGAATTATTGTTACTGTAAATCTAATTGTTACAGGGAAAAATAAAACATTACTGCAAATGTACTTGTCATAGTTAAAATGGTTATGCACACACTTTCTGGTATGTGCAATCTGGTGTTATGATTCTCACTTCAATATTTCCCCTTGTCCTAATTCTGAGTATTCACTTTTCCTGATGAGGAAAGAAGAGCATTTACAACAATCCGTTAGTGTCCAGGGACTTTTCCAGGAGGATATGAAATGAGATTTTCAAAAAGTAGATGTCTAAATATGATACTATTCTCGTTATATTAAGTAGAAAGAAATTGGTGCTTTCAAAACGTATTTCTTATGAAAAAAAACGTACTTCTTCATCCTTCTATCAGGTAGGTGTCTGATATACTACTATCATAAGTTGACAATTTGAAGTTGTCCTATTCGACACGGTTATCTAAGTTTAAAATTAATTTGTCTGTGTTCCCTTTTAGGTTCACTCAGAGCCTAAAATTGGAGACTCCTGTAGGGGTTCACAGGTGCATTATGGGACCTTGTGGAGTGTTCTGGAGGAGAGATGAGATTCCTCTGCGCCACTCAAGCAGAGCTCCATTTGGCACCCTAAAGAAATGAACTGAATCTCACTGATTATGACTATATTGTAAAAGGTACATATATTTAAAAAAAAAAAAATTAGTTCCTTTAAGTAAGATCTTACTCTTGTAGGTTTTGTTGTGGTGCTTACTGATGCAGAAACTGATATTCACAGAATAGTTAAGACTGGAATGGAACTCAGATGGTGTCAAAGCAAGTCAAGCTCTAAGGAGCTTGTGTGAAGCTTTGTCCAGTCAGGTCTTCAAAAACCCCAGCATAAATTTCTGTATATTTCTACTCTTCTAGCTTCAGTTAATTCAATGTTGCATTTTAATTTGTGTGTAACTGCATTCAGGCACGCATTTCTTTATATAACGGAAACAAGAAGGAAATTCACCATCATATAGAGGTATAAGTTTTTGGGATCAGTTTAAGTTCAGATGCAGTTCTACAGGGTATTTAAGATTGTGGTCCTTTCCTCTTCCTTATGTCCATTTCTATTTCCAAAAGCTGTGATATTTTTGAAGGGCAAAAAGGTTTTTTGATTTGTTTTTCTCCCATTGATATCAAGGTTTCACAGGCTGAAGTTAAGAAAAATGAATGCTAGGAAGAAGAAATGAGAGAGATGGAAGAGGTGGAAGAATAACACAGATTTCCATGAGTTTGCTTTGGAAAAAGAAGAAATTTCTTCTACAGTCCCTTTACAGAAAACAATTCCGTTTTAAAGCACATTTGAAGAAACTAGACAGGAGGTAGACAGATCTACAGCTACAATGCACTTACATTTTCCCAGGACCATAAGATAGCGAGGTTGTAACCAGACATTTTCTCAAGATCCAAAGCTTTGATGTTTAAAATACAATAGAAGGTATCTACACAGCTGTGAGATCCAAATGTTCATTATTTCCTGTGTAGTATTCAGCACTAGTTCTCACTAAAACAATAGGCCCTATGTGACTATTAGTACTGAGCTCAGAAACATGAAATTGTAACTGTGTTGCTGAAAAAACACAAATACTTCAAAATAAGCATGGATTCTCTTGACTTCTCAGTATTTTCATCCATATGTATTATATATTTAAAATAACAGTCCTCACACTCTAGTAATTTCAGATTGTTGGTGTCAATAAATCATCTTAGAACAAGTGTAATTCTAATTTCAGAAATATATTCTCATGAGCCAATTTGTAATTATATATCTGCCAAGGAAACCTAGGAAACACTGTCTTCTTTAAAAAAAAAAGTTTTGATAAAAATGAAAATACTGTTTCACAAACCCACAAAATTTGACATTGGAAGAGACCTATTGAAATCATGTAGTCCAACCTCCCTGTTAAAGCAGGGTTAGTTACAATAGGTTTCCCATAAAAATGTCCTGTATGGTTTTGGCTGTCTTCCCATATGCAGAGTTCACAACCTCTGGACAGTTTTTTCCTATGTATGAGAACACTCATTACAAAAGAGTTCTCTTTAAATCAGATGAAATATTACATTCTTTAATTTGTAGCATTTTCTGTTATCCTGTCAGTGGGCAGCAGTGGGAAAAATCTGGCTCCCTCACCTTCACTATGTCTCATTTCATCATACATATTGACAAAATCTGCCATGGCCCATTATCCCTACAACCCTTCCCCTGAAAGCCTTCTGTGCTCAAGGCTGAACAGAACTAGATCCTGCAGTCTTTCCTCAAATGAAAGTTGTAGTCCCTTTACCACCTTTGTTGGAATCACTATATAAAGTTCTCTGTTGTACTAGAGAGCCCAGAATTCAATAGAGCACTCCAGATGCAACCTCGCCAATGTCAAGTAAACGATCACCTCCTTCGGCCCGATGAAAATATTCTTCTTAATACAGACCAAATGGAAGAACAGCAGGGAGTAACAGTGAAGAGGGATGGATAAGCCTTGATAAACTCTCCACAATATTCTAAACCCAAGCCCCTGGCAAACAGTAAACCTCTGCAGGTGAGGAGACAGGTCAGCAGATGGTCCATCATTCCTCACATCAGAGTGCCTTATACCATTGTTTCCTTCTCCTGATTCTGAATGTCTTGGGATCAGAGGCCAGAAACACTCAAATTTACAGAATTCTCCATCCTCATCAGTTATGAGGACAGTGAAGTTACTCTGTAACTGCAAGGTATTAGGTAATGTAGGAGACTTCCTTCTGGTGTGAGGAGGCACCAGCTTCATCATGACTGGAACTTCAACTCTCAGACTTCATAAGCTTAGACTCTTGCTAACCCTCCACTACAGTTAAAGGTTTTGGCTCTTGAAGCCTCAGAGATGATCTGGACAGTCTCTGACCTCTCTGATGCTGCAGTCCACTGACTTGTCTCAGGAGTTCTTTTTCTTGGCAGCACAGCTCCTTAAGAATCATGCACCTTTTGCAGGCTAGAATGAGATCTGCCCCAGCCTCAGCAAAGGGCCTGCAGCTTGAGACTTGCAGAGATGTGTCCTCCTTCTGAAGCTCCATTCAGGTCAAAGGGGCTTTTGCTCAATCTGTGGACTTTGACTTTTAGCAGATGACTACTACATCTAAAGGCAAGTATGCTGGAAAGAAAAAGTTGGTCTACCCTTCCTTCATATCCTGCTGCTCCAACTGCCAGCTTAGGGAGTGGTGAAATGGAGAGGATGCTATTCTTATCCTTACCTTACAGTGGCAGGAATATTTAATAGCTAAGTTTTAATACTTAAATTACATATAAATGTAGAAATGAAAACTAGAGACAGCAGGTAATTTGACAACTAATTGGCTACATTTTTTGTTGAGCAAGATATATGCTCAGTTTGGTTTTGGGTAACACAGACAAGAAATTATAAATAAGAAAAGAAATTATTTCCCTTTATGGCTTAGGCTTTTAATTAGACAGTATTCTAACCCTGGTGTTGAATACATATATAGCAAATGGCCACTGTGTTAAGTAAATAAACATCATACTCAGCCAGATGTTTATTTCAGTCACTTCTGTGACTTTTACAATACACAACTTACACTATAGCTACTGCAGTTGATGAGCTTTAGTAGTGTTTCAACTGTATAAACAGAATATGGGACTATTTAATGTTTGCTTTAATTTATTTATCTGTTGTAAAGTCAAATACAGTAGGCAAGTTAACTCCACTTCTCTGTTCATATGATTCCAATTAAGAGCCACTAATCTCATGAAGAATTTTTTACATTGACTTTAATTGGCCAAAATCTAAACCAAGCTTAAATTTAAGAATTATTTCAGTGACTGATTATTATTAGTAAGTTTAATGTTTGATCATCATAAATTTTATTTCATTTTACTTATCCTATTTTTTAAAAAATATTTCATATCTCCACTGCCTGCATAGATACTTGTAAGTCATGGTTCATTTAATGTGGATAGACATAAGATGAGTCACTGAAGGGAGCCTGGGCCATCCCAAATTTGCGCATTTCCATGTAAACAGCTATATTTGGTTACATAAATCTCATCCATATGGCATGCTTAGTTTTATTCCCTTTTCCATTGGGATCATTTCAGATTACAGTAGCTGCTTAAACAGTTGAAATGTATTGGTTTAATGGCACTTTGGGGTAAATACTGGGAGTAGATTAATGTGTTAGACAGCAGGAGTTTAAGCATAGATAAGGAAAGGCCTAAGCTAGAGATCAGAAATTGTTACAAAATGGAGAGAGGGAAGAGGAATAAGAAATGCAAAACATTATCATGCATTCTGAGTTTTCAGATTTCTTGGACTGATTAATAAGGCCAGGCCTACAAAATGATACTCTGTATTTTAAAGCAGAACACCTCATCTGGGACAGGGAAACCCTGGAATGTGCATATTATGGGTGTCATCATATGTAGTAATTCAGCTATGTAGTAAACCCACATCTTTCTCCAAGAAACAGTCAGACTCTTAAATGCTATTAATCTAATTGATAGAGTTATGGTTTAAAGCACAGATTTACAGACACAAGGCGGTGACATACTAGTAACTTCAACATATATATTAAAAGACTGAATCATGTCAGTATTTTGCAGAACTCCATTCTTATGGTGCTGAGACAAATTTCGGTAAATAGCAAACTTTTAGCAATCCTTAATAATACCAACTAAGTGAATGATGTAAACTACCTCAGAACTTGCATTGTGAGCATGCTGGTAGATTCCAATGTTTTTTTAGGTTTATTGATATTCCCTGGACCCAGAAATTACTTGACTATTTTGTCCCAATTTACTCTTTGTTTCCAATTCCATCTAGTCAGTACTGAATGCACCGACCTTCTCAAGAAGTGTGTCTAATCCACCTTGTTAACTTTATAAATTGTCTTTCTGATAAGGTTTCAGGAAAGAAAAAAAAAAAAAGAAAAAGTTTTATGTCTGTAGCCATAGCCAAATAAAACCATAATAGATGGCAGCATCTTTACCAATGCAGATGAGACAGGGTTTACATACACTAGAAGTATATTCAAGAAAATGACAATTAAATGCCCTATTGAAGATAACTCTGGTTTCAATATGTTTCTATTTTACCTCACATTCTTACCACATATATGCACCTATTTCTTCTGTCATTTGATAGATACAGAATAACCCTGTAATACACTAATGTTGGGAAAAAGCATGACCTGTCCATGGGACTGTCTATGGTAGATTAACTATTTTGGATATGAGGCATGCAAGAGTCAATAATCCAAAACCAAATTAATCCTTCTAGGTTTTCTTCATACCCTGTATTGAGAAAGAAACAGTTTTGGAAGCTGATTCTGATAACTAATATTAAGAACAGGGCCACGTTCTGCAGCCACTCCGACGCGGGATCTGTCCTGAGTGACCACTGGGTCTATGCCCAGGCTGAGGGATCGGCTGCTGCTTTCCTGTTTGCAGGTTCAACTAGCAGTGATGCTGAGCACATATCCCAGAGAAACACATAAAGACACAAACACACAGAGGACACAGACACAGCCTGTCACCCAGACAGACTAGGGTTGCCCTCAGTAAAACCACATTTTCATGAGTCACACCAGGCACAAGCCCAGACAGCTATGTCCCTTCCTCTTGGGCTGGCAGTGGCAGGAGGTCACTAGTGTAGCACACACATGCACTCCCAAGGTTCATAAGCACATGCAAATTCATGAATCCCCTGAGCACCATGATGCCCATTCTTCCTGCCTGGCCCCGTTACACTCTGAATTTTAACCTACAAGCTGCGCAGAGCGGATATATTTATTAAAGACTTTGAAAAAGCCTTTTAGTTTGTTATAACCTCAGGTTCATGTCCAGAGAAAACACTACTACGCTTTCCCTAAGAGAATTTCTTTTACTTTAGTGAGAAAAAACCAAGTATCTCACAACCCTCTGCCTGGATCTCCCTTACCAGCCCCACACATTCCTGAGTCACCAGCAGCTGGGTGCTCACAGCAAACATGCAGCACTTACACACTTATCCCATGGGCACCCCACATTCACAGGTCCCTATTAAATACCAGCATAGATCCTGCCTGCCTGACTATCTCTCCCCAAACCTGGGCCCCCTTCTTGCTAGTTTGTCCAGCTTGGAGTTTGTCAGTAACACACAAAAAATCCCACATACACCTGGCTTGAGGAAGACTAAGACATTCACTTCCATCACCTGACACCAGGCACACGGGCTATGACCTACAGTCCCACTACAGCCGCTGTTGCTGAGCCCATCACATGCCTCACTCTCCCTGGTCCCCCCCAGTAGCTGGTTGTCTTTGTCTCCACTGTGATGGAGTTAATTTTCTCTGTACCAGCTCTGCACTAGCTACTAGAAGAATATGAAGACAAGAACAAAATTAACTGTATCCCAGACAAAACCAGAACACTTTTTTTGGGAACAGACACTGTTCCTGCGCCAGTGACTGAACTCCAGGAATCCCACTGACTCCAGTAGCTGACACTACAGGCCAGGAGCCCAGTCTGACTCCAGGAGCTGGCACCCACTCCACTCATGTTCTTCCCCACAGTATCTGGCACCAAGTCCCTGCAGCACTCACACACACATGGAATAGATAGTGAGATTATGCAGGCACAGAGTTAAGAAAAGGTTTAATAAGCAAGTATGAGAAGAAGGACAATCTGTGGTGATGAGTTGCAGGGTTTAGTTAGATAAGTGCAGTGGCCAGCTATGATTAACATGCCGCCAGCCCTGGTTTACATTCTTCAATAACCCTGCTCCCTCTTCCTCTGTACATTGCACATTCATACCAACCCCTTTGAGCATCCTCAACCCTCAGGTTTGTATCCTTATGAGTTGCAAAGTGTCAGTTTGCTTGATACTTCGTCAACTAGTGTGACTGACTTGTTATTTCTGCTCACTGTCTTTATAAATGTTAACTAGACAAGGTTTTATGACCATCTGGTTTGCCTCTCCCTTTCTTTATCCACTCAACTGAAAAAATTAGACATTTTTACATCCCGCATACTCTTCAGGCCAGTGACAAGGTTTGTTCTTATCATGACCTTTCTTGTAATTTCTTGTTAGGTCTGTCTTTGCATGTTCTGCTTTATGACTCCTTTGACCAGCTACCCTTAGAGGAGCAGACACTCTCCTTCTACGTGCCCTTACAGATTGATTTGATGTAAGATATCTTACACAACATGTGATAAATTACTCTTTAATCACATCTATTTTTTGAGAAGGCTATATTAAACAATAGTTAAGTACTCTGAAGACAGTAATGGATATAGAGGGTACTGCACATCTTCCTCAGATCAGTAGGAGCAATGATATAAGGAGTGCCTATGTCATATTACAGAGCAGCCCTGGTGCTGAGTACATCAATAAAAGAGAGTAAAGAGCCACTTCAAGCACTGGAGCTCTATGCTGTTAGCTCATATTCTGCCTCTGTTCTACACTGCTCCAAATATCTTTTTCTTGAACAAATTTGTTACAGAAGAGGGGAGCTGTAAATAGTTGTGATTATGAGCCATTCTGTTCTACTTCATCTTGGAGACAGGCATAAGTCTTTGTCTCTCTTTCATTTAGTGCAAGAGCTGTTAATTACTATACACAAGTAAATAATGTTTTTTGCTGATCTAAAACTGTTTGTGGAAGGTGAAATATTGGGTGTAGAGAAGGTCAATGCAGTTGCATACTGAATGTGATTCTAAAGAAGACAGTGGGGAACTATAAGAATAGAGAGGCTTTGCCTTCCTATATGGCAAGGGCAGGATGACAGGAATCCTCCAGATTCAGGAGTATAAGGATGCCTAAATAACTCAAGACTCAGAGACCTGTGCCTGAAGCTTTTTGTAAAGAAAAAAATAAGCTATAAGGCTGTAAGTTGTATACTTTTCAAGAAGATCTGAGCATGATCTTATTGACAGGAGAGGTCCCAGATATCTTTCTCTAATTTCCCTGCCTCACTCTCACAGTGACAATACTTAATTGATCCAAATTTAATTAACTTAATCCAAATAGCATCACCAGTACCTGGTATTAATGATGTAAAATATTGAGCTTTCTGTTGGAAAATTGACCCTGGAAAAGTCATTATGGGATGTTGATTGAAATACACTGATTGAAATACATCATCTACTGAGCACCATATTCTTATGAAGCGTTCTTAGAGTTACTAAACTTTTCCAGGTTTTTTGTTCTACCTTACAGGGGGTGCTCCTTTTTGTCCATACTGTGATCCATTATTTCATAGGCTTTGTATTATTTCTGGGTGATGAGATGTAGGGGACAAATAAATTTCTTAGGACTTTAAGTCAAATGGAGGTACAACAGGTATGATTCATGGAGTATTGGGTGTAAATTTTGTGTGTGAGATAAAGACACACATAATTTTATTTAATTTATGAACTTTACATAGTAAATATGTACATATCTACAATTATTATTAGTTACATTCATGAACAAATAGACACCCTTTGAATACAATTAATTTGAGATTCTTTTTTTGGGAAGTCATGAGATAAATTTCTCCCTAGAATTAAAGTCCATTTATTTCTTTTCCTTCAATAAAAAGGGACACTATGGTGACTGGTTCAGGTGTAAAGAAGCTGACAAATAAGGAGATTCGTCTTGAGAATTATATTTCTATAAAAAGTTTGTCTTTGTTCAGCCTATCCATTACCTATGTGATATCATAAACCCTTATTGTATTTCTATGAATTACAGCGGTTTTGGTGTGTTCATGTAAAATAGCTGTTCATTATTATTTTAATTGCCTTTGCATTTTTCTTAACTTCTTTGTTTCCTTCTTGGAATGTGAAGAACAGAAGATATGGGCACACCAGTTTTCTCCAGAGGCAAAAGTGTTCTCTCTATTTTGTCAATAATATATGATATAAATCCCTATATAAGAATGCTCTTAATTTTAGTCATGGTCCTAACAAGTCATTGGAAAGTAAGAGGTTCATCTGAATGGCTGTTTAGGATACACTAAAAGGAAGAGCTGAAGTATCCATTCTCATCTATTCCTGTAATGAGAATGTCAGTGTGTTATTACAATGTAATACAGTATACATTGCAGAAATTATACTAAGTAAAAAATTAAATTAAGTGCGCAGACTAATTATTTAAGGCATCAGAAAAACATAGTTGCATTAATAATTCACAAGAAGTAGTGGTTCACTTTGCCTGACTGAAAACAATTACACTTTTGGAAACATTTGATTATTTATAGTTCATAGAATATGCCTTCATGATGATTAATGATACCTTATTACAAGACTTTCCAAATGTTTTCCGTATTCACTGTATTCAAGTTTTAAATGAAACAATTTCTCATTATGCTTGTAACATCATTAAAACACTGAAACATTGCTTTCCTAGCAACAAACTTCCATCACAGAAGTGCAGGAAAGAGACAGAAAAGTAATTTATTCTTTGAGACTTCCATGTGAGACAATAAAAAATAAGATAAAGAAAAGATCACATGAATAGCATAATTTTATTTTTGCAGATATTTATAGCTTCTCAGTGAAAGAACTGGCGTTCATATTTATTTCATCGAATTTTTACAATTTGATTGAATGCCTAAGTTGCATGGGAATTTACCCTAAGCTCTGCCTTTTGCTGATGCTAAAGTGAGATCCTTCCCTAAAGGTAAATAAACTAGCTCAATATTCCAGTAATCCACTCAAATGCCTGTCTTTTTCCAGTGAATATACAAAAAACCCCCAAGGACCAAGAAACAGCGACCTGAGATGAAATATTTATTGGATTTAGATAATATTTAATTTAAAACTTTTAACAGATTTGTTTTATGAAGTGTATAGCACAAAAAATGTGTATGCTCTCATCTGAATTGCATGGATGGTCAGATGTCAAATTCAAGATGGTAAAGATGTACCCAGAAATTTATCTACACTAGTAAATGATATAGAATTGCTCATGGCCTGTTTTTCATTGTGGTTGACAAATAATCACAGAATTACAGAATGGTTTGGGTTGGAGGGGACATTAAAAGTCATGTAGTCTAACCACCCTGCCATGGGCAGGGACGCCTTCCATTAGACCAATTTGCTCAAAGTCCCATTCAGCCTGACCCTGAACATTTCCAGGCATAGGTTCATCCACAACTTCTCTCGGCAACAGGTTCCAGTGCCTCACCACCCTCACAGTAAAGAATTTCTTCCTAATATTTACTCTAAATCTACTCTTTGAGTTTGGAGACATTCCCCTTTGTCCTATCACTACATATCCTTGTAAAAAGTCCTTCTCCAGCTTTTCTGTAGGCACCCTTTACATACTGGAATGTGCTATAAGGTCTCCCCAGAGCCTTTTCTTCTTCAGGCTGAACAACCCCTGCTCTCTCAGCCTGTCTTCGTAGGAGATGGGTTCCAGGCCTCTGATCATGTGACATAGCCTGTGCTCATATCTCTGAATTTTCTTCTCCTCCAAACCAGTATTTTGTACACTGGGTTGTGATCTGCCCTTTGCCCATGTTTTCTGGAGTAGTGCTCATGTGTTGGACAGTGGAAAGACTCTCTGAGAGAAAAGCTGGCAACCATGTGGACAATGAAACTGCATAGATGACTGCAGAAAAGTGCTTGAGTTCACATTCTCATCCTGTTTCACTTACTAGTACAGAAACAGTCTAATATGAAAATGTTAGTACAAAACTCCATACTATGTGTCTTTGAATTTAGAAGACCACACACAGATGAGGCATCTAAGTTTGCATTAGTGGTCTTAGTGGAATCTGGGGAGCTGATCAGAGCTGCATATATTAGAACCATCTGAACAGCTCCCTATGCTGCAATGATAATACTTTTTTGGTCTCCATTGACTGCAGCCGGAACTCAGATACCTCTCTAAGGGTCCTCACTGTCCCTGCCAATCTGAGCTGGGTGAGGCCAAGACAGAACATATTTAAGCTGATGAAAAACTTAAAGGATCTACCTAGTTGTCAGTGTTTAACAGTTGCTGCTATTATTATTTTATTTTTCAAATAGTATTATTTTTAAAAGGACCATTATACTGTAAGTACGTAATGACTTAGAAATATGTGCGCACCTTTAGTTAAGCAGCTGTTAATCGGAGATTTTTAGCTGACATGGAGGCATCTGAGTATAAATGAAGTATTTGGAGCATATAGTGTGTTTCATCTTTGTTTAAATAATATTAGTTGACATGAGAATTGAGCACATATCTAAAAAAAAATAAGCAATAAATGAAAACAATATATTAATAGCAAAGTAATATTATAAATATAATCATCAACTCTGTAAACACAACACCAATACATCAGGATTTAAAAATGGAAATTCTGACAGGTAAGTGTTAGACTAAATCACTCTCACCATCTTGGCAATATTTCTTGTTTGTCCCTGGAAAACAAACAAAGGATTATAATTCCTGTGATTAGATAGACAATCTACTCTGAGTTCTGGTTGCCTTACAGAAATTCATCTTGGGGTCAAAATGAAATCCTTAAATGCCTCTGATCATAATCCATCTTCATATTGTTTTCTAAGAACAGTTTAGCCATTCTTTGTAATTGGTAAACACAGCCAAGTAGATAAAAAATCGCAACCAAACACAACCAAAACCATTTGAGCAAAATATACAATGAAAAAAACCAAAAAGAGCCAAATGATGAGTTTTGTATTGTTCTTATTTGATTTGTTCTTGTTTTGTGCATCTAAGTAATAATATTCCACCTAAATTGGGACTGTTTAACTTTGAAAACATATATGCTTCTCAAAAATTAGCTGGATTCAAAGTAAACCCTGCAATTCAATAAAAAAATAGCTTTGAATTTAAGCTAAAAAATTTTTAATTAAATGGAGAAAAAAATTAAAAATAAGAACTTCTAAGGAATACTGTTATTACATTATTATAGAAATAATACAGTTAAAAATGAGTGAAAAAATGCAGTTCTAGAGGCATATTCTCATTTTTTCAAACATACACTCAGCTTCAGGAAAATATAGGCATGCTCTTTAACAGTACAACTTTTCATTATTAAGGATGTTTATTTACATGTTTTCTTTGAGTGGTTCATATCTGTGTATCAATGCATAATATTGCTCTTCTCAAGACCTAATGAGTCATCATAATGGACTATTTACTAAATATTTGACACTATTTTTGTTTGATTTTAAAAATCACTAAATAGAATGCCAAATTAATACTGTTATACAGGTTTTACTTTTTGATTATAAGTTATCCTTCTTTATGTTGAAATAATGCACTTATTACATACTTTCTTTGAAATCTTTATGGACAGGTCTATTCAAGAGCCTTCAAAAGTAGAGGACTAAAGAGATGGAAACATGAGGGAAGAGGTTTCACTGTAGATTGAGGTTACTACAATTAGGTGTTCATGTTTTAGTGTTTAAACTGGAGGTTATAAAAATTTAACAAAGTTTTAACCAACTTACTGCAAAGTAAAATTACTTGAATCACTATTTGTTCTCTACATTCATTCAACAAAATAGAGGGCTTTTTGGATCTAAGATCTCTCAATGCTACTTTTATTTCTTATTTAAAGCTCTTTTAGTGACAACAGGTAATCATATTATTCAACATTTCAGTATCTACATCTTTGAGAAAATAGACTGGGTTTAATAGTAGTGTGGTATTGAATATAATACCAAAAAGAATATATACTTTAATCTGTGAATTCTTCGTAAATATTCTAAAGCATTTATGTAAGTAATACATGACTAAAGGCTGAAAGGATATTTTTTCTTCAACTGTGCATAGGATGGTAGGCAAAAATTTCAGATCTAGTGATTCCAGATACAATAATGTTTTTTGAAAAACATACATGAAAGGCACCTTTTCCAGAAGAAAAACCTGAATATGATCTGGCAGAATTCCTTATGTATAAGAATGTTTAGTCAATATGATGTAAGAACTTCAGCTTTATTTTTGTCCATTTCATATAATTTTTAAGTGTGATACAAGTACCATATCTATAGGATAGTACACAAGCTCTTGTATGTCTGTTACAATCCACAGTAACTTACTAGCAAATCAGACCTTGAAGGTCTAGTCTTCAAAGTAATACAAGGTTAAAATGAATAATAATAAAGATCAGTGTATTTCTGAAAGAGTTAATATGTAAATCTCTCAAAGAGTCTACAGAAACTTTTCTCCTTGTCTGGAGACAACACAGGTATCTTCAACTGTTACTTGAAATAGTTTGTGTTGCCAACAGTGATACAAACTACTAACAAGAAAACATAGCATATATAATTTAAGAAATTATCCAAAAAAGCATTAGGAGTCACCACTTGAACATTTTGCTGAATATAAATTGTCAGACATATGAGCAATGTTAGGTGCTTTTTGTTCTTCTGCTAGACATAAGGTGTGAGGGGGAAGGAGCTGTAACTAAACACGTACCATCCTTTGGGTTAGTTATAATTGCCTTCAAGAATTTTCATTTTACATTTCACAATGTTTAGATATCAGAATGTTTTTTTCCAAAAAGTCTGATTCCCAGGAAAGAAACATGCAGTGAGCAATTTAACTGCATTTTAAAATAAATTTCCAAGTAAGCATCCCAAGCTGAAATAATGTAATTTTTTTATTGGCTTGATTTTTTGTTTTTATTTTTTAAACAAATAAATAAACCAGAAGAGTATACTCTAAATGGTAGGTTGACTTACAGTATACCATGAATGACAAAATTCTTCGATTCATAGGAAAAATAATGAAAATGAAAGCTAAAGGTAAGGCATAAGGTCAGTTCATTTGGGAAATGTTATAAAATGAAATGCAGGGTAGAGAAGAGAGCATGGAGAATGGGAAAATTGCTGAAGGGAAGGTTAAGTATCTGCATATGACCTGACGACTTTTAAAAAGAAAGCTTTATATCACTTAATAAATAATATCAATTGCCTCACAGAATAAAAAAAAAAAATAAAAATACTAAAAGTACATACAGAACAAATCATGGGTTGCCATAATTTTAGGGTATATCCATTACAATCTCTGGTCCTGGTCCCTTAGGGTGAGATTATAGGATTTAACATCACAATAAATCTCTCCCCTTGCCCTTGCTCCAGCTTGGACTTATTAACATACTGCAGTCACTTAGGGTTGTACATTCTTCAAGTGGAACCTTATCTATGAACTACAGTCTTTTCAGGGGAATACCTGCTGTAGCATAGATTTATCCACAGCAAAAGTTTCACCTGTTCCAGAGTGCCCTTATCCATGGGCAAATTGATCAGGAGAAAACTAAGCCTGAAATGTTTAATGTTAAACTTTTATTCTCAAGCTATTTATTATATTAAAATTCAGTGTAATCAAAATATTTTTCCCATCAGTATAAACCTTAATTTTGCATACTATATTTGAATACATAAGTAATATATTCTTAGAGTATATATCTCTGACTCAAATTCTCTACCCAAAGTCCAGCTTTTCTTTCCCTATGACTAACTTGATTTAAAATACAAAACGTGTATCAGCTGATGTAGACTTGCTTTTTATTTCTTTAATCGGTATTATTTACAATGCTAGCTGTCATCTGAAGAAAGGAATAATAATTTAACTTTATTATATTAAATATTATGGAAAATTTTTATCTTAAAAATGTATTATCTCTTAATAAAGCTATAAAATCTTTGATTTACATTAGCTTTTCAGAAAGTTTATGTAGTTATAATGTTCCTGATTAGTAGGGAAAATGAAATCAGGAAAGTATCTACTTTTCCCTTTTTAGGCTGTTCTGAAAATCATTATAATTTCTCTACCTGCATGATTTTAACACTGCAATATATTCAGCTGGGCAAAAATAAAATACTGTTTTGACAGTGGATACAAAAAATGTGAGATTCAGTTCCACTACTCATTAAAAGTAAATTAAACCCTGTAAAGTATTAATAGAAGGTAAATATGTAGAGGGGAAAAAAAATAAAAACTTTTCTTTGCAAACAAAAGCATCTTAGAAAGTTGAGATTTACAACTTCTAAAAATATTTTGTTAATTAACACGACAAAAAGACAGTGAACAATTCTTTACCAGTAAGCCCACTGAAAAAGCAGTTCATGTGCAATAGGTACAATATGCAATCAATTATAAGAATTGTCTAAGGAAATATGATTTTTTTAAAAATTAATGATAATGTGTTATAAATTATTCTCTTCTTTCATTGTGTGGTTTGGTCTAGAGATGAGAAAAAGTTTAGCAAGGAGCTCAGACAAGCTGAAAAATAAAGCTTGACCTTGAAATTCTTCACAAGTGTTTTTCACAGAATAAACATTTCCAGTTAGTAAAATGTGCACCAGAGAAGTTTTCAATACGGAGTACACCTATTTTATTTCTTTTGTTTTTTATTTTTACCTGGAATTAATTGTTCATAAAAAAAGAGGGACTCACTTCCTCAGAAAATGAATACTTAAATTGAGTACAGGAATGGATACATTGGTTTTCAATATCCTGTAAGATATATTACAGTCCTCTAGAGACAGAAGACAGGACTTATTGCATTTTAATATTGCTTAAAAAATATATTCCCAAAATTTGATTCAATCCTACAACATAAAATACTATTAGCTCATCAGATCTCTTGTAAAATAGTAAGCAAATTAGTGAAGTTTTGCTTTATCTAAGAGTTGAACCACAAATGTTTCTTTGATTGTGCTTATCCTCAAGAGTCAACTTTACCTTAAAGGTGTGCATGAAATTGCTTCATAAAACATGAAGTATCTGTCAAGACAAATGTACATTGAAATAAGATTGATCAAACAGAGTTTATTTTTCAAGTCATTAGAACTCAGAAGAGTTATAACCCAATGGACACTTTTTTCCCCAAGGTTAATTTTTAATAAAATAATTACAAGTAAAATAATAAAAAATTACTTTGTTAATCTCTGTGTTCATATACCCATGCTTAAAAATGCATATTATATATGAATATAGTTAAATAAGTGGAAATTTCTAAGTCTGTACAAAATCAAATTTACATATATTCTGTTTTACGCCCTGGGCCTGCTCTGCGGATTTAAGGGGAAGGTAATTTGATTCACTCTGGGCAGTGCGTGGGAGAAAATTCTCAGGAGGTTCAATGACAAATTTCTGCACTTCACAAATAGAACATTAAGTTAAAATAAGGTAGTTGGCAAATGTTAAGGCAACATCCAGACAAAGTAAGGCACTTCACAAATCACTGACTTGGCAAACTTTAACTTATCCAGACACAACAAGGTACTCACTAAGCATTTACTGGAAGTTGCCACTTTTTTGTCTGCTCTGGTCTCCTAAGGCCCTCTGTCAGGGACACCTGTGGTTTAATGATCCCTGAAGGGCCCACATGGTCAGCTAGTGTCATTTTGGGATTTTTGACATGAGATGTGGTTGGCCACCATTTTGGGACTGGACCAGAGGCTGACTAAGGCTCAAGGAGGTGTGGGTGCAGCAGTGCACACTCCCACCGTAGCAGGATGCCCTGTCTGGAGTGTGGTAAAACAACTCAAACAATTACCTATTTTGCAAAGCTATCAGTGGTGGATTGAGAGGTGGTGTCATGCTGCTTTTGGTCTTGAATTATGATAAAACCACTCTGACTCCTTAGCCCCAGTGTTAAACATTCTGATAGTAAGGTGAAGGTGTGGCAGACGTGGTAAAGTATCCTTATTTAAAAATGCTAAGCTGACACAGTTGACCAGGACATGTATGACTGACAACCAATTGCTTTTTACTATAAAAGTCAAGTCCCACTTTCAACTGGCAGGTTCTTCTAAGATACCCCTTCTTGGAGTGTGTATGCAGATTCCTCCCTTGTGTGGGGATGCCCCCCAACGTTACTCCTGAAGGCTGAATGAAAGAGATTTGCCCACAGTCATTGATATGGGTGAGTAACATCAACCTTTACTTAATAATTTTTTCTTTTTTTGCTAGCTTTAATATAATTGATAAAGTACACTCTACTTTACGAGTAGTTTTACTTTCCATACTGTGTAATAAATAATTCTGATTAAGATCTTTTTGTCTAATCATTTATCATAATAAATAAATGATTTTCATATAAATATATATGATTTGACATTCTTAGTCTTGCGGGACAAAATTGTACAAAGGTTCAGTCATATTTCTGTAATTGCTTAGATTTAAACCATTGACAAAGTCTGGGGTTAGGATTGAATCCAGCCACACCTAAACTCCTCTCTGAGAAGGAGTTTAGAAAGTGAGGGGGTCCTTTCTGCACCTCCTGACTCTATGGGAAGGCTTCTCTAATGAAGTTTGCCTGAAGCTCCCACTCCACCCATGACACTCACTTATGCAGAACTTGCCCTGTCATCCATCCCCTCCCCCCACCTTCCATGTGGTTGTTTTGAGGCAGTCAATCATTCCTCTGGTCTCCTACAGTCTGTGGTTAGCCTCTCATAAAAAAATGGTCTCTCATATAGTTAGAAGTCAAATAATAGTTATATAGATTATCTAATTGTTCTGAATGAAGACATTACAATAATCGCAAAATTATTATGTAATGATAATATATCTTTTTATTTTCTTTGAATGTTATGCCAGTTGAAGTCAGTGAAAGCTATGGATAGAAAACAAATTTTATGCCTCACTTGAGAAAAGCAATCAGGTATGCTGAAGATAAGGTGTCTGTGGAACACTTTGTAGAAATGTATTAGGCTATGAATATGTGAAGAAGGGAAATGCATAAATGATAAAGATAATTTTATGTGACCTTTCTCCTTTCCTCCCTTTATCAGAAAGACTCCAACTCAGCAAAGAAGCATATGTAATTTTCTCATATTTTAAAAGTATATATTTTTCTTACCACCAACACTATATTACCCTCAACAGAAACTAAACTAGAAATTCCTGCATATGTGATGCACAAAATTTAAAAATTAATATCACTGTATATGGAGTTGATAAATTGAAATAATGTCTTCAGCTATGAAATGTAAATACATATTTTAAAACATATTTAGAAAGGAGATAAGTTTATTTGTTTTTTTAAAAACATAAACTGGAGAGCTTTTGTTGACTCCTGACCTAGTCATACATCTTTCCTTTAAAATGGCACTTAAATGGGATTGACAACAGCTTTAAAACCTCCACAGTGTTATTTCTATAATATGCCAGTTTTGCAGAGTCTTGCTGTTCGTCATTTTACTTCCACAAAAGGAACAGTACTGTTTATTGGTTTTGTCTCTCGCAAACTATCATTTTCTGAATGTATCGTTGCATAAAATATTTTTGTTGAGAATGGAATTTAAATTGAATAGAACTGGTCTATCAAGTAGCTGGAAATAATTGGCAGGCATGGTTTAACTCAGAATTGAATTCAGTCTTGGATAGCGCTGCAAATTTATTTATCTGAAGACTTACTTGTGCAGTATATTGCCTTTTTTATAGAAACTGCATGAAGCAAGAAGAAAGAAAATGAAACAAAAAAAATCCCTGTAATAACTTTCAACTTCTTAAAGTTCTAAAAATATTTGCCTTTGCAGTTCTGTTTGATAGTAAACATTAAATGGAATTCATTCAAAACAAGCTTTCTTTTCTGAAACAAAACTAGAACCAAAATGGAATCCTTTAGTAAGAACTTATGTTTAATTATTTTCCCTGTATCTCACAGTTTTTACATTTCTGTTTCCTCTTTATAATAAGGAAAATATCTTTTGTGTGTGATTTTAATTTAATTAGGTTTGTATTATAAAAATACAATGTTATGATTTGCATTCTCACCGTTCTGACCAAAACCCAAATAAACAACCAACCTACCAAAAAGAAAAACCCAGAAACCAAAAACCCCCAGAAATATGACAAAGAACAGAAAACTACAGTGCAGAAAGTTATTAAATTTGAAGTATGGTGCCATAGCACTAAAACCACAAAACTTTTAGATTGTGACTTAACATAAAGTTTGCCAAACTGCTTTACATGTTTTAGATCTATACACAATACACACGTATGAATTATATTACCAAAAATTAGTCCTGTAAGGGATAAAAAAAGGAATTTTTTCAGACATATGCTCCTCAGAAATAAAATAGTAAAAATATCCTAGTTAGTTCTTGACTTCCTTAAATTCTTTTGGCTACCCTCTTTTTGCCTACATATTCTTGAGTTGCACAATTAAAATATGTAATTATAATTAATAATTATAATTTCCTTAAGATTTTAGTAATGTCTGTAAGTATGTTTCCATTGGATTTTAATTATTGTGGCATAAGCTCCAAAGTTTCAAGGACCATGTGCTGCAATGTCAGTTGAATATCAGGACCAAAACATCTTCAGTTGTCAAAATATTTTCTTCTGCATTCTTCAGGGACTTACTGTAACTGATGCAAATGTACAGAAACCTAGAAGAGAGGGAAATATTGAGGATTTCCAATTTGTGAGACTGGAAACCACTGGTATATCATATGTGTATGTATGTGTATATATATATATATATACACACACACACACATGTATATAAAGTATTATTTAATAGACCAAATAATAAGATATTTCACATAATTATGTGAAAATTACTTACAAACTTTTGTCTAAATATTTCTCTTTAAGTTAATATTTTTGAAAAAAAACACACATCAGCAATTTAACATATTGCAGTTGCTTTAAAAAAATAATCATTACATTACTCCCTCAGTCCATCTCAGACAGCTCTAAACTGAGCTGTCCCACTGTGAGCCAGAACTGAAGGGAAACTCCTGATACCCTGGCTCAGACATGTTTAAGGGAAAAGGGCAGTCAGGAGAGACAGGAGATACTTAGAGGACACATAGAAGGAGAAATGGAATAACAAAGGAAAATATGGAAGAGGTAATTTTTGTGGACGTAGCTAGAGAGGCAATCTTGGAAGAAGGCAAATTCCAATCTTGGAAGAAGGAAGGATGTGCAGGACTTCTTAGTGTCCATGGTGGGGCAGGGACATGACCAAGGAACTGCAGTCAGTGAGCAATGCATGACAGGACAGGGACATTCCAGAGGTACTGCAGCCCACAGGTGACCCATGCTGTAGCAGAGGAAAAATGATTAAATAACATGGTGCAGTGGTGGTAAAGAAACAGGAGAAATATGTTTTGCACTGCCTGTCACCTTCCTGAAGCAAAAACAGAACCATCAACCAGGAATGGGTAGGTAAGGTATTTAATAGCCTAATTCTTTATTTTTTCCACCACAATAGTCCAAAGTTTGCATGAATTACCAATAACTCTAGTTATGTAAAGTACTCCAAATCAAGACTATTTTGCCTGTGAAAGGTAGGAAAACTGAAATTAAAACAGGCCAAGCAGTAGTCACTTGAGCACCAGAAATGCTATCACATCTAAAACGCTTAGAATCAGCTCAGGACAAGGCAAATTTCTTAGTGCAGAGAGCAAAATTGTATATATTTTGGGTTGGTGAGGGAGGATGATTCCTCTGGCCTAAATCTAACCTTGTCCTGTAGATTGAATAAATATTAACCCTTAGACTCTACCAGAGGGTTGGTCTTGATGATATAGGCCTTTTCCAACCCGGTTGATTCTATGATTCTATGATGAGCATCTTTCAATGTCGTTCCATACAAAAGTAATCAGGGTTGCAAGCTTCAACGCTACTTTAACATGGAAAAATGTGTTCAACATAGAAAACTGTGAGTTTCCCTTTTTTCTAAAGTGAACTGCTGATTGAAATAAAACTCACATGTAGATGAACTGTTTAATAGCCACTGATGAGACTATTGCCTCAGTATATCTTTGAATCCTTCCATTAACCTCTACTGCTAGAAGCATGTGTTTACTGCTGTGTAGAGATTTCATAGTTCATAGAATCATGGAATCATAGAATCATAGAATCATAGAATCATAGAATCATAGAACTAACTGGGTTGGAAGAGACCTC